>CM046858.1:20828307-21428307 GCA_025617745.1 Heliocidaris erythrogramma
AAAAGAGGGCTGTAAATGTAAGTTTTTATAACTTTCTACATTTTGTATCTTAACGAACTGATAACTTAAAATCTAAAGAATGATACTTAAGTATCAGTTTGCCCACAAAAACCTCCATTTCAAACAAAATTACATCTGTATCCCCAATACCCAGTATACACACATGTATATGATCCTAATGGTCAATATGACCATTGCTTGCTGATGTGCCTCAAATGGCCGTTAGAAAGAACTTTTGATATTTTCAGCAAAATCCAAAGTCAAAATCTTGTCCAAAACCGGAGAAATCCCCGCCGATTTGTTTCGCGATCGCGTGTTGTTTACATACTGCCGATGTCTTAGACTAAAATCGGCCAATAAAATTTTTGTCCACGAAGAAACTCGGGATCGCAAGCGCACATCGATCTTTACGATCGCGCACACAGAAAATCGGGACTTTCCGTGTATGCCACATAGGGACCGAATTTTTAAGGACAAAACTCTTTTGGGGAGATGTCAGCGCCCGCGGCGACCAGGAAATGTACACAATGACTCCGATAGCTCGTTTCGCGAGAATCAACAGTAAATTACGAATTTGATTTTTGGAAATATCTTTTCCAACATCGGTGAGTTGAATTTATTGTATTTCTTGGATATTTAGTGGTCGGTTTTTGTAAATTAAATGCCGATTTTGAGTGAATGTTTGTGACTTTTGTGCAGTGGTGTTTTAAAAAGTTGAGGTGTATGACTGCCTACATTATACACACGAAGTATAGCTATAGCCCGGCCTATGAGTGGTCATGACCACATCAGCAAGCAATGGTCATATTGACCATTAGAATCATATACATGTGTGTATACTGGGTATTGGGGATACAGATGTAATTTTGTTTCAAATGGATGTTTTTGTGGGCAAACTAATACTTAAGTATCATTCTTTAGAGTTTAAGTTATCAGTTCGTTAAGATACAAAATGTAGAAAGTTATAAAAACTTACATTTACAGCTCTCTTTTTGGAACTTGTTACCCACACCTGCATACGGATCACGATTGCTCTCAATATGTTGCGCACTAACTTAGTACTAGTGAGGCCGCTCTACATGGTTACGCACCGTTGATACGTACGCAGAATGTTACGCACACAAGCTATTCTACGAAGACCTGAAAGGGCCAAACTGACGACGTAAAAAAATAAAAAATATTACGTACGTACGTAGTAATTATTACGTACGTACGTAATATTTTTTCTTTTTTTACGTCGTCAGTTTGGCCCTTTCAGGTCTTCGTAGGAGATCGACGAACCCATCGCGCCGGTACTACTACGAGCGCTGAGGGCTCCCTTCATCATAATCGTGAAAAATACAAACTGGATGCTGACGGGAGAGTCTCGATAGCAGTTATCGACAAAAAGGACCCAAATTTTCAGGAAACCCTCTTCAAAGGTCACAAAACAACCTGGTAAGTTTTAATCATCTATTATTCAATATAATTCTTTGGATGTAAGTAAACTGTAATATATTATATTCAATTAAATATAGCCAAAAATGCACAGTGATGCAGTTTAGGTATGGGATGTGTGTTGTTGGCTGCGTTACTACACAGTCGGCAATGGCGTGTACCTATGAGTGGTCATGACAGTAAGTTCAACTAATTTAAAGTAAGATAACAGGAAATATGTTACAGTTACAAATTACATGGGGGAGGTTCAAAGATGGTACACACTTAAATCTAACTAACAGTAATATAACATGTATGGAGTGTACGACTCCGACTCCGAGTGGGGTTTTCACAATTTCAAGTTCGCAAGATTATTACAAGCACAAATTGGCACACGTGGGACTGATGATCTTCTGTGGCTAATTTGAGAAGGAAAACGTTAACAAAGCTTCATGTAACTACAACATTTACAAAAGCAAATATTCGGAAATCACGTCAATTTCTGCAATCAAATCATTTTACCTCTTAAAACACAATTTTAGCAGCGGAACAGTGCAAACACAACAGCTGTTTACGTTTTCGTCCACGAAGCCGCAGTTGAAAATAGCAGTAAAATTGTTGATATGATCCGGACTTGTGTTATATTTGCATTGCCAATCTACAAACCTATTTAGCCCTTCAAATGGTGAAACCTTATGAATGAAAAATTAAATAAACGAAATGGTTCATACCAGTAAAGTGAATTTGAATTTATAAAAACAGAATAAAAATTTGATGCTGTGAAAACATAATGCCTGCAAAAACAAAGGTAACAGTAACACTGCTCCACTGATCACTGAGATCAGTTTACGATAAACAAAAAGAAGACGACGAAGAAGCATGAGGAAGAAGAAGAAGAAGAAGAAGAAGAAGAAGAAGAAGAAGAAGACTTTTTGACTTTTCAAAATGAAACTTTATTTACAATCTAAATACAAAATATCTACAAATAAAATATTACAATGATATATTTTGTGTGTATGACCGCAGGCCATAGATCCAGTAATAATGAAAACAAAATACCATTACAATGTAAAACTAATTATGTCAACAGATCAAAGAGTGGCGTTGTTTTGTTTATGACAATAACGTTCGTTACAAACAATTACAAGTACAAATATTATATGCTTAAATTATATTGACCAAATTAGTTCAAAGGAATTTCGATTTTAGTATTCATACTACTATTCGGAAATTTGATCATGAAGATTTTACATGTTTGAAGGTTCATATCAAATGTAATAACAACTTTTCCCAAAATCGCATCGTAGTCAGATCGTGCAGTGTGCACCGGGCTTTGTTTTGTAACCCAATACAGATCGAAGTCAACATTGATGTTTTTGATCAGTTCGTGATATATTTCTTCCGATTGAAGAAGCTGGGAGCGCGGACGCATCAGCTGTCTGGTTGTCGTTTATCACACATACGGAGCATAAACAGGGGATTACTTTTGGATTTTGGATTTTGGATTCTGTATTTTGGATATATTTTGGACATATACTTCGGATCATTTTGGATTTGCTTTCAGTTTGGGGGATATTCGGATTGCAGAAGGGTAAGCTGACATTTTTGGGCCGTTCACGCACTCTGCACCTGCACCATATAGCTTTTGTTTAAATTTCCCGCCAAAACCACAAATGGCGGGCGCATATGAATTTCTCACCCCCTGATTTGTTCACATAATTTGAAGGTTTAATTCTGCTTTAGTCAGCTGTGCGCACATACAAACGCGACTCGAGTACGCGCTCGATCAGCTGGGTGGTCTTGGCATGGGTCCAGGTCATTGCTCTGTATAAATCGGTGTTTTGTTCGCGGCTGTTCTATTATAGCAATGGGGGGCAACGGAGAAGGGAGGGACAGAAGAGCTGCTATTTACGAATCTCACTCCGAATACACAACAGTGCGTACGCGGGAAGGAAGAATTTTACACTTTCTCATTCGATATGATTCATCCATTTCATCCACGGTATGCAACATATCACTCCACAGCTGTAACGACTGCTCAATTCGCATTCACGGTCGTTCAACACACACATTGGATTGATGCGCCCCGTTTTACAATGGCACGGTCCAAATCGAGCCTATATACGCAGCATTACATACTGTACGTGCTTTATATACATGACATCTTTTTTGCTATGTTTCTTTTTAATTATGCAAAATAGACGGCGGTTTTTTTCGACCAATCAGGACGAACCTGATATCACAAGAAAGAGTAATATCTTGGCTATTTGCTAGTCTTTGCCCCCATACATTTTGACACGTAAGTCAGAAGCTATAGGAGGAATACGAGAGCAATGAGTGCAAAAAAGTGCTTCTCCTCACACAAAAAGCATGAAACCATGCATTTTCAGTCGAAAATAGACGGCGGTTTTTTTCATTCAATTAAAAAATAACTGATATCATGAGATGTAGAATTAATCAAAGTTTTATAAACCGTTTGCCCCCATGAAAAATCTTGCGCGGTTCTCGAGATATGATTTAAAATGTGCCGAAAAGGACGTGTTTTCGCCAAATTTCTGTCGAAAGATCGGGGATCACGACCGGTTCGCGTTAAGTGAACATGACAAATTCATATGCACTCCAGTGGCAGAGAATCAAACTCATCTGAAGCCCTCAGTAGATGATGGAGGTTTTCAAGTAATAAGAAAACTAAAATTAGCCAAAAAAAGGATGAGAGAGGGTAGTTTAAGTGATGTGGAGGAGTTGGCGGCGGATACCGACTTCGGCACCCCGCCGTCAACTCCGCTCAAAACAGGTGAAAACGCCAAAAAAAAAAAAGACCTTAAGGTGCTCTTAGTACCCATAGAGAGAAATAAAACCTGAGCGCAGTAAATCAGCTAACTATCAAGAAAGATATAGAAAAGGCTTGTAGGTCTCCCCCAGACTACATTAAGTTTGTTCGAGGTGGGAAGGGGCTCTTATAGTAAAATGCAGAAATGACAGGCAATATAAAGCCTTAACCCAGATACCGGAGATCGGCAAAATTGCAGTAAAAGCAGAGGAAAAAACCTACGCCTCGAAAGGGGTCATATTTGGGATTTCTCTTGAGACATCTGAGGAAGATATTCTGCAAGAGCTAGAAAGAAGTAGGGTAGTGAAAGTTGAGAGAATGAAAAAAAGAATTGAAGGTGATTTGAAGCCCCTAAAAACTATCATACTGTTTTTCTCTACCCCTCAAGTTCCTGAATATGTTGAATTTTGCTTCCAGCAGATAAGAGTCAAGGAATACATTCCACCAGTACCCAGGTGCTACAAATGCCAAAGATACGGGCATTTAGCAATAGGATGTAAAGCCAAGGAGAGGTGCCCTAGGTGTGGCCTAGGGCATTCGGTAGAAAGTTGCGAGCTGGAGAGACAACATTTCAAATGTGTAAATTGCAATGGTAACCATTCGGCCGCTTATAAAGGATGCGAGGCATCGAAAGAAGCACAAGAAGTGCAGCAAATTAAAATACAAAATCGAATTTCTTTTGCACAGGCAGTGAAACTACACTCAGAACAAAATGAGGAACATAAGCAGGAAAAACATTTTAAAAACTCAGAACTTAAGAATGTAATAAAAGAAAATGACAAAATAAATACTCGGAAAGAGAATTTAACAATTGTAGATTCCGATCAAACCGATATGGAAATCGTCTCCGGCTCGCAATTTTCTACCAAAACGGATACGACAAGCAATAAGTCTGAAAATACAGACCAAAACAATAGAAATTTCTTGAAAGGTGTCCCCGACATCACACTTGTCTCTTTCTTTATCAGATTAATCAGAATAGTCACAAAGCCAGATTGTAACCCATTTGATGAAATTACACATATCTTGAAAGATACACTGGGCTTACATCCCACCGTAGATGAATTACAGACCATTCATGGCCTATTCCACTAGCCTTGTTACACTCGTGGCTTTCAGCATTCTCCAGTGGAATGCACAGGGTCTTGGATGCCACGGGGATGAGTTAATTAGTTTTTTAAATCAGCAAACAAGACCCTTTGAAATTATCTGTATTCAAGAAACGTGGTTTGACGATGGATGTATTATGCAAATTCCAGATTATATATGTGAATATAGAAATAGACAAGGAGGAACTCGGGGTGGGTGTGCAATATACGTGTATTCTAAACTAAATTACAATGGAGTTTTCAAACACGATGATTTAGAAATCATATCATTACAAGTTTTATTGCATGATAACGTTTCTGTGAATATAGTCAATTTCTATAACCCATGTAACAAACTCAGCATTGGTTCGTTAAATGAATTATTTAACAATGTTGTGAAGGAAAAGCACACAATCATAATAGGAGATTTTAATGCACACAACACTTTATGGGGTAGCCAGAAAACAGATACAAATGGTAAAGTAGTGGAAGAGTTTGCAAACGAGAGAAACCTAGTTATTTTGAATGATGGGAGTGCTACTAGAGTAGACTACCACACGGGTAATTTTTCTTGTTTGGATCTAACCTTAGCCCCTCCTTGTACAGCTAACAAAACAACATGGCAAGTCCTGAACCATAGTTTGGGAAGTGACCATTACCCACTGTTATGCCAATTGAACATATTGAATGAGAATAGTACACATACAAAGATTGATCAATCCCAACAAATTTGTTCAATGCTATCCACAAAGAATGTAAATTGGGATGAATTTAGTCATCTAACTGAGGAACAATGGGATACCTTACAGAATGAAGGTAAGGTTATAGAGTACCAAACTTTCATGGAAACAATTAGGTTTTCCCTGGAAAAAGTGAAAGCACATCGGGCGACAAAGAAAATAAAGAAAAACCCTGTGCCATGGTGGAATAAAGAATGCTCCTCTAGAATAAAGGAGAGAAATAGGGCAAGGAGCAAACTGAAAAGTTATGTAATACCCTCTGCTGATTTAGTGGAGGATTTCAAGAAGAAAAGAGCTATCGCTCAAAGAACTTTAAGGCAAGCTAAAAGATTATACTGGGAAAAATACTGTCAGAACATTGATCGTTTTACCCCTCTATCGAATATCTGGAGTATGATCAAAAGGATCAATAATGATGGTATTTCAGCCAGGAAAAACATTGTTCTCATGAGAGAGGATTGTTCCGCAATCACTGACAGTGAAGTCGCGGATACTTTCGCCAGCCATTTTAAAACCATTAACGAAAGTTTTCAGGGCAAGGTTAATACCCCTGAACAAAAAGAAATTGCTAACCAATGTGACGATATCATATCATCCTTTAGTGATGCACAGAGTAGTAGTGTCCTTGATGAACCCTTTACTATGTATGAATTAAGTATAATATTAAAAACCTGTAAAGAGTCTTCTCCAGGTAAAGATGGAATTGGGTATGAAGTATATCAAAATCTCTCATACAAAGGGAGAGAAGTAATGTTGTTAAGTATCATGAATAACATATGGGTAACAGGAATTGTTCCCACCCAATGCAAGCATTATGTTATTGTCCCAATATTGAAACCACACAAGGTAGCTACAGATGTTTCTTCCTATAGGCCTATATCTCTTACTACCTGTTTCATCAAAATAGTTGAGAAAATTATCAAGGAACGAATGACATGGTTTACGGAAAAACATTGTCTGTTACCAAATTGTCACAGTGCTTTTAGAAAAGCAAGAAGCACAAAAGACAATATAACCCAACTAGAAAATGACATTCAAAAGAGTATTGGTAATAAAGAACATACCCTGGCCGTTTACTTTGATATGGAGAAGGCTTACGGCAGACTGTGGAAGAAAGGATTGATTTATAAACTGAACAAACTTGGTTTCCAAGGCAACACTGTTAGGTTCTTATGGAACTACTTAAGTGGGCGCTCTTTCCAGGTCCGGGCAAATCAGTGCTACTCAGTAACACATAACATAGAGGAAGGGCTGCCCCAGGGCAGCTCACTTAGTCCTGTCCTTTTCAATTTGATGTTATCGGATATACCGATGGACGCATCTGTCAATATTTCTACATACGCTGATGACTGTGTAATATGGAAGAGTGGGAAAAACATAGATTTTCTGAAAAGAAAAGTACAAATCTACGTAAATAACCTAAATGAGTGGTTCAACAAATGGGGTTTTACCCTTTCTAAAGAAAAGTCTGTTACTTTATTTTTCAGCAATACTAACAAAATTGTACAGATTGACTTAGATGGGGTCCCTTTACCACCAAAGGAGGAACATCTATTTTTAGGTGTAATGCTGGACAGGAAGCTTACATGGAGACCGCATATAAATATGATTGTAACAAGAGCTAAAAAGAAAATAAATATCATGAAAAGACTAGCGGGAACTACCTGGGGAAGTAGCTATAAAAGCCTTATGAAATTCTATAAGGTGGTCATTAGGCCACTCTTGGATTATGCATCTGAGGCATATGATTCGGCTCATGATCATGTGAAGAACTTCTTGCTGACTATTCAATACCAAGCTCTGAAGTTGTGTACAGGGGCGTTGCCGGGAACTTCCTTAGAATCTTTACAGGTGGACACGGGTGAATTACCACTCGACCTAAGAAGATCCATGCTTAGTAAGGTATATACATAGCAAAAATAAGGCAAAACCCCACACATCCACTCCAATCCTCCTTGAAGAACTGCTGGCAAATTGAATATGAAAAGAATAAGAAAGTGCGTAAACCATTTGGTTTGAGAGTTATGGAAGATGAAATATACATGTATCATGCAAACGAATCACTCATGTCTTTTACCCCCATGCCGCCTTGGCATCTCTCTCCACCAGAAGTGTCATTGGCGCTACATGAGCTTGTGTCAAAAAGTGATAACATGTTTTATCAATACAATACAACTGTGGAGTATATTAATAAAATGTGGAAAAATAATCTCCATATTTATACTGATGGTTCTAGAGACCCTGCAAACGGCAGCGCCTCTGCTTGCTATTATGTGCCTGCAATGCGGGTAGTTGAATGTAAAAGAATGCAAAATTTTACATCATCTTACAGATCAGAATTGGCCGCAATTGTCTTGGCACTACGGTGGCTTGAAAATTTGAATGTTTATAATAAAGTGGTAATTTTGACAGATTCTCTGAGTGCTATTCAAGCAATCAAGGAAAACAATAACGACAATTTCGTAAAAGAAATTATAATCACCGCTACATGTCTAAAATACAAAGGCACAATAATCTGCTTAGAATGGATCCCATCTCACTGTGGGGTCCAAGGGAACGAAACGGCTGATTTCTATGCGAAAACAGCCCTAAAACAAAGAATAGAGATTAATAATGGATTGAATATCCAAGAAACCAAACATATTTTAAGAATTTTCATACAAAATGAATGGCAGAAGAGATGGGACAGGTCAAACTCAAAATTAAGAAAATACCAAAAAGTGGTCTCAGAAAAACCATCATTTCAGTATCTCTGCACCGACAAAAGTAGTGAAAAAATGATTCACAGATTACGCTTGGCAGGTTTGGGATTGAATGATTTCCTGTTTAAGACAGGAAGACACACAACTGGAAAGTGTGATTTTTGTAACGAGAGAGAAACGGTATACCATTTTTTATATGTTTGCCCTAGGTTTATCATTCAACGCGCCCTGTTACTTGCTGAATTAAATGTGAGCAATGTCTCTGAGGCGGAACACAAAGTGGAGAATCTCAGTGTCAAGACACAAGGTGCACTCGTCAGATATTTCAAAAGGACTCGTCGATTTGTAATTGGTTGCCAAGAGGGCAACCGTGATAGTAAGGTGTAACCAAATAAAGAGAACGGAATCGAAGTAAATCGGATAGGATTTATGTTGTGACCATTGAATGTTAATGTGTACAATCATACTGTATAATTTTTTTTTTTTTTTTTTTTTTTTTATAAGCTGCTCAAAGATGAAGCACTTAGTTATATACTAACTAGGTATAGGTGCACTTTTCTTGTAATTTCACTTAATTGAAAGGCCCTTTAATGTCAGTATATACTCTACTTAAAAAAAAAAACAGAAAGAAAATCTGTGTACGTATTTATTTTGCTTTTATATTATATTCGGATTTTCTAATCAGGTTCTATGAGGAATCAGAAAGAGCGCCCCCTGCTCACGTTTGAGAGACATAGGGAATACTTGTATTCCTAAGACGCCCTCGAAATGTACCTCGAGCGGGCTTGTCAGGATAACGTTGTAAAATCAGGGCAGGAGTGGCGGTCCTGCATGGTATCCTGGAATCTGTACCTTTCTAACAAAAACTAAAGTTAGACCCACGGATCAACAAACAAAGTATAAGTGAAAAGAGCAATTTAGTAAGGCAACAATAGTCAAAATTGACTAGTTTGCCTATTTTAAAACAACAACAACAACAGAGATGATGGAGGACGTTGAGTGATTCCTGGATGGCCGGACACCGTATGAAGAGATGGATGATAGTTCCAGTCTCACCGCACCATCCGCATTGTGCTGGAATCCCGGCCACTATTCGGAAATTTGATCACGAAGATTTTACATGTTTGAAGGTTCATATCTAATGTAATAACAACTTTTCCCAAAATCGCATCGTAGTCAGATCGTGCAGTGTGCACCGGGCTTTGTTTTGTAACCCAATACAGATCGAAGTCAACATTGATGTTTTTGACCCGGTGGAGCCACTCCCCCGCAGAGGGGGACGCGTATGACCGTTACCAAAAATGCAAATAACCCCCTTTTGCAGTCAATTTCAAGGACATTTTGTGAAATTTAACCCCCTTTTTTACCTCAAAACAAGGACAAAATGGTACTTTGAAATACCCCTATTTTTAAGATTCTAAGGACCCTTTCGGAAACTTTCCCCTATTTTACCATATTTCAAGGACAAGACATTTATGCCCTTCTTTAAATTAACATGATAGGTGTCCAAGACCCGATTCCTCAAATTACAAGTTCACACACAATTAATATAAGGAAAATGCATTTTTTAATGTGTCATTCATTTAAGAATATTTCGGCAATAGTTCATATAAACTCCTGGGGAAAAACCACTGAACTCTATGGACCATAATTATGGTTATTTGAAATAACCGCTATGTCTGACCACTCACAAATAGGCGAGGTTAAATAACCTCATACCGACTTATACATGTACTACAAGCTTATCTGAAGATAACCTTGTACTCCAGACTAGCTTTTATGGGTGAATAGGCTTCAACAGCTTTTGTGTGTATCAGCGTGCCTATTTCCAGTCTAGATCATTCATACACGAGATGGCCTATGGGTGGGCCCTTGCCTATGTGGGACTGTATCCAACATTCACTGTTGCAGCGGTCACAAACAGACAACAAAATTGCTCTAAGCAAGATTTGATCATCTTTAATTTGCTAGATTACCTGATTCATGGACTCTTCAACTAGTCTTACTGTGCCACAAATTTGGGGATTCAGAATTGAAAATAAAATTTTAAATAATTATTTTCTTCTCATGACTCATGATGTATGATACTGGAAAAAGGCCCGCTGATAGTACACACAAAAGCTATTGAAGCCTATTCACCTATAAAAGCTAGTCTGGAGAACAAGGTTATCTTCAGATAAGCTTGTATGTATAAGCACTACATGTACAAGCTTATCTGAAGATAACCTTGTACTCCAGACTAGCCTTTACGGGTGAATAGGCTTCAATAGCTTTTGTGTGTATCAGCAGGCCCTTTTCAAGGCTAGATCATTCATACAGGAGAGGAAAATAATTATTTAAAATTTCACTTTCAAGTCTGAATCCTTACATTTGTTGCAAAGTAAGAGTTGAAGAGTCCCTGAATCAGGTAATCTAGCAAATGTAAGAAAATTTAAATTTAAATCTTGTTTAGAGCAATTTTGTTGTCTGCTTTTGACTGCTGCAACAGTGAATGTTGGACACAGTCCCACATCTAGGGTAGGTCGTGGCTAATTCTACGTCAGTCCGGAACCTGAAGTTAGCCCAAGCGATCCTAGAGTCAATCTAGAAACGTTGCCAATTTGAAGGAGCCTAGAACTAATAATAGTGCGGTTATGCCAGTCGTACACGTACGTAACTATGACTGCGCTACCTTAATTCATTCAAGAGTGTCGTGTAACATGAATTACATCACTGGCGTACTGGTTGGGGGGGGGGGGGGGGGGGGGGGGGGCTTGGGGCGGTGCAGCACTCCGCCCCCCCAAGAAAGAACAAAAGAAAAAAGGGAATCAAATTACCCTAACCCTAACCCTAATCCTAAAGAAGCGGCGACTATTTCACGATATTGCCAAATTACCTACCAAATATATTATAACAAAATTCCATTTCGTTTTAAAAAGGTATATTGGACCCTGTGTCCCTCTGACAGCCCCCTCAGTTCTTTTGGCTCATTACGCCAATGAATTACATAACACTAAGAAAGGCATAGGTAGGCTTCTTTTGGGAGGAGAGGGTGGGATGAAATACGGGTTCACATCCCGAGTGGATGGGGAATGAAATAACATTTTTATTCGAAACTAGGAATTGGTTTTAAAGTTGATGATCAAAATGGGTATAATTTATAATGGGTCCAGGCATGGAGTGTGCACTGGCATTATTGGGGAGGGGGGGGGGGTCTGGGTTTGAGGCAAACGTCCGAATTGGTAGATAAAATACAAATGAACAATGTCATCAATTCCGGGCTGAGGGTGTGGGGTCTTAGCTATCACTACCACCCCCCCCCCCCCCCCCTCTCTCTCTCTCTCTCTCTCAATTAGACAAATTATTACTTTGAATAATCATTTGAAAGTATATGACACAGGATAGGATGTCATAACTTTTTTATTTTTCGTGAAAAACAGAAATGATTAAGATGTACATCAGTCAGGTACATGTTGTACATCAGTCCAGCACATAGCATGGTATAACACATACTAGTTCGAATATATCTCGATTTGGCTATACTAATTCGGAAAAATGCAGAAAAAAAGACAATTATTACTTTGAATAATCATTTGAAAATAAATGACACAGGTTAGAATGTCATTAATTTATTATTTTTCGTGAAAAACAGAAATGATTAAGATGTACATCAGTCAGGTACATGTTGTACATCAGTCCAGCACATAGCATGGTATAACACATACTCGTTAGAATATAGCTCGATTGGGCTATACTAATTCGGAAAAATGCAGAAAAAAGACAATTATTACTTCGAATAATCATTTGAAGTAAATGCCACAGGTTAGAATGTCATAACTTTTTTATTTTTCGTGAAAAACAGAAATGATTAAGATGTACATCAGTCAGGTACATGTTGTACATCAGTCCAGCACATAGCATGGTATAACACATACTCGTTAGAATATAGCTCGATTGGGCTATACTAATTCGGAAAAATGCAGAAAAAGGGACAACTATTACTTTGAATAATCATTTGAAAGTAAATGCCACAGGTTAGAATGTCATAACTTTTTTATTTTTCGTGAAAAACAGAAATGATTAAGATGTACATCAGTCAGGTACATGCTGTACATCAGTCCAGCACATAACACGGTATAACACATATATACTAGTTCGAATATATCTCGATTGGGCTATACTAATTCGGAAAAATGCAGAAAAAAGACAATTATTACTTTGAATAATCATTTGAAAGTAAATGCCACAGGTTAGAATGTCATAACTTTTTTATTTTTCGTGAAAAACAGAAATGATTAAGATGTACATCAGTCAGGTACATGTTGTACATCAGTCCAGCACATAGCATGGTATAACACATACTAGTTCGAATATATCTCGATTGGGCTATACTAATTCGGAAAAATGCAGAAAAAAGACAATTATTACTTTGAATAATCATTTGAAAGTAAATGCCACAGGTGAGAATGTCATAACCTTTTTATTTTTCGTGAAAAACAGAAATGATTAAGATGTACATCAGTCAGGTACATGTTGTACATCAGTCCAGCACATAGCATGGTATAACACATACTCGTTAGAATATAGCTCGATTGGGCTATACTAATTCGGAAAAATGCAGAAAAAAAGACAATTATTACTTTGAATAATCATTTGAAAGTAAATGCCACAGGTTAGAATGTCATAACTTTTTTATTTTTCGTGAAAAACAGAAATGATTAAGATGTACATCAATCAGGTACATGTTGTACATCAATGCAGCACATAGCATGGTATAACGCATACTCGTTAGAATATAGCTCGATTGGGCTATACTAATTCGGAAAAAATGCAGAAAAAAGACAATTATGACTTTGAATAATCACTTGAAAATAAATGATACAGGTTAGAATGTCATTAATTTATTATTTTTCGTGAAAAATAGAAATGATTAAGATGTACATCAGTCAGGTACATGTTGTACATCAGTCCAGCACATAGCACGGTATACTAGTTCGAATATATCTCGATTTGGCTATACTAATTCGGAAAAAATGCAGAAAAAAAGACAATTATGACTTTGAATAATCACTTGAAAATAAATGACGCAGGTTAGAATGTCATAACTTTTTTTATTTTTCGTGAAAAACAGAAATGATTAAGATGTACATCAGTCAGGTACATGTTGTACATCAGTCCAGCACATAGTACGGTATAACACATACTAGTTCGAATATAGCTCGATTTGGCTATACTAATTCGGAAAAATGCAGAAAAAAGACAATTATTACTTTGAATAATCATTTGAAAGTAAATGCCACAGGTTAGAATGTCATAACTTTTTTATTTTTCGTGAAAAACAGAAATGATTAAGATGTACATCAGTCAGGTACATGTTGTACATCAGTCCAGCACATAGCATGGTATAACACATACTCGTTAGAATATAGCTCGATTGGGCTATACTAATTCGGAAAAATGCAGAAAAAAGACAATTATTACTTCGAATAATCATTTGAAAGTAAATGCCACAGGTTAGAATGTCATAACTTTTTTATTTTTCGTGAAAAACAGAAATGATTAAGATGTACATCAGTCAGGTACATGTTGTACATCAGTCCAGCACATAGCATGGTATAACACATACTCGTTAGAATATAGCTCGATTGGGCTATACTAATTCGGAAAAATGCAGAAAAAAGACAATTATTACTTCGAATAATCATTTGAAGTAAATGCCACAGGTTAGAATGTCATAACTTTTTTTATTTTTCGTGAAAAACAGAAATGATTAAGATGTACATCAGTCAGGTACATGTTGTACATCAGTCCAGCACATAGCATGGTATAACACATACTCGTTAGAATATAGCTCGATTGGGCTATACTAATTCGGAAAAATGCAGAAAAAAGACAATTATTACTTCGAATAATCATTTGAAGTAAATGCCACAGGTTAGAATGTCATAACTTTTTTATTTTTCGTGAAAAACAGAAATGATTAAGATGTACATCAGTCAGGTACATGTTGTACATCAGTCCAGCACATAGCATGGTATAACACATACTCGTTAGAATATAGCTCGATTGGGCTATACTAATTCGGAAAAATGCAGAAAAAAGGACAACTATTACTTTGAATAATCATTTGAAAGTAAATGCCACAGGTTAGAATGTCATAACTTTTTTATTTTTCGTGAAAAACAGAAATGATTAAGATGTACATCAGTCAGGTACATGTTGTACATCAGTCCAGCACATAGCATGGTATAACACATACTCGTTAGAATATAGCTCGATTGGGCTATACTAATTCGGAAAAATGCAGAAAAAAGACAATTATTACTTTGAATAATCATTTGAAAGTAAATGCCACAGGTTAGAATGTCATAACTTTTTTATTTTTCGTGAAAAACAGAAATGATTAAGATGTACATCAGTCAGGTACATGTTGTACATCAGTCCAGCACATAGCATGGTATAACACATACTAGTTCGAATATATCTCGATTGGGCTATACTAATTCGGAAAAAATGCAGAAAAAAAGACAATTATGACTTTGAATAATCACTTGAAAATAAATGACGCAGGTTAGAATGTCATAACTTTTTTTATTTTTCGTGAAAAACAGAAATGATTAAGATGTACATCAGTCAGGTACATGTTGTACATCAGTCCAGCACATAGTACGGTATAACACATACTAGTTCGAATATAGCTCGATTTGGCTATACTAATTCGGAAAAATGCAGAAAAAAGACAATTATTACTTTGAATAATCATTTGAAAGTAAATGCCACAGGTTAGAATGTCATAACTTTTTTATTTTTCGTGAAAAACAGAAATGATTAAGATGTACATCAGTCAGGTACATGTTGTACATCAGTCCAGCACATAGCATGGTATAACACATACTCGTTAGAATATAGCTCGATTGGGCTATACTAATTCGGAAAAATGCAGAAAAAAGAGAATTATTACTTCGAATAATCATTTGAAAGTAAATGCCACAGGTTAGAATGTCATAACTTTTTTATTTTTCGTGAAAAACAGAAATGATTAAGATGTACATCAGTCAGGTACATGTTGTACATCAGTCCAGCACATAGCATGGTATAACACATACTCGTTAGAATATAGCTCGATTGGGCTATACTATACTAATTCGGAAAAATGCAGAAAAAAAAACAATTATTACTTCGAATAATCATTTGAAGTAAATGCCACAGGTTAGAATGTCATAACTTTTTTTATTTTTCGTGAAAAACAGAAATGATTAAGATGTACATCAGTCAGGTACATGTTGTACATCAGTCCAGCACATAGCATGGTATAACACATACTCGTTAGAATATAGCTCGATTGGGCTATACTAATTCGGAAAAATGCAGAAAAAAAGACAATTATTACTTCGAATAATCATTTGAAAGTAAATGCCACAGGTTAGAATGTCATAACTTTTTTATTTTTCGTGAAAAACAGAAATGATTAAGATGTACATCAGTCAGGTACATGTTGTACATCAGTCCAGCACATAGCATGGTATAACACATACTCGTTAGAATATAGCTCGATTGGGCTATACTAATTCGGAAAAATGCAGAAAAAAGGACAACTATTACTTTGAATAATCATTTGAAAGTAAATGCCACAGGTTAGAATGTCATAACTTTTTTATTTTTCGTGAAAAACAGAAATGATTAAGATGTACATCAGTCAGGTACATGTTGTACATCAGTCCAGCACATAGCATGGTATAACACATACTCGTTAGAATATATCTCGATTGGGCTATACTAATTCGGAAAAATGCAGAAAAAAGACAATTATTACTTTGAATAATCATTTGAAAGTAAATGCCACAGGTTAGAATGTCATAACTTTTTTATTTTTCGTGAAAAACAGAAATGATTAAGATGTACATCAGTCAGGTACATGTTGTACATCAGTCCAGCACATAGCATGGTATAACACATACTAGTTCGAATATATCTCGATTGGGCTATACTAATTCGGAAAAATGCAGAAAAAAGACAATTATTACTTTGAATAATCATTTGAAAGTAAATGCCACAGGTGAGAATGTCATAACTTTTTTATTTTTCGTGAAAAACAGAAATGATTAAGATGTACATCAGTCAGGTACATGTTGTACATCAGTCCAGCACATAGCATGGTATAACACATACTCGTTAGAATATAGCTCGATTGGGCTATACTAATTCGGAAAAATGCAGAAAAAAAAGACAATTATTACTTTGAATAATCATTTGAAAGTAAATGCCACAGGTTAGAATGTCATAACTTTTTTATTTTTCGTGAAAAACAGAAATGATTAAGATGTACATCAGTCAGGTACATGTTGTACATCAGTCCAGCACATAGCATGGTATAACACATACTCGTTAGAATATAGCTCGATTGGGCTATACTAATTCGGAAAAATGCAGAAAAAGACAATTATTACTTTGAATAATCATTTGAAAGTAAATGCCACAGGTGAGAATGTCATAACTTTTTTATTTTTCGTGAAAAACAGAAATGATTAAGATGTACATCAGTCAGGTACATGTTGTACATCAGTCCAGCACATAGCATGGTATAACACATACTCGTTAGAATATAGCTCGATTGGGCTATACTAATTCGGAAAAATGCAGAAAAAAAAAGACAATTATTACTTTGAATAATCATTTGAAAGTAAATGCCACAGGTTAGAATGTCATAACTTTTTTATTTTTCGTGAAAAACAGAAATGATTAAGATGTACATCAATCAGGTACATGTTGTACATCAATGCAGCACATAGCATGGTATAACGCATACTCGTTAGAATATAGCTCGATTGGGCTATACTAATTCGGAAAAAATGCAGAAAAAAGACAATTATGACTTTGAATAATCACTTGAAAATAAATGATACAGGTTAGAATGTCATTAATTTATTATTTTTCGTGAAAAATAGAAATGATTAAGATGTACATCAGTCAGGTACATGTTGTACATCAGTCCAGCACATAGCACGGTATAACACATACTAGTTCGAATATATCTCGATTTGGCTATACTAATTCGGAAAAATGCAGAAAAAAGACAATTATTACTTTGAATAATCATTTGAAAGTAAATGCCACAGGTTAGAATGTCATAATTTTTTTATTTTTCGTGAAAAACAGAAATGATTAAGATGTACATCAGTCAGGTACATGTTGTACATCAGTCCAGCACATAGCATGGTATAACACATACTCGTTAGAATATAGCTCGATTGAGCTATACTCATTCGGAAAAATGCAAAAAAAAAGACAATTATTACTTTGAATAATCATTTGAAAGTATATGACACAGGATAGGATGTCATAACTTTTTTATTTTTCGAGAAAAACAGAAATGATTAAGATGTACATCAGTCAGGTACATGTTGTACATCAGTCCAGCACATAGCACGGTATAACACATACTAGTTCGAATATATCTCGATTTGGCTATACTAATTCGGAAAAATGCAGAAAAAAGACAATTATTACTGTCTTTGAATAATCATTTGAAAGTATATGACACAGGTTTGAATGTCATTAATTTATTATTTTTCGAGAAAAACAGAAATGATTAAGATGTACATCAATCAGGTACATGTTGTACATCAGTCCAGCACATAGCACGGTATAACACATACTAGTTCGAATATATCTCGATTTGGCTATACTAATTCGGAAAAATGCAGAAAAAAGACAATTATTACTTTGAATAATCATTTGAAAATAAATGACGCAGGTTAGAATGTCATAACTTTTTTATTTTTCGTGAAAAACAGAAATGATTAAGATGTACATCAGTCAGGTACATGTTTTACATCAGTCCAGCACATAGCATAAGTTCGAATATATCTCGATTTGGCTATACTAATTTGGAAAAATGCAGAAAAAAAGAAAATTATTATTATGTACATGATGTACAGCAGTCCAGTACATAGCACGGTATAACAGATACCAGCTCAAATATATCCCGATGTGGGTATTCTAATCATCAGAATACCAACATAATAATTGGTATTATTTGGAATAATCATTTGAAAGTAAATGATAATAATAATAATAAATAGTTTCTTTTATAGCGCAATATCCAATCTTTATAAATGATCAAAATAAATTAATCAACTAATTAAAAGTCAACAAAGAAATATGACGCAAATGTAATGCAGTTAATTACAGTGTAAATATGTATATGTTTTAAGATGCTTCTTAAAGAATTCGACTCAATGCTATACAGCGTAATTCACATGGTAGCTTATTCTATGCAACTGGAACACTGTAATGAATTTTGGAATTTATTCTAGGCACGTAGAAAGCTGTTGTGTCCGTAGTTGAGCGAATTTTTTGTAAGTGGAGTGACCGGAAGATTGTAGCAATGATGACAACAGATATTCAGGGGCAACATTATGTGTACATTTATAAACAAATAGTGCACTTTTGTACATTATTCTTTTTTCAACTGGTAGCCAATGAAGTTGTCCAAGCAGGGGTGATGCGTGTTCCTGTCTGCAGCTAAATAGAATATCATATCTTC
Source organism: Heliocidaris erythrogramma (assembly GCA_025617745.1). Classification (NCBI taxonomy): domain Eukaryota; kingdom Metazoa; phylum Echinodermata; class Echinoidea; order Camarodonta; family Echinometridae; genus Heliocidaris; species Heliocidaris erythrogramma. The sequence goes on from CM046858.1 coordinate 20,847,609, forward strand.
ATAAGGTTTAATTAAAAACAGATATGATTAAATTGTACATCAGTCAGGCAGGCCCGTAACTAAAGGGGGGGGGGGGGGTGTTCGGGGGTCGAACGACCCTCCCCCCCCCCCCCCCCCCCCCGCGCTGGCGAGAAGAGGTCCGCTTGAAAAACAAGAAGAAGATTCATTTTAAAAGAATAGGTGAAGCGAGGGGGAGATGAAGGAAATGGGAAAATAATGTGATAAAACTTTCCGCCTAATTTAATACTTTTTATTCCGATTTTGTCCTGTAACTTCATAATCTGGCAAATCTGTAATAAGTCAATGTCATCTTTCACCAGTCATTTTCGAATTTTGTACATTATGCCATGTTTCAATCGATTTTGTCAAAGCGTTATTCAAAGAATTATTCAAATTTGTTCGTAGTAGGTCCATGGCAGCCCTGTAACGGGAGCGGGTTCAGCTGGCGAGCAGAAATCTGCTTGAACATCAACCCCCCCCCCCCCTAGAGAATCATAGGGCGAACAAATTTGAACACATTTTAATTTGCCTTTGTCCCGCAACTTCATAAAATTGCACAGTCATTTATAAGGCACATATACGTAAAGTTACGTAAGTTGACTATAGTCAACTTACGTATTTGGCCCTTCATTTTCGGAATTTATTTTTCATTTTGCTATCAATTTCAGTCAAATACTGAATGAGTTCAAAGAGTCATTCAAAATCGTCGCCCGCTCGTTGTAAGGTCTTGTCTGTGAGAAGAATTTCAATGACAATTTCTTGAAATCAACTTCGAAAAGATGGATTTGATGATAACATTTTGCAGCGGATCGCCAGGTCAGAATTTGAATGACATCTGACGAAAATGAATGGAGATATGTTACCTTTTGAATGACATTTTAATTATTAAACTATCTTGACATTTGGAAGATCATTGTTTATTCTTATCAGCCTATAGGACGAAATTGAAGCGCTCTATATGGTGCATTTTGATTTTTAAAACGGGTTAGATTGGATAGGAAATGCTGACAATTCAAGGAGATTGCTTAAAGTAGGTATTCAAAGAAAATCACAAATATGGCAATTAATGTATCACTAGAAACTGGGAAGCTTACAGATGGCAATCGTATAAGTTTTATGTCAACTGCGTATCTGATGATTATAAAAACAACACAAATAAAAGCTCTTCTCAGCATCTGGAATATCCGAGGATTCGCCAGAAATATAGCGATGTTTTGATGTCGTCACACTCGGGATCGATCCTACTTAAGCAGACGACGTCCTATAATGAATGAACGTAATTGCAATGCAATTATTTATCAAATTATAAAGAGTTTGGTGTATTTAAACATGACCTTATTTCACACCATTATAAAGGGAAAGTGAAAGTGATTCTGATAGCTAAAACCGTTTGATTGTAAATACACAGGAGAAGGGTCAATGATCAATGAAATAAACCCCACTTTCAAATTGAAAAGCCCTCCGAATAATAGCAGGATGGTATTCGTTCCCTCTTGAAACGCCGAACATGCCCCGGTGCAAGCAGCTGAAAATACAATGGCGTCTTATTTTGTTTACAAGTGACTGATTCCTTTATTTTTTTATCGCTGCATTTTTCATCAAAATAATACCATACACGAAGTTAAGAGTGAGGCAACAGACTAACATTAAGACTGACGCTAGTGAAGGAAGAGAAATAAGTGAAGAGGAGATGACAAAATAGGCTCTGAAAAATTGTAAGATGTTATGGGACATCGTCTGCTTAGACAGGACTGGTCCATGGTGTGTCGTCACATATCTCAGCAGCGTTCGAGGAGCTCTTCAGCTGCTATATCGGGGGCTGTATTTTACCGTTTTATAATTGATAATAATCATTACTTCAAATGTTTCCAAGCGTTGAATTTGGATAACCTTGTTTAATTTATGCCATCTATGCAATAATAAGTATTAAGCCAATATTTAAAATCATTAAAGTTCTACTTTAAAAACGCCATACAAATATAATGTGGGACGATAAGCAGTTATAAGCATGATAAACGCTCAAATGAAATCTGTTGTAATGGAGAAATATAGAAAAACATGCTTGAAAAGAGAGGGTGTATTTAATGTGTCTGTTCACTTCAAAATAGAGAATTTTCCCGCTCTCAAGTTGCATGGAGTATATTGTCTCCTGGTCTAGTCAGTCAGGCCCTTAAATATTTGATTATGGTCCTCTAATACAGTCTTTTTAACCGGAGTGCCGTGATAGTATTTTATATATAAAACATCGACTTCTTGGAAACTATAATAAAAAATAGGATGCCCCCGATAACACTGGGGTATTTTGAAAATAAAATTTAGGAGATAATAAAGTGCGTTTTTCACTCGTTCGCTTTTCTCACTCACAAACCTTAGAAATGAGATAGATTCAGGCTTTGAGATCCAAGAATATTTCCATAGGATTTGTTTATTGTAGTGTTGTGTATTTGAGTAAAGGCCTCGTTCACGGGGTAACAGGCCTCTAAAATAACTTCCATGAGTGAAACGATGGAGAACACTTTAAGAGAAAAATTCCACGATTATCTATTCCATATAGTCAGTATAGGATCCTCAAAGCCTGCTGTGTACAAGCCACGGTGTTGGGCATGATTGTGACAAACATGTGTTGGAGTATAAAATCGTGATAATTGTATATACCTGAGTGATGTGCAGTCACATAATTTTTGTTTCTTATCATATTGGAAAGTTATGACATGTAACTTTTTTCCATTTAATTCGAAGTAAACCCCCGAAATATAGAAATGAACGTACATCGTTCGGACTCTCAAGAAATAACGGGGCATTATTCTGACAAGTATTTAGCATGTTTACCAGACCAATATAAAACATGTTAAGTGACAGTGTATTCTGAGTGGTGTACAATAAGGTATTAATGAGACATGTCGGAATTGTGATATTTGAAAGGTAATCAACTTTTCAGGCTAAAAACTTTAAACATATTTCACATATTTGATATTCATATACCTGCCAAATTGCTATACTAATGTTTAAAAATCAAAGTGCAATAATTACCTCATATATACACTGTCCTCCAAAAGTTCGAGTACACCTGTAATAAGAACTTATTTCTCACAATCACCCACAGTTTATTTATCATCAGATGTGTTGTATTGCAACAATTTGGTATCAAACTGAGGAGTAGACATCACCCTTCATGGTGACACCCGTTTAACATATATGTAAAGGGGCAGTCATGCGTTAAAAAGGCAACCTATCCCCCAAAATACAATTTCCAGCAAAATGAGAAGGTCATTGGTATAGTCATGCAGAAAACTAGTATTTTCATCTCAGAAACACATCAACATTTTGGGAACACCACCATACTTCTCTTCTCCGTACTCCTTTTATGTTGCACCTCCATTCTTCCCCCTTTTCCCCATCTTTCTTTCTCTCTCACTTTCCTTTTTTCTTTTTTCCTCCAATTTTTTGTAGGTAGTTATTTTCTTTTTTATATATTTATTATGAAATATTATGTATTGTGTTACTAAGACACCCTCTCCTCAAGCTTTTGCTTTTAGAGGTTTGTCCTCCAACTTATGTATGTACCACATGAATGTGTATTTTGTCGTAATTTTTGTTAAAAATACATGTACATCATTTTGCTCATTTATTACTTTGTACACTAATATTGAAATATTGGAAATAAATGTATTGAAATTGAATTGAATTGAATTTTTGGTTTTTCCATTTTTCATTGAAAGTCATATTCTTTGCACTTGTGTATACCCTTAAAGGAAACATTATGATTAAATGATTGGTATGTCATGAGATGTACATTTATTCATTTTTCAGTTTTATTTTATCATGTTTCTGGCCATATACACTTCTCATCTAAGGACATGCCCCTGGCAGCGATCACAACACTGCATATCCTGGGCATCCGGCTGGTCAAGTTGTGGAGGTAATTATGGAGATAGTCACTGGAAATGACTTTCTATGCCTTCTGGAGATGAAAAAGTATTGTCGTTCATCAGGACAATGACCCCATTTACTAAAACTACCTGGAGAAAAAAGAAAAAAGAAAAAGGGTCCTGAAAATCATGGATTGTCATCCCGATATATAGAGCTGTTGTGGGAAGTGCTGGACAGGAAGGTCTGATAAAAATGCCCAACAAGTGAGCTTCATCTTCTGAAGGCATTGGAATACATTTCCAGTGACTACCTCCACAAGTTTGTCTTCCTGCAGAAAAATGACCCCAAACATTCCTCAAGGCATGTAAAACTACCTTTAAAAACAGAAGAGATAGGGGTCCTGAAAATCATGCTATATCGGAAGAGTTCTACGGGAAGGTCCGAGAAATATGCCCAACAAGTGAGCCTCATCTGTTGGAAATCCTTCAGAAGGCACGAAGAGACATTTCCAGCGACTTCCTCCCCCGTCTTCCTCCACAACTATACTTCCACAATTTGACCAGCTGGATGCCCAGGATGTGCCGTGATGTTCTCGTTACCAGGGGCGGGTTCTCTGATATACACTATGAACATGGCGAACAAAGAAGCGGACAAAATATACAGCTCCTCATTGTACCTTCCACAATTGCCCTGGTAGACAAAAGAACATCCCTTCATTGCTATTATCTAAAAATATGTAGAACAGGTGTCACATGCATATTCAGCTGTTCTACTTATTTCACATAATAGTAATGAAGGGATGTTCTTTTGTCTACCAGACCAATTGTGGAGGGTACAATGAGGAGCCGTATATTTTGTCCGCTCTCTTTGTCATCGTTTTTTGTCTCTTTTTTGTTAAACACTTCAATATTATATTCTTTTTTTCACATTTAATTCAGTTTGAATATATCTGCATCTTGTTTATAACTTAATGCATGAGCCCCGATAACGAAAAAAAAGTGGAGGTACAAGTACAGATAACGAAAAGCAAACTAGTCAAGATCATTTGGTACAAGTTATTTTACTACAGGTACAGGTATTGTGTCCTTACGTTATACAGTTAGTATCATGATGTGGGGGCATCTCGTTATTCCGAAGGTTCGTATTTCCAAAACAGTAATTTCCCATGCCTGGGGGTTCAAAATTCTGAACATTTGTTGCATTATTCCGAAGGTTCGTTTATCCAAGGGTTCATATTTACTCACAAAAGGACTGTCCCGCATTAGGGTGATGTCATTTTTGCATACCTCCTTTCCCTTCTCGAAACCTAAAATTCAGTTGCAGACTTCCTTCTCGTTCCAAATTGCATTCGGGATAATGAAATCGTACGTCGATTAAAAAAAAGCCTTGTCTACGATCTGGAGTCCACAGTCCAACTCGGTCAAACCAAAAAAGAAATAGTCTAAAAAGTAAAATAAGCAGATGTCAGGTTTGCTTCTAGACCTTCTCTATATTTCACCCCTTGATTTTCACCCATGTTCTCCTAGTATGCAGCTGGCATATTTTGCCTCTTTACTTTTTGTTCCTGACATCACCCAACGCGTGTTTACCTCTGGCATTTTTTCCTCTAGCATTTTTACCTCTGGCATTTTTACCTCTGGCATTTTTTCCTCTGGCATTTTTACCTCTGGCATATATTCCTCTGGCATTTTTACCTCTGGCATTTTTACCTCTGGCATTTTTACCTCTGGCATTTTTTCCTCTGGCATTTTTACCTCTGGCATTTTTTCTTCTGGCATTTTTACCTCTGGCATTTTTACCTGGCACCTGTGTTATACCGTGCTATGTACTGGACTGATGTACAACATGTACCTGACTGGTGTACATCTTAATAATTTCTGTTTATCGTAGAATATAATGAAGTTATGAAATTCTAACCCGTGTTTGTTTGTTTGTTTGTATTTATTTCCGTATTAAGAAAACCACATACATTTCATAAAATACAACGTATACATGAGCTTAAAAAACGGAGGATGACCCAAATTCAGCAGTATTTACAAAATGCCGCTGTTCTTCCTTGGGGTCCCACATTGTGTCATTTACTTTCATATGATTATTCAAAATGTTGACAAGATATTCTGGTGGTATTCTACTGATTAGAATACCCAAATCGGGATATATTTGAGCTGGTATCTGTTATACCGTGCTATGTACTGGACTGATGTACAGCATGTACCTGACTGGTATACATCTTAATCTTTCTGTTTATCATAGAATATAATGAAGTTATGAAATTCTAACCAGTGTCATTTACTTTCAGATGATTATTCAAAATGTTGACAAGATATTCTGATGGTATTCTACTGATTAGAATACCCAAATCGGGATATATTTGAGCTGGTATTTGTTGTTCTGTGCTATGTACTGGACTGATGTACAACATGTACCTGACTGATGTACATCTTAATAATTTCTGTTTATCATAGAATAAAATGAAGTTATGACATTCTAACCTGTGTCATTTACTTTCAAATGATTATTCAAAATGTTGACAAGATATTCTGTTGGTATTCTACTGATTAGAATACCCAAATCGGGATACATTGGAGCTGGTATGTGTTGTTCTGTGCTATGTACTGGACTGATGTACAGCATGTACCTGACTGATGTACATCTTAAAAATTTCTGTTTATCATAGAATATAATGAAGTTATGACATTCTAACCTGTGTCATTTGCTTTCAAATGATTATTCAAAATGTTGACAAGATATTATGTTTGTATTCTTCTGATTAGAATACCCAAGTGGGGATATATTGGATCTGGTATGTGTTATACTGGTTACATGTCGTTTTTCCGAAGGTTCGTATTTCCGAAGGTTCGTTTTTCCGAAGGTTCATAATTCCGAAGGTTCGTTATTCCGAAGGTTCGTTACTCCGAAGGTTCGTTTTTCCGAAGGTTCTTTTTTCCGAAAATGAAATAGGGTTCATAATTCCGAAGGTTCGTATTTCCGAAAATGAAATGAGGTTCGTATTTCCGAAAATGAAAAAGGGTTCGTATTTCCGAAAATGAAAAAGGGTTCGTATTTCCGAAAATGAAATAGGGTTCGTATTTCCGAAAATGAAAAAGGGTTCGTATTTCCGAAAATGAAATAGGGTTCGTATTTCCGAAAATGAAATAGGGTTCGTATTTCCGAAAATGAAAAAGGGTTCGTATTTCCGAAAATGAAATAGGGTTCGTATTTCCGAAAATGAAATAGGGTTCGTATTTCCGAAAATGAAAAAGGGTTTAAATTCAGAGAATACGGCGTCAATCCGTATTTTGGATAGGGAGGAGGGGAAAGACGGCCAAGTGTAAAGATATTCATTTCGTACTCAATAATCATAACAATGATGATAACAATTATAATAAAATCCAGAGAAATAGCCATTATTATCGTAATTCCTATCAATATTATCATTATTATTATTATGATTATTATTATTATTATTAATATTATTATCATTATTATAATTGTTCCTATTATAATAACCAATATTTGTGAGCGAGCGTAGAGAGCGAGCGCCTCAGGAATACATGTTTCATTTCTCATAAAATGATATTACTTCGGTAATTAAAATACATACTGATGTATTGAAGAAAGTGAATGATCGGATTCCGGATTAAATTTCCTACAACGAAATTGGCATGAAGTTATTTATATAATGTATATACCGCTTTGGAAAATGAGACACACCAAAGTTCCAAGTAGATCTTTACAAGCAGAAAATGGCCACGTAATGTTTTTGAAAGGGGGAGCTGATGCCTCTTGGCAGAATATCATACTCCCCGTTCGTACAATTTGCAAGCGAGCGAAGCGAGTTAGAAAAAACATCAAAAAAATCAAAAGACAAATATAGAACATGTAATAATGAGCCATGAATAATATTACTGAACCCTATTGCCGAATATGGAATATTTGGGCACTTCACTCGCCCTAATGAAGGGCGTTCCCTGTCCCAAACTATTCCGTTTCTAAATCTTACGCGCTAGTGAGCAAGTAAAAAAAGGAGATATTGTCTATAGAATAATGATTTTAGCCGACCATCTCGCTTCCCAAAATAAAAGGATGTTCGGGCACCACGCCAAACATTGACACTTTATTATCTTTAAGATGTAATTACTTCGTGAACATAAATTGTGATTAAAAAAGTATACTATGAAAAGTGTAAACTAAAAATAAGGTGGGGGTGTCCTGCTTCCCTAGCCCTCAGAGCCATCTATTACAGAGTTTGGCCAACTCGGCTCCATGTAGGCAGCAATATGGCGCTTGTTGCTTTGTTAGGCAAGCACTAAACAAAGGAATATACGCCATGTTGTGCCCAAATAAACCGAGTTGGCCGAAGTCTGTAATATGGCTCTGTAGATGACTCTACAAGCCCTCCCTCCGGTCCCCAAAACAACAGCAATAAAAACAACAACATAATATTACAGAGAGTTCATAAAGGAGTCACTGCTATTGATAAGTGCCCCTTTTGTCTTGTGATAAGTGCCCTCTACCTATATACCTATATATATTTAATATATTGTACGTATATACTCCGATGTCGCTTACAAATTGAGCTCTAAAGTCCACAAAAGAACCACATAGGCCTACCTAGCTCAGAGAGGCTTCCTTTATATAGATTCCGATCCCCTACTGATATCAGCATAATGAGAGGCAGTGGAGCAGGGGGCAGTTATACAAGAATGAACAGTGCCCTTACATCAAAACAGGAAGAAGGACAATTTCTTTCTAATTTTTTTTAAGCTCGCTGGCTACGCTCGCTCGCATTTACCATTGTCTTTTTATCATATTAGGAAAATCGCTGCTATTCAAAATATCTTCAATATGAATAATCAGACCATTGCACTCAACTGTAAAGTATTTTTTTTCTTTTTCATCTAGAACCATGCTAAGACATAAACAATAATGTGTCGAAAATGATATTCCATAGTGTATTAATCAGAATGTAGCGGTATACTATTGTCTCAGCTCAAAGTGGCATTTCCCGCAATTTTTTTCACCCTTTGTAGGTGCCCTTTGCCCCCAAAGTGCCCCTTTTGTTGGTGCCCCCACCCATTTTGAAAGACGCTCCGCCGCCCCTGCTATCACCCACACTGGGAGTTACTAAAGTTCTGGATTCTGATATTTACCTCCTATTTTGCTCTTTTTAGTTATATATTGTGATATGATTTACATTGCATACAAGAATTATCTTTTGATGAACATTGAAGAGTGCATATGGACGTCTATTAATGACGTCTATTATTCACAAGTAATATAATGTGATAATGCTGAACTCACTTTCCTTTTCAGATGATGATAGAATCTTAATTACATTCAAATGATCCTAATGATTGCTAAAGTTTTGCAACCATGGGCCTATTTCTATCTGTCAACCTCAAAACACATATAAATCTGACAAGATGATTTTGTGGTTTACAACGTGGAAAATATTATCGAGTGGATCCAAATTTCTACATATCCATAATGAAAATTATAGTGCCCAAAGCATATTATGCTAAGGCTGGCTACTAGAATTCGAACGGCATTTTGTTTCCAGAAAAGTGAGACGTCCATCTCGCAACTCTTTAATACAGGGACACTATGGTACCTCGGGTACAACGCTACCCGGGGTAACGCGTGGTGCATCATATCAAGTATAGGAGGTGATCATGTACAAAAACTTTTCTCGTGTATTTCTTTGACAAAATAAAATTGTAGGTTAATTCTTTCCTCGCTCTCTTCGCTCGCTCATAAAATTTAGAAAATGTAGAAACATAATGGTGGATTTTCGGGAAAGATGTGTCAGCCCCCCCCCCCCTACTTTAAAAAAAAAGTTATGCGGCCCCTGTAATTATAAAAATTATAGTTAACCTATATCTGCGATTACTCGATAATTTATGTTTGTATAAAGTAAGCAAACAGTGGAACGACGGTTTTAAGTCACTTCGAGGGGCATGGTGACCGCATCCACTTGGTTTCAAACACGAGGCCCCAAAATACACGTAGTTATTATATTAAGTTCCATTATATGAACTTTATAAAGATAACTGCGTAATGCACAATGTGAGATCACATGATCAGGCTTATGACTTATGATAAGATATATAAATTTTCCTACCCCACCCCTATCATGGGCCTTGCTAAAATGGGTTGGGGCAGGCGTGGGGTGTTGGGATGTCACTCCCCCTTTCATATTCAACATTGCTGTCAGTATATGCGCCACTATGTGGGCAAAAAGGAGGGAGAGGGAAGAGAAAGGAGAAAAGAAAAAGGTGAAAAGATTCATTAGAGGTTAGAAGGGAAAAAAGAGAGAAAAAGAAGAAAAAAGGAAAGAAAACAGAAAACCTAATTCCGATTTTTTCAACACCGAAATTCGTATATGCATATGGGAATAAATAGATTATAAGAAAAAAGCGAAAGGAAAACAAAGAAGAAAGCGACAGGAAGAAGGAAGAAGAACTTTGAGATGAGATTAACGATGAACATGGCTGCCCAAATACAGTTTTGTATCTCAGACCCGGACGAGACTCATCTTTCTTTCACATTCCTTTAATCCAAATAGGACTGGAGGGCAATTAGCGCCCCCCCCCCCACCGCTGATAGTTTTAAAGGGCTTGCCGCGCGACCTTATGACTTTTTCTTTAGAGTGTAATGTATCTTTTGATACAAAAATGTGTGTGTATTCCCGGGTACGGTTTTACGTAACATTTGAAGGTCATATAATAAATGTCAATGAAAAATGGTAGGTTCGTATTTATGAGTAAAACCATTAATCATTTGTACAGATTCTAATGAGTTGCCGGAAGGGGTCCATCCGTCTTCTTTCCTATTCCATTTTCTTTCTTTTTTTCTTATTTTTTCGCCATCCGATGAGGGAGGGGTGGGGGCGTGCCCCCCCCCCCCCCCCCATTGCTACACCTCTGCTCCTGATGAATTTGCTTTTTTTTACCAGGAATTATGAACCCTATTTCATTTTTCGGAAATACGAACCCTATTTCATTTTCGGAAATACGAACCTTATTTCATTTTCGGAAATACGGACCCTTTTTCATTTTCGGAAATACGAACCTTTTTTCATTTTCGGAAATACGAACCCTTTTTCATTTTCGGAAATACGAACCCTATTTCATTTTCGGAAATACGAACCCTATTTCATTTTCGGAAATACGAACCCTTTTTCATTTTCGGAAATACGAACCTTATTTCATTTTCGGAAATACGAACCCTTTTTCATTTTCGGAAATACGAACCCTTTTTCATTTTCGGAGATACGAACCTTCGGAATTATGAGCCCTTTTTCATTTTCGGAAATACGAACCTTCGGAAATATGAACCCTATTTCATTTTCGGAATTATGAACCTTCGGATAAACGAACCTTCGGAATAACGAACCTTCGGAATAACGAACCTTCGGAATAATGCAACAAATGTTCGGAATTACGAACCCTTTTTCATTTTCGGAATTATGAACCCCCAGGCATGGGAAATTAGTGTTTCGGAAATACGAACCTTCGGAAATACGAACCTTCGGAAAAACGAACCTTCGGAAAAACGAGATGCCCCCGGTATACTGTGCAATGCACTGGACTGATGTACAACATGTACCTGACTGATGTACATCTTAACCATTTCAGTTTATCATGAGAAAATAATTAAGTTATGACATTCTACCTGTGTCATTTAATTTCAAATGATTATTCATTATTCAAAGTTTTGAAGAGATATATTGGTATTCTTCTTATTGAAATATCACAATCGGGATATTATATTAGAGCTGGTATGTGTTCCGTGCGTTGTACTGGACCGATGTACAGCATGTACCTAACTGATGTATATCTTAATCATTTCTGTTTTTTTTTTTAATGAAAATAATGAAGGTAACATTATTCTAACCTGTGTCATTACTTTCAGATCCATTTTGAAAATGTTGAAAATATATTTTATTGGGGTTTTCGTCTGATTATTATAGCCAAATCAGGATATATTCGAGCTGGTATGGGTTATACTATGCTTATATACTTATATATTTATATGAAAATAATGAAGGTATGAAATTCTAATCTGTGTCACTTACTGCAAAAATGATGATAATATTGGCCAAATCGGGATATATTCCACTTGGTAATTAATGTACTATATACCCAATTGATATACAACATGAACATTTTGATTATATCTGTTTATCATTATTTTTGCTCTAAGTATGAATGTTAGTATTGTTCCTCTATTTACTCTCCATTATACAAGTTTGATTCTCCTCACATTGCTAAGATTGACTTCAGTCCTACATTAATACGGCTTATATGACACATACTTTTCGTTAATTGGCAGTCGCAAAACAAACCACATTTCTGTAGGTCTATATCTCAACATTTCTATTATAAACAATTAAAAAATATCTTTTTGACAACAAAAAGGGGGAAAAGTTGTACTTCCGAAGAGGTTCAAGTACATTCTTTGGGGTTATACAGTATTTTCATATCAAATTGCCCTTTTCCACTTACGAAACTGCATTTTCACGTCTTATTCAGACCATACGTCTTAGAATAATTTGTTTTGGAACTTTGTCAAGTGGCGTAGCTACAAGGTGCCCCTCTCTAGTCATGAAAAACAGAAAAGGAACAGAAAAGCAAGAGAGAGAGAGAGAGAGAGAGACGGGGGTACGTGGTATGATAGGACCCCACACCCTCCACCTAATTGATGACATTGTTCATTTATCCACCAATTCGGACGTTTGCCTCAACCCCAGAACCCCCCCCCCCCCCATAATGCCATTGCACTCTCCATGCCTGGACCCATTATAAATTATGCCCCTTTTGATCATTAACTTTAAAACCAACTCCTAGTTTCGATTAAAATGTTATTCATTCCCGATCCACATGGGACGCGTATTTCATCCCCACCCCTCCCCACAAAAGAAGCCTACCTATGCCCTTCATAGTGCCATTCATGTAATTCAGTGGCGTAATGAGCCAAAAAAAATGAGGAGGCTGAGCAGAGGCATACAGGGTCCAATTTATGAATGCTTGCGATCGAGCAAAAAAATCGACCTTTTTAAAATGAAAATGCAATTATAATTTATATATCTGCTAGGTAATTTGATGCCCTCTTTTCTTTTGTTCTGGCGTGGATTTTTTTTTTTTTTTGGGGGGGGGGTGGTTGGCACTACACTCTTGATGAATTAAAGGTATCGCAGTCACAGGTCAGTCATAGTTACGTACGTGTACGACTGGCACAACCGCACGATTATTACTTATAGGCTCCTCAAATTGGCAACGTGTCGAGATTGGCTCGAAGATCGCTTGGGCTAACTTCAGGTTCCGGACTGATGTAGAATTAGCCACGACCCACATCTAGGCAAGGGCCTATGAGTGCCTCATACCCATACACCCATCAACTAACATGAAAGCGTATGAATGGGACTGTAGTGTTACTGTTAGTGTTAGTGTAAGTTGAACTATTCATACCTGTGAAGTGTGATCACTGTGAAACATAAGTCCTTTCACACGACTTTCACGAACATCACGATTCGTGCATCTTCCCACTTCATCTTTGAAGGGCATATGATGATTATATGAGTAAAATAGTCCTTCAAACTTGGTCAAATGTTTACAGCGGCGACGTTCCGGAATTGTTTTGAGGGAAACAAGATGGCGCTGGCGAGCTGTCAGTGGCGTCATATGTTGCCTATGCTATGGCTAATCAGCGTGCAGCGAGCGATCGAGCCCAACAGTGTTATTACCTTCACCCAACAGTGTTATTACCTTCACGTCCGCCATCTTGCTGAGGGACGGCAGTACGGGGATTTTTTTCTCAACGATGAACGCGCCCTCCCCGGCAGGCCCGCAGCTAGCGACTCGGCTCCGGAATTTTTCTTCATGCCTCGGGTTTTCTTCCCTTTTCCTGACCCCTATTTTATCAATTTCGAGGACACCTGCGCACCCCTATTTTCTATATTTCGAGGAATATTCTGTCCGCGGACGTTCCTTGAAATTTACCCCTATATCCGCGATTTTGGTAACGGTCATGCGGTCCCCAAGTCACATTGAGTGGCTCCACCGGGGTTTTTGATCAGTTCGTGATGAGATGATGGAGGACGTTGAGTGATTCCTGGATGGCCGGACACCGTATGAAGTCTCACCGCACCATCCGCATTGTGCTGGAATCCCGTCCACAAAAAACGTCGAAAAGGGTCTGTTTTCAGGCTTAATTAAGGCGTCGTCGACGTCTTCCTTAAAAAAGGGGTGTTTTTCAACTTCAATCGCCGTTTAGAGTACCATTTCACAAATTTCAAATTCGACATTTAGGGTACAAAATGAATTGTGATAATCAGTTTAGAGTACCATTTCAAAAAGTTCAAATTCGCCATTTAGGGTACAAAATCAAGATCAAGGAAACTGGGGAGCGTTTCATCAAGTGTTTTGTCAGTGATTTTTACCGACAAATTTGCTCTCAGCCAATCAGATGCAAGGATTTCAGTAGCTTATAACAGTTGTCGGTAAAAATCACTGACAAAACGCTTGATGAAACGCTCCCCAGGTCTCCTACTTATTTGAGTAAACGATAATCAAAGAAATCATAGTCTTTCTGTGACAAAAGAAATGTGAGTATGATCATGTTTATCTGTTCAAACTGTAGAAGTCTTTGTTGCTTGCCTGTTTAATTGGGGTTATATTTATTTCAAACGACATTAAGGGTATTGTACTTGGTACCTTGATAATTTATACGCCACTTCGGGTATTTTTGGATGGAGTGATGAGCGTGTTGACTCCATTTAGGGTATGTTTTTCTGATGTGACGCCGTATAGAGGTGCAAATTAGACCTCGCGCGATACGCCAATAAGGGTCCAATTTTGAAGTGTGTGGACGAGCGTGCGTAGCACATAGGCTTTTTGGGAGGGATTGAGCCTGCGCCATGCATCGCATAGGGAAAAGTGTTCAATCGTATTATCAAGATTTGTAGAAATGTTTAGGTCTATGTTCTTTTGGCATGCTCAGGCGATCAAGCGCGGGATTAAGGTTGATAGTCATAAGGGTACAATTAAAATCTCCCCTCAATAGCGCCATTGTTTATTGTGCGTAAATGGGCATGGAGTGATTTAATGGCTATTAGGGCATGATTATCATCATGTGGTATCAAAATATTATACAAGTGATAAAAGGTATCATCAATGCTAATCTTGGAGTATAAAATATGACTATCAACTATAGCAAAGCTTTCAAACGAGTCAACCAGGTTCTTCTTCACAAGTGTTGTTATTATATGCTGGATCCTCGTGAGGTACCGGCTGTGCAATTTACACGATATGATTTCCATAAGTTCCAACAAGAAGAACGTGGCGTTAAATTATAATTTTCTTGAAGAAAAATATTTTTTGAGAGCAATATTGTCAATTTATGAATGTATGGAGGCGTTTTTCGCTGAACTAGAACATCCTCCCGTGTTCAGCGTGAGGAATTACAAAGTCATTACGAGGGAGAGAGTATGCAGGGCCATATCAATCATGTTGAAAATTAGGCACACTCTTCTAATTTTTTGATTAATTTTTGTACCCGCTGTAGGCTGGACTATTCCTTAATGGGATCATTATTGTCTTACAAGGCCAGGTACATTCGAAGTGAATTTCCGGGCAATTTTCAACAGGTTTTTTTTTTGGCATTGATCATTTTAAGAAGTTCAACAACAAATCTTGTCAGACAGAGGGCCCTGACTTGATGGAAAAGACGACGCCCACTCAGCGGAATCATCATCAGTCGACTGGGCGTCATCCCACATCGAAGAGGGGGTGGATGGAGACGGGGAGGATGGAGATGGGGAGGACAGGATTACGGGGGAGAATGGGGTGCCCGATATTCTCGGTGTTGAGGGGGTGTTTTCCGAATTTTAAGTGGTGGTGTAAACGAAGTGAGGGGGTAAAAGTGGGGGATACTGTAAGGGGGTTTTGTGGGAGTTCTTTTTCTTTTGGCGACAATGTCCGAGAAAAGTCTAGTGGGGGGGGGGGGGTGGTGGAGTTGGCAAAGATTGTTCTGGGGCATTTAGGGATTTAGGGATACCGGTCTTGTTTGTTTCGGAAACCTTCCGGGGACTTTCAGTTCGGGCGTCGTGGGAAGGCCCGTGGGAAGGCCCTTCAGAGAGGATGTTCTGTACTGGGGCAGACTCGACTGTTTGAGGCTCAGTTTGCGTGACAGTTTGCGTGTTTTGCGTGTTTTGGGCCAACTTTGCCCTTATCCGAGACACTCTCGCTCTGGCTTTGACGGTCTGTCTTTTTGCAAGTCCGGCTAAGATGGCCCACTCCTCCGCATTCAAAACAGCGCACCTCGTCCGCCGAGACAAAAACACGATAATTCACACCTTCATGAGTGAAATCAAGATGGGCGGGTGGGGTAACATTAGGAGTAATAAGCACTTGAACCTGTCGCCGGAAGGACATGATATGTGAAAAGGCCTCATCTTTGAAGCCTAATGGAATGGAACGAACTTGTGATACAACCTTGCAAAAAGCAGCAATTTGTTTCACTAATATATCATTGGGTATTTCAGGGTAAACATTCGAGAGAGTCAAACGGGTTGTGGGCAATGTGACACAGGTGACACCTCTGTTGGCTGATCCGAGATGGGAGGGGGGGGGGGGGGGGGGGGCACTCAGATATATGGGTGTACACATGCGCGTCCAAGAAAACGCGTAAAAGGGGTCCTTTTTTCAGGTGGAACGCGTAACGCGCGTTACGCGTTAAGGGTCCAAAAACGCTGATTTTCAACAAAAAGGGGTGCTTTTGACTAATCTGGCCGAATGGATGATGAAAAACCGCGCAAAAATCCTCATTTAGGGGTCTTTTTTCATCCAAGTATAAAACCTGTTTATAGGGGGTATTTTGAAAACCCATGGACACGCATGTGTACACCCATATATCTGAGTGGCCCCCGGGTGTCCACAAGCTGTGGGCCACCTCCTGCGATTCGTACGTCCTTCTTCTGTCATGGTCATGGTGCACCTCGATCTCTGCACCTCATCTTGGACGTATGGAGCCATGGACTTTGTGAGACCTCCGCAAGGAGCCCGTGCAACGTTCCCAAGACGCACGTCCAGGAAGTACGTACGATGGCTGCGCGTGTCACGTGCGTTCATCAGAACACGTAGCAACACGCAGATATTGTTCGACATGTCAAATAGCCTCCTTGCGTGTCCTGCGTGCTCCTAACTGCGAACTTTTTTTCCCCACGAACTTTTTGTCACTATCGTCCTTGACGCATGCGCAACTTTGAAATTTTTATAGCCCTACAATGCTTGGAGTTGGATGGGGTTTCAAAGTTTCATCCTACTTTTAGTAAAAATAAAAATACAAGACGTTATTTTGGTAACGTCCAAACTGAGAGTCGAACCCACATACCTCAGGTTAAATGTCCGAGGGCTAACGCATCTCGCCACAGCAAGACGCTGCGAGCAATTGTCATTATATCGCTTAAGGAATAAACCCTATGATTGCAAAATTGATTTTAGATCGGAAAGGATCAGGTGCGCATGCGCCAGGGAGGACAGGGACAAAAAGTTCGTAGGGAAAAAAAATTAGCGGGCGGGCTAGTAGCACGTTTAAAGTTCATGCATACTCAAATGTTCTTGAGATATACTGCGTGATAACGAGGCTACATGAAATTTCATAAATTGATATCTACTACCGTTGAACTTTGACCTTTGACCTACGTACTCCAAAATCTAGTCAGATCGTCTTCCTATGGTGATACATACTAGCACCACGTTTGAAGTTCATACCTCAAATGGTTCTTGAGATACGAGAAGTAAAGACGGACGTACCCGAAAACATATTCAGATTCTGATTTCAGATTTAGATTTTATTTCATTACATTTTCATTTTTCAAAGTACATGTATATATCAATATGTATTGTGCAATCAACAATATGCAATATAATTGACAACACAACTTAGTGCAGAAACGTTTTCGATCATTACAAGCAAAATAAAGTGCATTAAAGTTTGAGTTGTAAGAAAAAAAAGGAACAGTAATGAAGACTACATTAGATTAATTTTATGAAAATGAGAATGAAAACAGAGACAGCATAGAAGCATAGCTCGTAGAAGCGCTGGTCCCTGGCAAAAGATAAATCATGAATACAGTACATAAAAAACTAGACTGGGCAATCATGCATAATATGCCCAATAAAAGGGAAAAGAAGAAGACAGATACATGGCCATGGAAAGCAAACAAATCATAGGCATAACACACTTTCCATCGAAGAGAAAGCATTGAAAAATAATGTGAACATTATGCCTCCTGCACCACCTTCGGATGGGTGGATGTAGAAAGAAATAAAGAAAGGAAGAAAGAAAGAAAGAAAGAAAGAAAGAAAGAAAAGGAAGAAGTCCTGTTCAAGGAGTGGGTGGGGGCGGGGTATGATCGCAATATTGAGCGGAAATTTCTAAAGTTTGGGGCACCCATAAAGGCTATTTCTGGAAAAGGGCACCTACAACGGGAAAATTTACCATCTATAAACATTGGCACATTTATATAGGGATTTCAGTTATGTTTCTCTCTTACATGCTCTAATATAATTTACTTAAGCATCAAAGTTTGCAGTTGGGTTTGATGACCTACATATTAATGTGCGAGCGAGTGAAGCGAGCGAGCAATTTTTTAAAGACCTGTGATGTTGCATGGTGATCAATAACATCTTATAAAGAGGAAAACCCCAGTTCTGAAAGGATTTTAAACACAGTCTCTCGGTATATGAGAGACTGGAAAGACCTCTAATAAGTAACATAACAATATCAAATATAAATGTGAGCGAGCGTAGAGAGGGGAACCTCTAGGATACCCAAATTCCTGAAATACTGGTGACACTACACCCCCACCCCACAGCGCCTGATTTTAAATAATCCTTACATTTCTCTATTATAAATACTGAATCCTGAAAGAAGACTCTTGAACTTGTAGAAGATGTATTAGATAGACTGTCATTTTGGAGAATGCTGTACAGTCTCGAGAAGTCTCCTCGTGTCCTCAGCATGACATGAAAATATCTGAGCTTGTTTTCTACACTTTGTATAATTATAATACCATGTTTTATTAGGCCTACAATTTGCATTAACTGTGGGGATTAACGGCGGGGATGTAATGCGCATTTGTACCAATGGAAAACATGTTAGTAATGGACATGGGTGAGAGATTTTGATATATAAAATCGGAAATATCGGGACATTCAAATCATATATTTAGCATTTTAATTGCATTTTAAGGAGGAATTCTCACTACTATTACAGTCTGTGTATTAATTTTATCAATTTTATCAATAACTGATGGATATAGAAATTATTTCTTCGTTGAAAAGTGGAGGTATATTTGTACAGGCCACCCCCTCCCCGAAAAATGTGTGTGGGTGTGTGTGTGTGAGTGTGTATGTGTGCACGTGGGGGGAAGGGGGGGGGGGGGGGATATATACCCCCATCCCTCGGGATTTTCGACAGTGGCCTAGCCCTCCTGATTGAAAAATCTGAGCTTTTGAACTCCCGGTGTCACCATCATACTTTGTGTTATGGTATGCCCGTGATGTGCGAGCGAGAGAAAATAAACTGAGAGGTCGGAAACGCTTTAATTATTTTTAAAACATTTTCATCATCAATATTTTTTCTAGTTGTCTTTAATAATCAAAAATACTCTTTTAGGCCGACAGCGAGATAAAGAGCCCTTTTCAGAAAATGAGCATTTTTGTACTGGGTTATTTAGTTGCCGTGTTTCAACACAATATGTCTGCTTTTATCAATTGGGTATACAGGCTCATTCTTCTCACCCCCTTCCTGGGAAGGCTTTTTTGAATATAATTCCATTTAGATCTATACTTTCAAAAATATCCATTCAAATATGAATAGAATATAATTATTCAAATCTGAACAGAAAGAATGATACGAGGGATGACAATCTATTCAAAATGAATAGACAAAGTAACAAAGTAATTCGGATATAGCTTTCTAGTCACATTGACAACTTTCGGGTTCAAAATTATTAAATAGCTGTTCTGTTCAAAAAATGATAGGCTGTCACGAGAATGTACCATATAGGCCTACATTCGAATTGATCTTATTTTCATAATTGGATATTACCGCGAAAATACGAGGCGTACATTTTTTAATGGAATCCCTGGTAAAAAGAAGGCCTTCACAAGTTGCAGTCATAGTAAACATTTTCTATTTTCTTGACTTACTTCCGTTGCACGCATCTATCCAACTGGATAGTGGATGTAAATGACGTAGACCTACCCTGGCGTTTTTAATGAAGGTTTCTAAAGCTAAATAGGGAGGAATTTCAACAACAAAGACATCAACACACTCAACAACAATGGCAACAAACCTGGTTGTCCCTGGCTCTCTCTGTCTCTCCCCCTCCTCCTCCTCGTCCCCGCCTCTGTCTCTCTGGCTGTCCCTGACTCTCTCTCTCTCTATCTCACCTCACTTACATGTTTGCTTCTCTTTTTTCTTCCTCCACCCCCATATTTCATTTAAATGCCGGATCCAGGGGGAGCTAGGAGTGAACTTGCTAGTTTTAAGCCACTTCCGTCCAATAGTAAAACAACACCCAATGTCACCATCTTCACGCTCAACTCTTTCCAAGAAGGAAATTTTTGTTAGATACATTCAAGTGACTATTTTATGAAGGCTAATGAAATAATTCTTTAAAAGCGGCAAGACTGGCAAGCTGAATATAACAAAAGTCGAAAAATCAGAAAACAGATCAGTGAAAGTTAGAGGAAAATCTAAGAAGGATCGGAATCACAGTGAGAAATTTATAATTAACAAAAATTATAATCATTCAAAAGCAAATGAGCAGATAATGTGATTTACAACATGAGCGCCTCTCTCATTTGTTTGACATAGTTCAAATTAATGATGAAAGATATGTAGAAAGTATGAGCGATCAATAAAACACATTGGATTTTCGTATGTTTTTAATTGTTTTTTTAGCAAACCAATCAGTGAACTATCAAGTAATTGTACTGACCTACAGTTGACGCGAGATAGCGCTATTTCTTTGAAAAAATATTAAACTGCATACTGGCCTCTTTTCTTCTGCAGCAATAAAATAATCTCAGCAGGCTGCTGAAGATTATTTTATTGCTGCAGAAGCCAGCCCTTCAGGATTTTGAATATTTTGCTATACATTATGTAAAGAAACAAAAATCTAAAGGGCTAGTCACAATTGCCCGATCACGATAACTACTATACCTTTTTATCGCTGCAAAATCGCTCCAGCGTTGTTTATTATGTGGAAAAATGAATGATTAGCAACTCGTTGTGGTAGGTCAGACTTCTCCGATATTATGGTAATGAGCTAGCCCCCCTCTCCGATTTTATCGTCTCGATGGAATCGTTAGGCCTCCGATTTTTTTTTCAGGACAGTGTTCGCCGATATTTTTTGAGAGCCAGTTGTTTTTGCTCCTTCGAGGTGACGTTAGTTCAGATAGGCGGGTCAATTTATGGAAAAAAGTACCCAAACCCCAAAAATATTGCAACAAAAAGTTTTCCAACTGTTTTCGGTAGTGTTTGACGTCAGGAACATACACAAAGAGAACTTTTTACAAAAATTATGTAAAAAAATATGTTAAATAGGAACTCCATAACTTTTTTGTAAAATTTACCTGAAAGTAAATTTCACAAATATTATGTAAATCATTATGTTAAATATGAACTTCATTTTTTGGTGTAAATATTACTTAACAAAATGTTTTACCAAAATTATGTAAATTGTTTTGTTAAATAGGAACTTGTGTAAATTTTAGCTAACAAAATATTCGACGATAATTATGTAAAATGTCATGTTAAATATAGGTACTTCAAATTCATGTGTAAATTCTACCCAACAAACAATTCCACAAATGTTAAAGACCTGGTCCGGTGACTGAACAACTATACATCAATGGAAAGCTTATTGGACGTAGAATACAAAGATATATGATTAAGACCAATGAGACATTTCGTAATTGCACAATAAGCAAAACAAAAAATAATTTTCAGCCTCCCCGCCATTTACGGGTGAGCCGGTCCAAAATAAATCGCAAACCTATGACGTCATGTTATGAAGACCCGCTAGAACTTGAACTTAGTATTTGTACATAAACAACACAAGTTGAGCGGGGAGAAGTCCATTGAACGCTGAATAATAAATTTTTTTAACAAAAGTTTTGAGTTGTCATGGCGTCAGTTGTGATCGAAGAAGATAAGGATGATTTGCTGATGGACTGTGAATACGAGGAGGTAGAGGATGGTGAGGAGAAGATGAGGGAAACTATGAAAGTGAATCGAGTTCTGGCAGCGGCAGTAGTGACAGTGACGAGGACAATAGTCTAAATATATGGTAAGAATGATTCCTTTCGCATTTTGATGGCTATAATTTTGCTAAATCTAGACTAAACCAAATCTAAAGTTTAACAAACATGACAAAGTTAAAACCTAACACAAGCAATGCACTCATTATTGTGCGAGACATGCCTACAAACGTGAAGAGCATAATTGACTCATAACGGCCCCAAAATTAAATGGAACGACGATTAATCCCCATTCATATCTATTCTATTCAGTTTTAATTAAAATAATCATTTTAATTAGTAAATTAAGACACAAAGTCTCATCGAGTTACGTACCATTCCGTATTGACATCGCCTACTGTGTGCAGAAAGGTCACAGGCTCGCGATCGATCGCTACATAACATGACGTCATCCGCTCGAAGGCTCTTATTCGCGATGTAACTTCAGGGTTTTGAAGCACTTGAATTCCACCGGAATTCCAGATTTCAAACCACTATTTCTCATCCGCATGGCAATTTCTGGATAAATAGTGGTGATTTTCCTCTTCTGTGTACCCTAAGCTTCAGATTGATATATAATTCACCTATTTGATTTATCGCTTCGGACCAGGTCTTTAACTAAAATGCTATGTTAGGTAAAAACTTCAGAACTTTTACCAAACATAAAATTTAAACATAAATTATGGAATATGTTGTGGGAAATAAGAACTTACAAAGCTTTGGAGATTATTTTTCGAAACCAAAATATACATATATATACACACTCAACCAAAAAAGTAAGTTCCCCCTAGCATTTTTGGATATATCTCAAAAAGTATTTTCATAATTCAAACGGGAATGGATAGGGAAATTTATTACTCATAACATGATTGACATATCATTGCCACCACATATCTTTATTGGTGTGAAAAAAAAATGCATTTTATGTAAAAATGCATGAAAAAAAACTTTATCAGAACTTTATCAAAATGTTTGAAGTTAGTGTTTTTCCAACAAACTCACTAAAAAAGAAACATACATCCAGGTTTTCGCCCTTTTCTTTTGAAAATTGACCAAATTGTAAAAAAAAAAGAAGCTTGTATATTCTTACTTTTATTGTGATTGATCTACATTCCAGCATTTAGAGTATAATTATATGTAAATTACATATAAATAATTCAACCTTTCTGAATTCTGATCATATTTAAATACTGTAGTTAAAAATCTGTTAACTTTTTTTAAAAAACTTTTTCCATGCTTATTAAAATGCAAGTTTAACAAAACATAATTTTCATTGTGCATTTGTCTTATAGTCTCAACTCCTCCTGGTGTAGACATTTAGTGTAAAAAGTGACACATTGGGGTGTGGTAAAAAGTATGGGGTAAATTCTGTACCACTTAAGGGGTAAAATAATAACACAGCTGCGGGGTGAATTGTTACACAGGCTGGTAGTGGTTAAAAGTTGCACAGCATGGGGTAAAAAAGGGAACATGGTCGTTTTGGGGTAAGATGTTACCCCACCCTTTGGCGTTAACATTTTACACATTAGATGTGTAAAACATAACACATGTATCAAGCAAAATCTAAGCACTCATGGTGTGTAATGGTTTACACCACAGACGACCATGTTCCCTTTTAACACATTTTCGTGTTATTTTTAAACACCAATGGGGTAACTTTTTTTAAGAGTGCTGTAAACATGGTGATCGAAGTTTACATTAACATAAAATGCATTTTTTACAAAACCGTTTGCAAAACATTTTACTTAATGACGACAAATTACATTGTGCATGTTAAATAAACTTAACGAAAAGGGCAATATTGCAAAATCTTTACGAAGAAATATCTTACAGCGTTATTTTGCAAGATTTGTTCAGTCAGTTTTACATAACTGTGTATCAAAATCATGTTAATGTCAACTGACATTCGTAAAATGTATTTTATACACAATAGTTTACAAAACATTTTACTTAATGAAGACTTATAACATCTGCATGATAAAATTCCCTTTAAAAAAAATACTTGTACTTAAAACATTTTACATAATAGGCATTTTTTTGGCAAAATGAATTTTACTTAAATAGTGCTAAGTAAATGTTACATAAAATTTTACATTTTGCATGACACATTATATGCGAAATGTAATTCATTACAAATATTTAGTAAAATACTACATAAAAACATTCATTTGAGACAATTTTACATATATTGAGTAAAAATTTTACAAAAGGAAGTTTACATAATGAAATACATGAATTAAGTAAATATTTCTCTGTGTGTACTAGAAATCCAAAATAATCGGACATCCGGAAAGTGGTTATTTTCAAAATGGCGTCCGAGATGGCTGCCAGTACCTAATGGTTTTAAATCATGACATATCTGTCCTAAAAGACGTAATTCAGACCACTTACAATGTGTTATGGCAATCAAAGATGGCGTTTAAAATGGCCGGAAGTGGGCTATATTTACAGTAGATATGTAATGATTTAGATTAAAAGTACATATTAGGGGCCAGGGTATACTTTGAATACTGCGGTATTATAATAAAGTAGGCCCAATTAGAGTAGCTTTATATTTAAAGATGTTATGGTAGCTATTACGGCCCCCGTTATTTTTTTTGCATCCAAGGTGGCCACCGGCACCTAAAAATAACCATAAAGCCATAAATATCAATCCCAGAGGTGTAACTTCGGTGTCTCTACCTAGGTTTTGGGGATCAAGAAATCCATGCAGACTACTTACACATTTTGTTATGGTGGCCTTGGAACCTGGAAATCCCAGATGGCATCCAAAATGGCTGCAAATTTTCTAAAATTGACCAGAAGTAGAATATTATTTACATTGGAGATGTAATTAATAATTAAAAGTACATTTTGAGGACAGGGTTGATACCTGCGAAATTATTATAGCTATAGAAATATCAATCCCAGAGGTTGGGGGGGGGGGGGGGGTCGAGATATCCATATATGGACTAGAAACCTGGAAATCCAAGATGGCATCAAAAAAGGCTGAAAATTTCCTAATGTAACCGCATTTTGGCTACTACTTACTATTTAGAAGCTTTAGTGTAAAAGTAAATTGAAGTGTCAAAGTATATTTAACGGTTAAAGATATTAACCGATACACAAAAAGTATCATTGAGTAGGCCTAATACTGTAGCCCTTTATACAAGCCGGTATCCAAAGTGATATTGAAAGTTATAGTATGACCTAGTATAATTTTTTAATAATGCCATCCTATTCAAGGACAGGTCTTATATGCTGCCGGTCAGTTGTAAGTCCTACGGTTGCTCTGTCCTATGATCATTTGAGCTTACATTATGTTTCTGTTTCTATCTTCTTTGGAAGGAGAGTTAGTGCTAGGGTGATGTTTGCGTTTCACCACACGAGTCAATTCAGTAGTTGGCAGTGTTCAGGCAGTGAAATATGTGACCCGTACATTAAACAATATACCAGAGGGACAAAAGCCCCAACTATCCTAAAATTATTGCAGTGTTCACTTCCAACCATCTTAGAATATAAGGAGGCCACCTTGAATGAGATAATATTGGATCTTCGATACCATCTGGAATTATAAGGTTATAATGACATGTTTATATGTATACCTGTATTTTACAACTAACAAAGGGCATTTCTATTTTTAATAGTAACTTACCTCCGGCCATTTTTTAAATTTTTCTTTCATTTTGACGCAATATTTGATTTGTATATGGTTCGTGTCCGCTAAATGACAATTAAACTGGTCTTGTTGGATTTTTGATACCCCTCCGTCCCCCTAAACAGGTGATGTATACAACAGGGTTAATAAGACAGATGATTAATTAATGATTTGTGACTACATGTACTTTGCCTTCATGATATAATGATACTATTTTTCATATCACTGAATATCCGGACCACTGAAATATATATATACTTTAAACTATCATTTTTATATCTGTAACCCAATTCCTGTCATATCAGGCAATATTGGCAGCCATTTTGGACACCATCTAATTTGATTTTTAGGTTTCCTCACCCGCCTCAGTGACACATATTCAGTGGTCTAAATGAATATCTGGACTACCAAAACCTAGGTATAGATGTCAAAATTACATCTCTAGGATGGGTATTTAATGATTTATAGCTATGTTTAGGTGCCGACGGTCATCGGCCATCTTGGATGGCAAAGCGGTTGTCAGGAAGGAAATTTATTTTTATTCTTTTTATTAATCTGCCAGACAAGGTATAGAATAGATTGTGACATGTAGGTTAATTAATTGCAAATTAAATTCATTTATGCATAGCATTAAGGTTGTATGTCGGTTGAAGCTTGTGAAAGCCATTTAGTTGAATGACAGAAGTATTTCTGTCTGGACGGTATTGTGATTTATAGGTATGAATAGAAATACCTGGTATTGTAATGCTTTTCCGCTTATACAGATTTCCGGTGGCCATCGTAGCTATCATCTTGCATGAAGGCTAGTATAATACTCAATGATACTTTCTGTGTAGCAATGAATATCCTGACACCTAAAGTTAAATTTTAAAGTGAATAATTGCACCACTACTGTGAATAATAGCCCAATTCCGGTCATTTTGAGGGAATTGGCGGCCAACACATTGAAAGTGGTCTGAATGGATTTCTTGACCCCCAAAACCTAGGTATATAGACACCGAAATTACATCTCTAGGATATATATGTCAAGATTTAATGGGCTATTTGGGTATTGACGGCCATCTTGAACGCCATTTTTAAAATAAACCACTTTCCGGAGGTAAGAATTTCTCAGATTTTGGTGATGTTCCTGATGTCACATAGTACCAAAAACAGTTTAAAAACTTTTTGTTGCAATTTTTTTTGGGGGTCAAGCCCTATATTATCCCGACTAAGAAGAACCATGTGGACAGTGTCCGTCGTGCTTGATTGACAGAAAAAGACCGATTTTGTCGTTATTGTGACCAGCCCTTAACAAAGTGATTTTGAGGCTAATAAATGATAATATGCAATTACGGAAATAGCTTAATCAGTAGAAAACATTTTACAGCCAAGGTTTCGCAACTATATAGGAAAATGTGATACGTATAAACAAACAGGACAACAATAATTAAAGCGATGGTAACATATATTATTAAAGCCGTTGATAACCTTTATATATCCTTTATGTCCACCTTCACCCGGGTTCGTCACCCGAAAAATTTACTTTGAAATAATCATGACATCATCATCTCCGCACACAGTCAACACTCCCTGATTATTGGACAGGTTACTATACCGCCAGAATGTTAAAGTGTCTTCCACTATATATTTAGGTGCGTCTCGTCTGAAGTTTGGAGTTAACGTTAAGTAATCCAGAATCTGGTTACCGTAGACTGAAGCCTCGTCCAAAATCGATGAACAGTCGAATCTTAAAAAATATATAAGGAAAAAAGGTAAAAAGGGAAATTTAAGTACAACACATCACTAGAATTCATCTGGGTTTTGTCTGATTTCATTTAAAGGGGAATGAAAGGTAACAAACATTAACCTACAATCATGGAGATAATTGTCAGCCTATTACAAATATCTTGAAATTACTCCTATTTGATTATCCAAGAAGGATAACAGTGTCTAAAAAAGTTGCAGTTTCCTTGCTGGACATTATCCCATGGGGGCTGCCATTTTCTTACAAAGTCATGTCAGACCAGTTCTATTTATGAGGTACCCACTGACCTATACACTAGCTACAATAACACTCATGATCACATGTGGAATGCATGACACCGGATTTTCTCATAATACATGTAAAGCCTTTTTGTAGTCAAGTACATTCAAATGAAGATACTTTTACCCTGTCCCTCTTTGTGTCAAGATATTTGGTTTAGCTGCACAAGTTGTTGTTTGGTCAGACAAAGGGTTGTCAATTCTTCAAAGAAGTGACAAGGACCTACAACTGCTCTTAGATATCACCTGTGCGAGACAATGGGGTACCAAGATGGCTGCCATTTTGCATTGATGGCTTTAGTTGTACAATAGCTATTCAATAAGCAACATCATATCCATTGTGTACAGGTAAATGGACATGTACTCATATGACGTCACAGTTTTTCAAAATGGCAGCCCCCATGGGATAATATCTAGCAAGGAATCTGCAAACTTTAGAGATTGTTCTCCTTATTGAGTAATCAAATAGGAGTACATGTATTTCCAAGATATTTTGAACAGGCTACCAATTTTCCACATGATTATCAGCTGTTTGTTGGGTTTCATTCTCACATAAGTGGAAGACAAATTATTGGAGTCGCTAAGAAAAATGTCAGCAAATTTGTAAATCCTTATGCGCTTCCTATTTTTTATTATAGGAAGAGCCCAAGTCACACTCTGAAGAGCAGGAGAAATCAGTCGCGTAGATCCTGTAGATAATGAAGGGGGCAGGTGCCCACTATTCGAATTGCTACAACAACAACAACAACAACAACAAAAGAAAGGAAAGAAAGAAAAAAATAAAGGGGGAGAGGGAAATGTCCACCTCCCACACCCTCCCTTAACCACTGACCATATTAATTCCCATGAATTCAGCTCCTAATAAGACAAATGCCCATGTCCGCCAATGTGCCATCATTGGAGTTTTCGAAGTGTGAACGTGAACACCGTCCTAGATCCTCCCAGCTACAATGGACTGCTTTGTGTTAACTGCATACAAAGTAGGTGAAGCATGAAGCTAACAATGGGTGAAGCGAGGTTTACGTTTTAGAAAAGACGGCAATACCATGTTTGACGCGTTCTCGATCTGACTAGTGGACGGGTGAGCCGTTCTTGCACAAAACGCGGTATGCAGTTAAAGGGAATCTTGAGTTCTGGGAAAGGTAAAAAAAACAATTTGAGAGCTTTCTCATTCCTTTTATGTCAGTTTGGAAGAATATCATAGTAGAATCATACCCCTGAAGAGGACTGCTGTTCAAATGCTCTTATATTCGAAAGAGGACTAGAAATAGCTGAAATGTTCGGGCGGAACATTCATGCCACTTGTGTGTGCAGTCCCACATATCCATTTCTGTATGCAGTACATGTGAGATTGGGTCAATTTCTTATCTATTATGATGATTCCAAAACAACACAGTATAAAACAATTCTTATGTAGACATGGTCAACCTTTCCCTATTCCTTCGAGAGAGTTTCTTTCACAATGTAATTGCATGACAAGAAATCTACTTTATCTTTAAACACAAAGCAGTCCAATGTAGCTGGGAGGATCTTGGACGGCGTTCACGTCGACACATTCGAAAACTCACTAATGCCCGGGCTCATGCTACAAGACTGAAAGTATCTATAAAACACAACAAAATTACAAACCTTATGGGCACCCGGTGTCTTATTACAACGTATCCGATTTTCTCGGCTATGGACTCTACTTCGCAAGACGTATACATATTCAAAGGGGTTCTCTCTGTCAACCAAGGTTTAAGAGTGTACATCTTTCCCACTTGGTTCTCATCTACATGTTCAAAAGACATAACAACAGAAGAAAAATACACATAACAACGAAAAAATAACCTTTACAGGGACATAGTTTCATCAAATCCTTTTTGTTTTTAAAGATTAGTATTCAAACTTTGGTATAACATAATAGTTTCAAGGCAACAGCACTGTTACTTACTGGGGGATTTAGGGGTGGGGTTGGGCCCAACCGAATCGGGATCCCCCTCCCCGCCTCTGAAACCGAAGTGTAAGTACACAACCAAAAAAAAAAAAAAAAGGCCCTCTTTCGAACCAGAAGTCATGTGAAACGTAATAACTTTTTATTTTTGCTTATGAGAGATTTTTTCGTGTCAGATTTGCACAAAAATTATGATTCCCTTTAAAATATATATATTTCTGCTTGTCAGATTTTTTTTTCTGAATGGTACCTCTCTTTTTACAATATCCTGGATACGTCCAAGCTGCTATTTTACTCACCTGTGTATATGTCAGCATAGAGGATGCCCGCATCGTCCAAAGAAGAAAGAATTATTTCAAGATCTTGAGATAGACTTTTCATGTAATATAAAGAGTGGATGGCAGTTATCAAGTTGAACTTGTCACCAGCCAATGAGCTGTCGAGGAATTCGGCATAGGTTCCCGAGAACGGATGGCATTCGATTGTTTCGGTGACGTCACAGTTGGCGAGTTTCTCGCAGAAAGTTTGTAGCATTCCTTTGTTCGGGTCCACAGCAACCAGCCGGATTGAAGCGAAATGAGAAGACAACTTCTTTAGCATGTGTAATTCATGCTTGCCTGAAAAAGGAAACTCACTGATAAGAGTACAGGGCCCCTGCAACCCAAACGCAACCCAAATGCAAGTTTATTGCTGTTGATGTGCAGGTATGCATACAACTAATATTCTGTTATTAAAACATTTAGATATGTTTCATAGATTTTTAAATGTTTTTTTAAAATATTTTTTCCAACCTCTAAAAGCTCCACCCTAAAAAAAGTTCTAGATCTCATTCCTATAATGACATCATCTGTCAATCATTAGTCAGCTACACTAACATTCTACAATAGACAGCGGAATGTAACTTCCCCCAGCTCAGCACATGCTCACAATAGAATTGCATTCTTTCAAACAATATCTCCTCATTACCATTCTTTTCCTGGTGATCCTACAGCTGTCTGACATAGCAACTCCTATGTAGGCATTGTATGGTCTATTAGAACAGTTGGTCATCTATGGCATAGCTATACCACTGTCCCTCCTTAGCTCACTGATTGACAGATGATTTCATTGCAGGAATAAACTGGAGTTGTTTTTTTTTAGGGTGGAGCTTAGCATGTTTGAGAAAATTATTTTAAATGATATTTAAAAATCTATGAAACATATTTAGATGTTTGAATAACAAAATATCAGTTGAATGCATCCCTGCACGTAAACAGAAATTAACTTGCATTTGGGATGCAGGGAACCTTTAACAATGACGAGAATAGTCCGTTTTGTTTGAGAGTTCAAGCTTTCAAAACCCGTTCACTTTTTTTCTTCACACCTATATTACACACACACACACACACACACACACATATATATATATATATATATATATATATATATATATATATACATACATGTATATATATATATATATAAAATAATTGTCCTGCGTCGGTTGATGAAGAATAGACAAAAGTCAATGATAAATAAGACAACCGTTAAGAGATGAAAGAATTCAAATTTTCGCCCATAGGGCTTCATCAGGAATGAATGCATCCAGCATCAGCAAAGCATTGTTTGGCGGACAAAAGATACCCCCAGACTTCCATTGTCTGAGCCTGACGTTTGTATAGAAATTGGAAAAAGTGTTCTACAAATAGTATTTGTCAAATCATTCCAGATTACACCATTTTTGGGGCACCTGAAAGGAAATGAGAGCCCTGAATCTCTTTATTACGGCCTAATAAATGAAAATGCATTAAAAATCATATATTTCACTGACTAGCACATCAAAACATTTGTACATGATATGCGAAACTTACTGGTGATAGTCATGTATAATGAATAATACACGGTGGGCACCTACAGCTTCCATTAAAAGGTTTCAGGCCCATTTTCGCCAATAAGAGCCCAACAAAGGAACCATAGTCTTACTCGAATAATGCAGTGAGCTTTAATAAGATTGTTCTCTAAAGTGATCTCAGTGCAAAGAAGTATGTACAAGGCACCATAGTTCGAAATTCTAGCATTCCAGGCGACTATTTGAGTGCTAAAATCAAAGTTTGAAAACACCTCTCCAGCGAATATTACAGGATTTTTTAAACAGTCCAATACGTAGCTTTTTTTAAAAGAAAAAAGGGCAAAGAATTTATGTTAATTCAAAGTTGTTAACTTTCTATTTATACCCTCGTAGCCAGAATTTTTTCCCCCAGCCCCCCCCCCCCCTCACCCAACTCCCATAAAATACGAATATATACAGACCGAGCAATATATTAATTCTGCAATTCTTTTCATCGAACAAACTGTTATATAAAATATAGGCCATAACCTTGAAGGCCTGTTCTTAGAAATATTATTTTAGATAATTACAACTTTATATTGTCTAAGAAAATTGTAGCCGAAAAAGCTATTGTAATATGGTAACGTGTGGAATAATATTGACCAAATTGGTCTCTTTATACCTGGCATAATATGTGTAAACTCCTATCCGAAATATTTTGCAGCAGTCAGAACGTATGTCTATGTAGGCCTACTCGGGCCATATGTTTTTGGTTACCATTGTCTCCTCCTAGTAGCCTACTCTGATACACAGAACTGTAAACCCTTATATTTTCCTAAAACAATTGCTAATATTATTGACAGAAAATAGAAAATAGATAAAACGGTATTCAATATATAATCAAGAACATAGTCCTCAGCTTTTTTCATTTTCTGTATTTTACTGAATGGGAATGTCTCGATTTGAACAGATGCCAATGCCGCGCCGCACGCGCGTTTACGTTTTACAACCTTGCCTAGGCAGATTTTTCCAAAATCGCAACGAAACGGCTTGAGCTCAACCCTACGCATTCTAGCAACCCTACACATACGTAGCGAGCGCATAACGTAACGTAGAGAGATCGAGACGCGGGTTCTTTGAATGAATTAATGTGCACGTTTTGTCGTTCATATCATTCGACGTCGGGTGTGTTAGCTAGAATCAATTTGCGACGCGCGGTCGAAGACGAAGTAGATATCGACATGATGGAGGTGGGTGATGATGAAGTCTCAAGCTCAGCCTCAGGTTCAGGGTTAATCGCTGAAGGCTCCGAGTCTGACTCTGAGTCTGACTGCAGTGTTGTTAGCTCTGCCTCTGACTCTGTCTCTGAGTTTGCCCATATTTTTGTGTGCATTTTTTTGGGTAAATAAATGTCATTTTGAACTGAACTGAACTGATGCCAACTGATTGTCAACCCCCCCCCCCTTCCCCCTCCCCCCTTCCCCCCCCCCCCCTCCCCCCATAGCTCTAATACACGACAGGGAATCAAAATTTCCATAGGGTTGTACACAAACTACTGCACATTACGTTCTAATAGACATAACATGGAAAATAAGGCAGTTTATTACATGATTTGTGATTGTTTATGTTATAATAGTCGAAGAGGATGGTAAAATGACAAGCAAAAACAAGCAAAAAAAAAAAAAAAAAAAATTATGGACCCACCGGGGATCGAACCTGGGTGACCTGCATGGGAGGCAAGTGCTTTAACCAATAGACCAAAACATTTCCCATAGAGATAACACGTACACGAAAAACGGGATTCTCAAATCCCATTTTGTACTTAAAAATTGGGCATGATGCCGACATCTGATCAAAAATTGGAGACCACATTTGTAAAAGCTTATAGTCTCAGCTACAACATATTAAAATCTGGAAGGAAATAGGCCAAAAATAACTGAGATACTGCTCAGAGAACGATGTCATGTAGATTCATGATTCGAAAAAAAATCATCTTCCATAGACATAACACGCAAATAGGGGAAATTCTGACATATCGTTTTTAATTGAAAATTTCACTGTGATGACGTCATCAAAATGAAAAACCGTGTTGACTGATCTTGTAGAGAATTGTCTCAGCTATAACATATCAAAATTTGGGAGAAAATGGACAACCTACTACTGTATTATTATCAAATAAATACAAAAATGATGACGTAATTTTTTCAAAATCCTATTTTTGAGTTCATATGCAAATATGATGACGTCAGATCATGCGATTGGCATAAATTCTGCATGAATTCAAATCTACAACTCACAGGCTTTCAGAATACGTAAAGAAATTGGGGGGGGGGGGGGGGGGGGGTTCCGTCCATTCTGACGAGCTATGGCGGATTTTAGATAGGCATGTTTTTACCACTTTTTACATTAGAATGCCCATTGACGCGCGCACGAATTCAAAAGTTTGACGTGCGCGTGTGGCATTATTGAAGGTCGAGAATGACTGTAAATAGTTGGAAATTGTCAAGAATAGTGTCAGGAAGACAAATCATGCAAAAAAACGGCGTTTTTACGTTACGTATGCGCTGTGCGGACGCGCACGGACGGAAAATTTTGAAATGCTTAAAATGTCCTGAACCATACTCTAATTTGATTAAAAAGTGATTTTGAGCATTTTTAAATTTTGACGCGCGCGTACGTGCGCGTCATGTGTGCGCGGATTTTGATGACATTTTATGTTGACCCTTGACCTGAAGTTCATGTGTGTCAAATATGGTTCATTTTTGATGACTCGTTATGAAGATATGATTGATAATGTGATTTCACAAAATGGCGCCTGGATGACGTCATGACGACGTGATGACCTTGAAAATGATTTATGAGCTAGATCTTATATGACCTGATGACTGACGGAAATGTCATGAAAATTGACTGAGAACTTTTTGAGATTTCGTGGAAACAAGAAAGGGGGGGGGGAATAAAAATAAATAAATAATAATAATAATAATAATAAAGAAAATTCTGACGAAATTAAGAGGTGATCTGTCAAATGACAGATCACCTAATAATAATAAAGAAAATTCTGACGAAATTAAGAGGTGATCTGTCAAATGACAGATCACCTAATTATACGCATTCGATCCAACGCCACAGTCAGTACTTAGAGTGAGCTCGAGCCGTTTCGTTGCAATATTTGGAAAATATGCCTAGGCTAGGTTGTAAAACGTAAACGCGCCTCCCGCACGCGTCCCGCACCCCCCCCACCCCACCCCCAAGGGCGCACGCTCTGCGTGTGCGATCCGACCACCCCTCCCTAAATAAAGTCAACCAAGAGTGCGAACAGAAAGCTATAAACAACTTCCACTGAACATAATTTATTGCCCTTTTTTATCTTTGTGGGAGTGGGAGTACACAAAGAGCTACGTATGGGACTGTTTTACAAATCCTGTCATATTCGCCAGAAAGGTGTTTTAGAATTAGCACTCAAAGTTTGTCGTGGAATGCTGATAATTCGAACTATAGTTGTGTGTACATACTGCTTTGTACTGAGACCAGTTTAAAGAACAATATTGTTAAAGATCACTGCATAATCTAGGAGGCCCTTTGAACCTTATTTATGAAAATTGGACTGAAACCTTTTAATTGGAAGCTGTAGGTGCCCATCGTGTATATTTACTATACATGACTATTACCCATAATATCGGCACATCACGTAGCATATGTTTCGATATGTACTAAGTCAGTGATATATTTGATTTTTAATGCATTTTCAATTGGGCCGTGATTAACAGACCAGGGGTCCCATGTCCTTTCAAGGCCCCCCATGATGTAATCTTGATTGTTTTGATAAATAATATTTGTAGAACACATTTTCAAATATCTTTAGAAAGAAAATATGTCATGCCCTCAATGTATCATTGCATTTTGATATCAAAATAGGCATTTACTGAGCTTCTATTGCCTCGAGAAAAGCATCTAAAGCATTCTTTTCGACTCTAGTGAGTAGCTAGTCTTT
Source organism: Heliocidaris erythrogramma (assembly GCA_025617745.1). Taxonomy (NCBI): domain Eukaryota; kingdom Metazoa; phylum Echinodermata; class Echinoidea; order Camarodonta; family Echinometridae; genus Heliocidaris; species Heliocidaris erythrogramma. The sequence goes on from CM046858.1 coordinate 20,883,192, forward strand.
TGGGCCCTTTTGGAACAAATGCCGGGCCCCTGAGATCTTTAGTGGGTTTTGACCATTACCATATTTCATTTTACCAATGTGATAACTCCTTGATTTTACTGTTTATAGTGGGTTTTCAACACCAAGGTTGGCTCTGAAATGCAATAAAATAATGGCGGGCTACTACAACACAAAATGTGGGCACTTTGGGGACTTTTTATAAAAAAATCAGTCGATGCCATCGTTTACAGCATTACATTTACATAGGAATCCATGTTGAACAAAAATGTGAACACTATTTCCCATGAGGAGCCGTCTCTGTACCTAACTAGCTGTTTCCCTGACGATTCGTTGCTGCAAGTCATCCAGGTCTGCAGGTAGGCTGATATACACCTTGGACTTCAGGAACTCCCAGACTATAGAGTTCATGGCGGCCATTCCACAGGTTCGCCTATTGCTACGACTCAATTATCATTACCGTACAAAAGGCTTTCTTGCTCATTGTGCAGTGGAATCAAAATCAGGCAAGGCATTGTTGATGTTGGTCAAATGGGTTTTCACCCAGACACATTAATTGATTCCTATCCACTACATTCATTACTGATTCCCCACAAATGTGGTATCAAATAAAACTGGAAGATTTATTCTAACTGTGGTGCAAGTATTATATTTCTATATTTGTAATATAAGCATTTAAAAAAGTGTAACATTATTTCTGACTCGCACTGTATGTACACAAACACACACACACACCCACACACGCACACACAAATATATATATATATGAATAAAGAACAAAATCCGCACAAAAAATTGTTGGAACTAAATATGGTAACGTGTTTTCATCTTATACATTTCTTATTGTTATTTTTTTATCCACTTGATAAAAGAAGGGGCTTCCGAAAATTCGTGGATATGTAAATAAACTGTTCTTGGAACTAAGCAAGATATTTAGCCAGTTTTGTTCGTTATTCATATGATGTGGAGTAAATTTACTTGCTGGAATGAATAAATAAAGAACAGAATCAGGACAATTTAAGTTTGTTGGAACTAATCGTGACATTTGTCCAGAGTTTGTTCTTGATTCATATGTTGTGAGGTAAATCTACTTGCTGGAATGAATAAATAAAGAACAGAATCAGGACAAAAGATTGTTGGAACTAATCATGACATTTGTCCAGATTTCGTTCTTTATATAATACATATTTGTACTGTATATGCATATTCGGACCTATTGCCCACATATTGCCCAAATGTTAACGAAAGTTCTTGGAAAAGGAAGGGGGAGTGCTTTGCCCTTATAATTTCAATATTTTATGGTATTCTACAGTTCTACGAGAATAAAGGATAAAAAAGAGGAATTATTAATTATTCTTATTTTGGGGGGTAATTTACAAATCTTGTCAACGTGTTCGAACTGGAATATTGTTTGTTTGTTTTACATGGTACAAGAAATTACTTTCAGCCGTAAGACTATTTTCAACAAGTCCGTATATACAACACGGATGAAAATGGAATGTATCGATCTGTTTACGAACAACAGTCATATGATTACGATATTGCAAATTTACCATTATGGCAAGTGCGAGCTAATTAGTATGGTGGTCGAGCCTATAGCCTTCATTTTTTCTATTGTTCTAACGGTGCCTTTTGATAGATGAAACTTGATCAAGTCGTATCTGATTCTAGGCTTAGGACATAATAATACAATACATTTATTAGGCGCTTAATACGGATGTTTCTAAGCGCACGGTTTATCGGGAAATTAAGATTAAATCCAAAATAATACAAAAATACACAAATTATTAGAAATCTTATGTAATCCAAAAAATGGATACAGTGTATAAATATGGTAAATGAATACTGAAAATCAAGGTCGGTGTGCACCTCTATCGACTGACCCACAACTGGGCAATTCCAGAGGACTATATCTACTAAAAAGTTAAGTTTTCAGCAGGGACTTAAACTGATTAACGGTAGTGGCTAGATGTATATAGGCAGGTAGAGAATTCCAGAGAGAAGGGGCAATTGTAGAAAAAGCACGATCACCATATTTTGTGGAAGTGCGAGGTCCAGGAGTTAACTGCATTGGAAAGGATGAACGGAGGGATCTTGATGAAGTAGTGGAACGTAAGGAAATGAGATCTGTGAGATACTTGGGGGCTTGCCCATTCAGAATTTTGTACGTAAGCAGAAGAACTTTAAAAGATATACGGTGATGTATGGGAAGCCAGTGGAGAGAACGGAGGATTGGGGTTATGGGCTCGGATTTCCTGGAGAGGGAGACAAGTCTTGCGGCAGAATTTTGTACCCGTTGATGTGGAAGTAAATGTGTATGAGGGAGGTTAGAAAATATGGAATTACAATAATCTACGTGACAGGAAAAATGCATGAGTTAATTTGGCAGTTGTGGGTCGGTCAGGTAGTTTCCTTATCTTCCCAATTTTGAACAGTCCAAAAGATGCTGACTTACAAATGCGCTTGATGGGGTGTTGTATAGGGTAAGATTTAAGTCATTGATCAAACCAAGCTCACTTACCCGTTCACTATACTCTTAATAGAAACATTATCAGTAAAAGGAAATGAAGTGGTGTGCTATGTTTGGAATCAACTCTGATTTTCGTTCATTGAGGCAAATCTTGTTGTTTGAGGACCAGATTTTAATGTCCTCAAGACAGTTGTGAAGTTTTTGAGCTGCTTCAGCCTTTTCATTTGGTTTTAGTGTAACATTAATATGTGTGTCGTCAGCATACACGACATGCTGAACACCTTGGTGGGATTCAATGACTTTGGACAATGGACTGGTATAAAGAAGAAAAAAGAGCGGGCCGACCACGGAACCTTGCGGAACCCCGCAGGTCAGCGGGAATGGTGAAGAGAGCGTGTCATTGATGATAACTCCTTGGGTACGGCTGTGAAGATATGAACGGATCCATTCGAGAACAGTTCCCGGATATCAAGAAATCTGATCAGCTGTCTTCTCTTTGCACACTTGGTTTTGGAACTGTATTTTCGCATGGATAGAAAAGTTGTGATAAGCGTAAAATATGTTAAAAGAAAGGGTTGTTACCTTCTCCCAAGCCTACAGCAAGCATATTAAATTGTTCCTTCTTGGCAGGAACGCTAATCAGCTTTCCAAGAACATCCGAGTCAAAGTACCCCGTAATGACATCATAGATACGATCCTTCTGTAGAACAGTGGGTGATATAGCCAAATACAGTTCTCGATAACGGTCAATATCATTAGGTATGGAAGGTAATTCCTTCATCGCCTCCACCCATCCCTTCAAATCACTTTTCTCCGCCATTATGATGAATTTCGTCGACGAAATTCCCCTCTTAATATATATATTTTTAAATTATGCTTGTATAATTATTTACTGTTCAATGTATATACACTCTTCCCAAAAGCTCGCATTACCCCGAGTGGTCAAGAATCAGTCGGTTCAGTTGTGTGACTGAAGTAACCTTGCAATCATAACGAAGTTGCGTGATCATTGATTGGGATATTGTTCATCGTATTGTTCCCGGATCGTTTCTGAGGCGTGAAGAATTGTTAATGATGAGCATATGGTCTATGTATTATCTTTTTGTAATTATTGAATGGTGTTTATCAGTCGGTGTAACCTGTGCTTTGGAGGTGAAAAGACAATTTATTGAACAACATTATGGTGTTTGTATTATCTTTTTGTGATAACTGAATATTGTTTATCAGTCGGTGTAACCTCACTGCGGGCCTCATTGTCCTTTTAGAGGTGAAAAGACATTTTGGTCAACCCTGTTGCAAAATAATGGTAATAGTCATTCAGATTCAGTTCGATTTCAAGGAGGTTTATTTTTATTTTATGGTTTATATCGTATATTTTGTCAATAATAACAATGATAGTATAATAATAATGATGATGATGCTGCTGCTGATAACATGAATAATGACAATACCAAAAAAAGGTAATTGCTAGTAAGATAATATTTAGTAAAAATGCACACACAAAAATTGTGATGACCTTATTTTCATCAAATCTATTACTGTGTAAAAACGTGTTAATTGGCATCATGCCCCAATAGAGTATATGGTCACTCCGCCGTCCTGATGCATGGTCACGACAAGAAATAATTATGCCTAACAAATCTCTCACCATGCCTCGCGTTCATGCCTACAAAAGCAATAAAAAAAATATAATGCCCTTTTTAATGATATATGTCTAGCAAACAGTTTTAGTTTACTTAATTTTAAGCGTTGGAGCTGTTATAAAATTTATTTAAGTACTGTACATTGGTTTAACCATTTGTTTGCTATTAAATAAAGTCTAACTGAGAAAAGATTCTACATAAGATTGTGAGAACGCTTGAATCAAAGGCCTATATTTCAATATCTATAACATTACACAGATTTCCTGATAGAACAACGTGTGAGTAAAAATAACATTCTCCCCTTATTATTTATTAAATTTTATCTGTTTCACCCCTTTATTCAGGATATTCTGTTCAGCACAGAACAAAACTGCCACAGAGCGTCCTGTGATAACATAAAACTATACATAAGCAATTCATATAAAGCTCTACAAAGTATCACATTAGAATATTAAAAAAAATATCGAGAGGTTTATTCATGGTTTAAATAATAAAAATCAACGATCAAACTAATTTAAACAACACACATGACAAGACACTAACTGACAATAAACATAATCAACACTGCCTTAAAGAACAACATTGAAATAATGATAATTCTGTTAACATTATATTGTAAGATATGAAAATCCAAATTATATTTCAAGAGTCAAGTAACACTAAGAACCGAATCAAAATAAAAGACAACAAGAAAGGAACTATGGTAATCATGTAATAATTGTAATTATTGAGTTAAGGATTAAATTTAGGGGACAAACCATTGATTAAATGATACCAGACTAGAAAACAATGATTAATAGACCTTACATTATAGTCGGTCAATATTTATTTTGTGTATCAACAGCACAACCCCGTATCATGATTGTGAGGAATTCTTTTAGAATTCTCTTAAATAATGTTAGGCTCTGTGCTTGTTTAACTTCAAGTGGAAGTTCATTCCAAATTCCACCGCGTGAATGAGAAAATGACTTCCTGTAAAATTCCGTTTTACATTTCGTGTCAACCCAGAATAAAGGGCTGGTCAGATCTCACTGATAATGATAACGATCTCTTTTTACACATGCGAGAGCTGCCCCACTATAAACTGATGTGCGAGCATCAGCACAATGGGGTCATCCCTATAGCTATAAGGTCCGATAGTTAGCGGGTCCGATAGACCGACACCCAATAGATAGAAGGTTCGATAGACCGAATGTACGAGAGGGTCCAATAGACAGAAGGTTCTATAGACCGAATCGGCAGGAGGGTCCTATAGTCCGAAGGTTCTATAGATCGAATGACCAACGGGTCCGATACTCAGAAGGTCCGATAGACAGAAGGTTCTATAGACCGAATCGGCAAAAGGGTCCGATAGTCCGAAGGTTCTATAGATCGAATGACCAACGGGTCCGATACTCAGAAGGTCCGATAGACAGAAGGTTCTATAGACCGAATCGGCAAAAGGGTCCGATAGTCCGAAGGTTCAGTAGGGGTCCGATAGTTAGAAGGTCCGATAGACCGACAATAAATACGTAAAAAGGGTAAAATAGTGGATAAAATGATACGTGGGTAAAAAATAAGTGGTTAAAATAAGTGGGGGCGTTCCAACCAAAGAAAAAGCAAAAAAGGAAGAGGTTGAAAAGGCAGTGGCGGATCCAGGATTTCATGACCGGGGGGGGGGGGGCATGAAGGTTTGTCAACTTTTGGAAAAGGTAGACCCGTATTTGTTGGGTCTCGCGGGGGGGGGGGGGGGTGTCGACAAAAAAAAATTTCGCCAGACCTTCAAAATTCGCTCAGTGGGGGGGGGGGGGGGGGTTATAAGGGTCCAGTTTCCCTCCATAATTGCCTGACAAGCACAAAAAAAAGAAGCCCTTTTTGGGGGGGGCCAGGGGGGCACGTGCACCCCCCCCCTGGATCCGCCACTGAAAGGAAAGAAGAAAATAAAAGAAAGGAAAAGAAGAGAAAAAGAAAGGAAGAAATCAGAAAGGAAAGAGAAGAAAACAAAAATTCAAAAACTTCGCTCACTAGCATTATTTGGGTTATTTACCAATGCCCATTATATTTTCATTATTGATATTAGTTATAAATATAATCGCCATATTTATGTACATAAACCAATGTCAATTATATTAATAAGTCATATTCTTATGGAAGTTATTTGGTTTGCATCTTAAATCTCAAGCTGTTATGCTATTTTTCTACTCAAAGAATGTTAGCAACATAACTGAAAGGAATCGAGCGGCAAGTTCACCTAAAGGGGCTAAAGAGATGAATTTTCAGAAATAATGGCCTGTGACCAATAGTCTCTTCCCAATATGAGAAAGGAAGACGCCGATAACATGTACCACAGATTATGAGAACGGAATAACAATACGCTAGAACCTATTCTCAGGATACAAAATTCTTCTTTTTTTTCTCTCTCTCGCTCGCTCGGTTTGCTCGCTCATATACAATCAAGAAACTAAGCCTAGATTGTTTCTTGCAGCAAGCACCTCTTACGTCCTGCAGCAACAAGAAGCCCGAATATCATAATATTCTGGCAGTGAGGTGTCCGACTATTCTCGAATCCCCCCCCCCCCCAAAAAAAATGGTATAATTTACCCGACAGGGTCCACAGACTAAAATTAGCCACAAGGTAAGTAGTATGGGGGTAGTCGGTGAACATTCAAAAAAGTATAAAAGCTGACATCATAGCTGGTAGGAAAATATCACCTGACAACCCTCAAAAAAAAAATGGAAACGCCTCCCTCCAAAGAAGGTACGTGGTAGGGCATAATTGAAACAATTCAATTTTTATCGGTCAGAATCTTTTGTTGTCAGAATCTTTTCTTTTGTTACTTTTAATGAAAATTCAACTATAACACTTGTGTTAGAAGGGGACGCCCTTTCCTGAGCTTGCTCCACTAGAAAAAAATGCTTCGGGTATGATGGGCCTCGAGGCTTTAGTGTGCACCATATAATTAGATTTCCATGTTTCAAAAAATGGTCAGCGTTCCCCATTGCCAATACATCGGTTTAGTGCCAAAATTAACCGGGGGCTGAGCTGCATGGGTGGACCACCCCCGCGCCACGGTGATGATGATGATGCTCTGATAAAACTACTTTTAACCAAAATAAAAATAAACAACTTTAAAATAAGTTCCCCATTTTTTTTTTTGCGGGGGGGGGGGGGGGTGAGCCTACAGACCTAGTGCATCGGTTTATTACAATACACATAGAAGATAAGGCATTACCCTTTTCCTTTTATGAGATAAAACTATTAAAAACTTATTGTATCCACTTATTTTACCTTTTTACGTTATTGTCGGTCTATCGGACCTTCTAACTATCGGACCCCTACTGAACCTTCGGACTATCGGACCCTTTTGCCGATTCGGTCTATAGAACCTTCTGTCTATCGGACCTTCTGACTATCGGACCCCGTTGGACATTCGATCTATAGAACCTTCGGACTATCAGACCCTCCGCCGATTTGGTTTATAGAACCGTCTGTCTATTGGACCCTCTCGTACATTCGGTCTATCGAACTTTCTATCTATTGGGTGTCGGTCTATCGGACCCGCTAACTATCGGACCTTCTAGCTATAGGGCTGTAACCAGCACAATACACCTACACAAAATATAGGAGGGTGTAGCTTTAATCAAAAATCTCATTACTGTTATGGGTGATGTCTGACCAGCCCTTAACAACCAGTCTATACAGTGGAACCTGTCAATAAAGACCACTCAAGAGACAAAAAAGCGGTCTTCATGAGCAGATGGTCTTTATGGAAATGTTTCCCTCAATGCAATCATATTTCAATGAGAAATGTTGTTCAACAGTTCAAGGAAAACAAAAATTGTGGTATTTATAGAGGGATGGTCTTTCTATACAAGTGGTTGCTAAAGTAAGTGTGACTACATTATCATGATTATTTAGGCCCATCCACTTCATATAATAATTTGAAGCAGCCAATAATTTTTAAGGAGCAAGTTTCCGGGCGTGGGACTCTGAGAGGAGGGGTAAAATAATCCATTGCTTCATACTGCACACATGTCAATCCTATAAGAATCAAACAGTTTATTTAAATTGTGTCAATGTGCGACAAATCTGTTCTAAAAGTAATAAATCATTTGCTATCGTGAAGTTGTGGCTGTGATGATATCAATTAGAGAGAATCACAAGGAGTTTTCACTTCAGGTTCTGGTTATTTTCTTCACAGTTCTGTTAAGTGTGGTGGTGGTGGGGGGGGGGGGGGGGGGGGGGGGGGGGATACAATACCTTAAGTAAATTTGTCTCTCTGATTGTGTTTTTGGCATAATAAATGACAAAAAACACGTTAACATGAAGGTTATTCCAAATGGGTTGATTTACTTCCACGTACGTTCACGGTCCAAAAAATCATCTTATTTAAGTACACGTGTAAGGTTAACAAGGCATATAAAGAGGTCAGTGTAAGTTCATACCAAAATAAATCCTTTAATAATGTTATAATGTCATAGTGGATGGATATGTTTATTATGGAAATGCAAAGGTTGGGGTGTTAGTTCAGTTCAGTTTAATTCCACATTAAGCAAACATGCAAATACATGATAATCTTTATATAAAAGTTTGATACATATAGATAATGACGGGCTATGGACTTTTAAAAGTCTAAACAACAAAAGAAACTGTTTGCAAATGGAAGGACCTGAAAAAGCTACCTTGTAACCATTGACTCTGCTGGTAAAGAAAAGTATATACATGCATATATATATATAATTATTTCTTTTTTTTCCCAAAATATTTTATTAGAGATTTCATTCAAAATAGATCATTACATAAATGTAAATAATTTCAAACAAATACAAATCTTCATTTCGTTTTCATACCATAGTGTTAAATTATTCACAAGACAAGCATGGAAGAACGTTGGAATGAAATCACTAAGTAAATAATATATTGACAAACACTAACGTATGCCCTATACCCCCTCCCTATGTATGTAAATGAATGTACGTGAATGTAAATGATCTTTCATTCAAAATATGTTAAATTTCTTTTCTTTTGTTATTTTCCTAGTTCATATAAAGATCTCCTTTAAATGAATAAAGGGGTAAACAAAAATGTATAATTACAGTATAATTAAATGAAATACAAATATATACGCACACGACCGCACACACACCCACCCACACACACACTGATATATACCATAATGGAGTTTTTACTTCAGGCTCTGATTATTTTCTTCACAGTTCTGTTAAGTGTGGTGATGGTGGTGGTGGTGGTGGGGGGGGGGGGGGGGGGTACAATACCTTAAGTAAATATTGTGTCTTTGGCATAATAAATGACATAAAGCACGTACAAACATGAAGGTTATTCCAAGTGGGTTGATTGTTATCTTTATTACTTCCACATACGTTCACGGTCAAAAAAGTCATATTTAAGTACACGTGTAAGGTTAACAACAAGACATAAAGAGGTCAGTGTAAGTTCATACCAAATCCTAACAATGTTATAATAATGTTTATGTAAAATGCACTGGTTGGGTGTTAGTTCACTTCAGTTTAATTCCACATTAAAGTTTTTTAACAAAAGTAAAATATTCTCCAACTTTCAGTTTGGATTTCGAGAGAAACACACTACCTCCCATGCCTTGTTGCACTTTATTGATAAGATTTCACAATCAATAGACAAAAAGATGCACACAATCGGTATATTTCTTGATTACTCCAAAGCTTTTGATACTGTAGATCATGACATTTTGCTTGGCAAATTATCACATTATGATGTCAGGGGTACAGCGCTGGACTGGTTCAAGAGTTACTTAACTCTTTAAACAGTATTGATTCAGGGTTACAGAAGGTCACATGCGGCGTTCCTCAGGGATCTCTCCTTGGTCCGCTATTATTTATTGTGTATATTAATGATTTTCATTACTCATCTGATGTATTATATTTTGCTATTTGCTATTTGCTGATGATTCCAGTTTGTATTACTCGCACAAAAATCCACAGGCTCTTTTAGAAACAGTTAACTTTGAACTAAGTAAAGTTACTTTGTGGATCCAAGCAAATAAATTATCTTTAAATCTGCAAAAGACAAATTATATGCTTTTTAGTAATACAATTAAAGTGATTCCTGGAGATGTATTGTTTAATAATGTTTTGATAGACAGAGTAACAACGACAAAATTCCTTGGTTTGCACATTGATGAGCAACTGAGTTGGAAAATTCATATAAATCATCTCTGTAAGACATTGTCAAAAAACAGTGGTGTAATACATAAATTGAAATCATTTTTTCCTAAAGACATTCTTCTTATAATGTACTCAACATTAATTCTTCCGTATCTCAATTATGGTGTCCTTGCATGGGGTAATTCCCTTAAAACTCATCTTGCAAAATTATATTTGATTCAAAAGAGAGTCTTAAGAATTATTTGTAATGTCAGCTTTCGTACGCACACTAACCCACTTTTTTATAGGCATAGAATTTTAAAGTTGCAAGATATTTATAACTTTCAACTGGGTGCTCTCATGTATGGCTTCAATTCTGGTGTCCTACCACTGGCTCTGGCCAGCATTTTAAAGAAAAATAGTCAAGTACATCACCATGATACACGAAATGCTTCTGCGTTTCACTTACCCCAAGTGAGGACAAAGTTTATTTTCAATACATTGGTTTGCACTGGTCCTAGGCTCTGGAACTCTCTTGATTCTAGCGTTAAGCAATCTGTTAGCCTCTCTGCATTTCAGCGTACACTTAAGTTTTTTCTTCTTGATAATTATTGTGACTCTTAGAGTAAGCCTATCGGTATACTATTGTAGTTATTTTGGTGCCTATTATTGTGAAGTTACTATGATGTGTAGTTTCCTTAAATTATTGATATCTTGTGTCTAACTGAATATTTTCAGATTGTCAGCTTATTATTCCTTTGTTCCCTATGTTTCTGTACTCGTTGTGTGATATACCTATTGTTACTGTGTTATACTCCTACTTTAATCATTTCTCATATTTTCTTTCTTCTCTCCCGTCTTGTAATTATGTATAACTCTATTTCTCCCTTTTTTGTATATAGCTCCTTTTGTCTTTTGTTTTTGTTTTTGTTTTTTTTTTCTTACATACCCCATTCTTTTCATAATGTACGCATTCTTAAGTAGTTATTAATGTATATACTCCCTTTAAATGCATTTATTTCGTTGCTCATGTATGTACCAGCCAATTATTTTGGCGCTGAGGGGACCCTACATCTTACAAGCGTTGCTTCTACCAGGGTCTCCTTGTCTTTCTTTCAATTCACTTTATTGTCATGCATGATTTTGTTTGCATTGTAAATATGCGTAATAATTGAGTGTAATGTTCTATATGACTTGTAAAAAGGAAGAAAGATGAATAAATATATCATATCATATATAATCACATTAAGCAAACATGCAAATACATGATATATAAAAGTTCGATACATATAGGCTATGCATATATAATGCCGGGCTATGGACTTTAAAAGTCTAAACAACAAAAGAAAATGTTTGCAAGTGGAAGGACCTGAAAAAAGTTACTTTTCTAACCATTGGCCCTGCTGGTAAGAAAAAAAAAAGTATATACGCCTACGACCGCACACACACACACACACACTGATATATACTGGATATTTACCATATACGGTATATATTAAGAGGGAGAAATAAGGGGAAATGGGGCACAAGAGAGTACATGATGAAAACACAACTGTAAGCAACAATGGAGTAATAAAAACTATAACATGACATGGAACTGGACAGACAGGCAATGGACCGGATCAAGCCCCTTTACATCACGACTCTACAAATGCAACATAATTAATCATACAATGAATTCACGATGTTTGTCATTAGGTCGGTGACAATCTGATTAAACTTAAAATTTGACACTGATTTATCCATCAGTCGTCCAAAATATTTACCCAAATGTCGGCGCTGCACCTATCTATCAATATATACCCATAACAACCTTTTGTCGGTGTATGTCGCTGATGTCATCTATACTGTCACAAGAATTGCCGCCTATGCCATCTAACTATAAGTCGGCGCCGATATTACCTTTACATAAATCGGCGCTGACATGTATGCACTACTTGAATCGCCACATACTAGAAGTATTTCTCGATACAATCATAAGACGGCAGCCCTCTCCACTTGTGTGGGTACTAATGACATCTAACATATGTTCATTCGCTAAGTGATTAAGTAAGTAACATCATTCGCTAAGTAAAGTCGTTTTTGTTGAATGTCTCTTTCAAAAGCAGTGTGATAAGACAGACACAGAATAAAGCGTGACGGAATAGAAGTATCAGCTTCAGTAAACGTATACAAGGAGAGCAAAGCTCAGAAGGTGGAGCAAATAAAAGAAAACGACGAAAGAGGAAAACAGAAAAGAGAAGATAAAGAGAAGATGAAGAAGAAGAAAGAAGATGAAGAAGAAGAAAGAAGAGGAAGAAGAAGAAAAAAAAAAGAAGAAGAAGAAGAAGAAGAAGAAGAAGAAGAAGAAGAAGAAAGAAGAAGGAGAAGAAAAATTGTTAAGGCAGGACATTGTAACACGAACAAATTCTATGTTACCAATTGCTGCCGGAGCATATCGTACAACCATAACTTCTACAGCCATCCATTACTTCGAGATGACCACAAGACCATCATCACCGCACGTAGTCAGCTTCCCCTGGTCGTTCGACAGGTTCTCGCGCAAGGATGTAAGAGTGCGCTCCACGATATCTTTAGGTGCGTTTCGCCTGAAGTGTGATGTCATCGTAAAGAAATCGAGAATCTGGTTGCCGTAGACGGAATCCTTGTCCAAAATCGATGTAAGGTCGTACCTTTAAAAAAAATAGGAAAGGAAAAAAAAAGAAAAAAAAAAGAAAAATAAGATAAGAAATATAATAAATTTAAGAAAATCCCATCGCGCTAAATGTAAGTAATTTTGTTCTGTATTAGAAAAGAATGACCTGGCACTTACTTGTCAGTCATAGGGCTATTTTCTCGGCTTCTTGTCTTCCCAAATGAAGGGGGATGGGGATATTAACCAAGCCAGTAGTGATCAATAATTTTTTTAGCAAGAAAAAAAAATCATTTTCCGGCCCCTAATATCCGTGGGGGTGGGCTGGGTGACGGACGTTCCATTATTCCACCGCTTATTTAATGGTAATTTATCATTATTTCGATAAAAATGTATTTTTGCAGAAAACTTCCAATAGCAACATGCAGCGGACTGCAATAAATGAATGCATGTATGGGTATTTGCAAGCAAAGGAAGCTATTGAGCAATTTATCTTGGGACATATTTATTGGTTCATAAAATAAAACGTTCATGAATATATCGATTAATTCATGAGCTCTGAAACTCACGCAAAGTCAGTGTCAAAACACATGTTAAAGAGAATGAAATGACTTGTGTCAAGTGAAATAGGTCCGGGCTCATGTGCTGTTCATGATAATTGTTAACAAAGCAACTAACAGCAGATCAAAAAGAAAATAAATTTTGGAATTACTCACGTAATGGGCACCCGGTGAGTGACAACTCTGTATTCGTTTTTCTCTGCAATGGACTTTGCCAAATCCGACGTCGTAGGTCTCCATGGGGTTCTATCGTTTAACCATGGATTCTCCGTGAAGTGTTTCTTTAAAAAATTATCATCTGCACGTCCGAAAAAGAGACGGGAATGAAATGAAAGAAAGATGGGGGGAGGGGAAGAGAGTCGTATAAAGTGAATTAGGAATTATGACACTACACTCTAAAAACTTAAAGTAGAACTTTAATGATTTTAAATATTGGCTTAATACTTATTATTGCATAGATGGCATAAATTAAACAAGGTTATCCAAATTCAACGCTTGGAAACATTTGAAGTAATGATTATTATCAATTATAAAACGGTAAAATACAGCCCCCGATATCAGCTGAAGAGCTCCTCGAACGCTGCTGAGATATGACGACACACCATGGACCAGTCCTGTCTAAGCAGACGATGTCCCATAACATCTTACACATTTTTCAGAGCCTATTTTGTCATCTCCTCTTTACTTATTTCTCTTCCTTCACTAGCGTCAGTCTTAATGTTAGTCTGTTGCCTCACTATTAACTTCGTGTATGGTATTATTTTGATGAAAAATGCGGGGATAAAAAAATAAAGGAATCAGTCACTTGTAAACAAAATAAGACGCCATTGTATTTTCAGCTGCTTGCACCGGGGCATGTTCGGCGTTTCAAGGGGGAACGAATACCATCCTGCTATTATTCGGAGGGCTTTTCAATTTGAAAGTGGGGTTTATTTCATTGATCATTGACCCTTCTCCTGTGTATTTACAATCAAACGGTTTTAGCTATCAGAATCAGTTTCACTTTCCCTTTATAATGGTGTGAAATAAGGTCATGTTTAAATACACCAAACTCTTTATAATTTGATAAATTGCAATTACGTTCATTCATTATAGGACGTCGTCTGCTTAAGCAGGATCGATCCCGAGTGTGACGACATCAAAACATCGCTATATTTCTGGCGAATCCTCGGATATTCCAGATGCTGAGAAGAGCTTTTATTTGTGTTGTTTTTATAATCATCAGATACGCAGTTGACATAAAACTTATACGATTGCCATCTGTAAGCTTCCCAGTTTCTAGTGATACATTAATTGCCATATTTGTGATTTTCTTTGAATATCTACTTTAAGTGCTGTTTTCAGCACCAGGACGGCTGAATTTAGCACTTTCTGAGGGCTTGCATAGGGACTGCACTCAGAGTGCTATTGGAATGCACACAGCGTGCTATTTCAGCACCTTCACGGGAGCTGGACCGGCTCCTTAAACTGCTTAAAAAAAAAAAAAAAAAAAAAAAAATCAAGATTCTGGCGAGCCTCAACCAGGGTCCGCTGATCGAGAATTGCTGGCATTACCGCTAGACTAACTCACATCGTACGATTTAGAGCAGATCATATAGTTACATAGTGAAATTACGACACCACATAGTTCATGTTATCTACTTGACTCCCATGACTAAGCTGGATTGCAAGAAGAGTTCGTTAGTCTATCGGTAAGGTCAGCGCCTCTCAATCAGCGGAACCTGGTTCGAGGCTCGCCACGGTCACATTTTTTTGCTGGTAAATTAGCACACTACAAGTGCTAAAACAGCATTTTAGGTGCAGTCACTATACATGCCCCGAAAAAGTAGCACTTCAGTTTTTAGAGAGTAACATACTATGTTTATGTTTTGTGGCTGTTGCTTTGAATAAATTCTTCGCGTTATATTTGCAGACCTTAATACTTAAAAGAGAAGAGGAATTTTGACTAAAACATCAGCGGAATCAAATATCAAAGGGTTTTTGTGGAGCATAAATTTGGAAAATAATGGTCAGCCTAAAT
The DNA here is from genome assembly GCA_025617745.1 of Heliocidaris erythrogramma. Lineage (NCBI taxonomy): Eukaryota > Metazoa > Echinodermata > Echinoidea > Camarodonta > Echinometridae > Heliocidaris > Heliocidaris erythrogramma. The sequence goes on from CM046858.1 coordinate 20,898,634, forward strand.
ATTGTCAAATTAGTTCCGAAATCCTCTTAGAAATGTAAATACAGGGTTATTTTACCATGGAGCCCTTGAAACAGTAAAGACAGCTAGGGGTGTTTTGTTTTCAAAATCAGGGTAATTACGTCAAAATGTATTCTGCGGAATATGGGAGTTTTAAGATCCTGGAAAAGCCATGTGTTAAACTTTCTTCACGGAAAATAAACATATTCCGCACAAAGTTTTTCAAACAGATCATCACAGTATATAAAATCTTCTTTCCAATTTCCTTTTTGCTGCGGCCATAAATATCTCTTTTAGGTACGCGAAATATGAAAACGAGTAGCCCCAGAGAGAGAGAGATAGTTAGCAACTCTTGCGATTTGCTAACCAGGCTCTATAGCGATGACCCTCCGAGCTTTGACACATCGTAATTAATTATCCCCGTTGGACACAAGGCGCCTGTTTATTACTATTTAGTTAAACCAAGCATCTGAAAGCAATTAGTAAATGTGCCGGTGGAGCTTGGTTCAACCGAGGCGTCATTTCGATTGCGTCAGTAGTACCTTCATTAATCGAGACTGTGAAGGCAATTTCCTCATACTCCAATTCTTAAAAGCATTACTTGCACTGTTCATTTCAAAATCACTTTTTAAACGATATCTCTCTTTCGTGGCGGGCAAAAGACAAGTCACTGACGCGGTCTTGGCGTCAGCAAAATGACGCCTTGTTTGAGCCAGGCTTATTATTTGAACGGTTCATTTTGCATTCATTTGTTGCACTACGTAACTCACTCATGACTTTTCAGAGACCCCGCCAGTCGCTGACGCAGTACTACGTCAGCAGATAACGCCGCGTGTGCAACTGGTATAATGCCCTTGCACACGAGGCAGTTAGATTGTGCTATTACTTTCGCTAATCAAGCCTGTATATGTAATTAGCCCATCCGCCTATTATTCATAACAATTTTTCATCTAGCAAATACCCTTTTTATGATATAACTGACACATACGCCAGTCGTTGACGCAGTCCCTTGTCAGCAAAATGATGCTTTGGGTGTAATGGGTATTACACGACTAGGCCTACTTACCAGTGATTACGTCAGCATACAGAATACCTGCAGGATCCAAAGAAGATACCATACTTTTAAGAACCTCCGTCAGATCTCCCACGTAATAAAAACAGTGAAAGGCAGTGATGAAATTGAACTTAACGTCAGCCAATGAGCTGTCGAGGAATTCGGCATAGGTTCCCGAGAACGGATGGCATTCTATTGCTTTGGTGACGTCACAATTGTTGAGTTTCTCGCAGAAAGTTTGCAGCATGCCTTTGCTCGGGTCCACAGCAACCAGCCGGATTGAAGCGAAATGAGAAGACAACTTCTTTAGCATGTGCAATTCATGCTTACCTTGAAGAGGTAAATACAAATGTTGACCCGAATCAATCAATTTGTGAAATGGTATTAAAGCGCTGTACTATATAAGAGGGAAGAAACAGAGATAAAGAATGTTTTTAAAAGAAAGTATAGGAGATGAGGCGAAGGAGAAAGGGAAAGAAAAATAAAGGTTAAAAAAAAATAAAACAAGATTATTCGATCTTAATGAAAACATTCTTGATTCTTGGATGCCGAAGCACCCATGCTGTTTTAAATGTGTCAGCAGGTCAGGACAGATGCCGAAGGCACGTTCAAGTTTGACAAGTTTTGGTAACTTCCATAACGCTGACAAATGGCGTTAATGGGGGAAAAAAAGCACCCTGGGCGAGCACTCAGAAATAAGACCCTTTACCAAGTCTAGACGCCAAGTTTTGGAGTTCAATATACAATGTACTTCAAATGGTTCTTGAGATATCGTGAGAACGAGGCTAATACCTGAAATTACAGAAATTGACCTCTGTTACCTTTTACCTTTGACCTACGTACACCTATATCTTATCATATCGTCTTCCTATGGTGAAACATACGAGCACCAAGTTTGAAGTTTGAAACGGTTTTTGAGTTATGAGAACGAAGCTAACACCTGTGTTTTTGTGTTGTGTTTTTATTATTACTGATTTGTATTTACATTATTATTGATTTGTATGTTGACTGCTGAAAAGATTTGAAATAAAATAAATCTAAATCTAAATCTAAAACCTGAAATTTCAGAAATTGACCTCTCTGACCGTTGACCTACGTACCCCGAAATGTAATCAGATAGTATTCCTATGGTGAAACATACGAAAACGAAATTTGAAGTTCATATCTCTTGTGGTTTTTTAGTTATCACGAGAACGAGAAAGCTGGACGGAGGGACAGACGGACAGACAACCCGAGAACATAATGCCTCCGGCACCACCTTTGGTCAGCGCGCGGTGGCATAACAATTAACTTAGGATCAGTTTCGTTCAGTCGATTTTTTTAATACTGGGATCATGATATTATGTTCAGAATTTAAATCTATTCTTATTCATAAGTTTAAACACATTAAGAAAGAAAAGATAAAATAAATTTCAACAGATTTGTTGGAATAAAACACTTAACAAGTATTATACAAATAATACTTAAGACTTATGTTTAGAACTTTAGGTGTAGTAAATATTTCAGTTCATCAAACTAGTGGAGGATTAAGACCCCAATTAAGTGTCGTTGAAAGCACGCCCAAAGCAAACGACTCGGATGATAAACACTTCACCGATATGTGAGATAATGAATGAAAAGTGTTAAATAAACTAATAAGAGAACAGACAAATTGACACGAATACAGAATTTCACTAATAACATCTATTGATAGTTGGTGTTAAATCTTGCATTCGGTAATGGAAAGACAAAAAAAAAATAAAAAAATCTTACCTTCTCCCAAACCTACGGCCAGCATATCGAATCGTTCTTTTTTGGCAGGAGTACCAATCAGCTTTGCCATAACATCCGAGTCGAAATACCCAGTAATGGCATCATAGACAAAACCCTTCCGAAGAACAGTTTGTGAGACAGCCAGAAACACCTCTCGATAGTGCTCATTTTCATCAGGTAAAGAAGGCACTTTTGTCATTGCCTCGAACCATTCCTTCCTCTCACTTTTCGCCGTCATTCTGTAAGTCTATAGATATAGAAGGCAAGATGTACATGTATCTCTATGTACTTGGATCGCACTAGCTACATGTATGACTCTTACTACTAGCCTCATCAAGTTACTAGTACTTCAAAAGACGCTTCACGTCTGGATATCGAATTTCAGTGAAGCGACCTTAATTATGCAAGTTCGCCAATAGAGGGTGTCTAGATCTGGTGATATGTTCAATTTCTGTCATTAATTTCCAGGCTTAAAAGTAGAAGAAAAAAAAAAAGAAAAACTATATTACAATCCAAGAAGCTTGACTGGGGAGGAATTTTTAATTTGTAAACAAATCTTTCGGCATATTACAATCAATAATCATAATTATTTTCATATAGAAGTAGGATATCATGAAAGCCAAGATGAATCGATTAACGTTATTATGTTTATAATTGTAAGGTAAAACAATAGTCGAGTCACATTTTTTAGAAGTATTGAAACAAATATTCCTAACTACGAATGAGATAGAATCACAGAGGTGAAAATGATAGTGAAGGCCGTCAGAATTGCGATCAAATGAAATATCATAAAACGTGTCAATTAATGATTATGCAAAGATAGATCAAATTGAACAGAAGAAATTCTCAAGCAATTTTAAATTCTAAAATTGCCAAAATACATACATCGCATGTGCTTGTGTTGTCCATTTCTAAGATCATAATTGTGCAGTAATACAACGTTTCTTTTCGGATAGCTGATTTAGCGATTTTCATATTTCCGATGAATGGACGTATAGTAGAAACAGTCCTACCGCACCCATAGTGTGAAAATGATGAGAGGCCATCTCAAAGGCCATTAAACCAGGACCTGAACCTGGGTGGTACATGTATTGTGAGATTTATTTTATCTTTTAAACTTTTAAATTGCATCATTTCATTGGTGTTTGCGCAGATGAATTCCGCGTACACAGCCACTTTTGTGCAGTCATTAACCAATGATGCGCCATAAGCGTACATTTTGTTATGACAATTAAAATTATTTCACTAAAATCAAGATAAAATAAAATCTCAGAATACCACCCCTGATCTCCCAAATAATTTTATGGGTTACTCAGCCACAGATAAATGATAGGCCTACATCAAGGTATCAGCTTGCAATGAACTTCTTAGTGCTCAAGTGTTGAAGAGGTTAGTACATTATGATAATGCCCGAAATGTATAAAGTTGAAATTTCTGCTTTTTTTTTTTGGGGGGGGGGGGGGGGGAGGGTTTTGTGGGGGAGGGGTGTTGGGTATAGAAAACATTCACCGGAACTTTGCGAAATATGACATAGGTCATGGCAATGACAAAAGCGATTTCAAATGTTTTGGTTATACCCTACTACACAATTCAACAACCTGAATCATTGAATATCGAAATAAATATTCATAAATCAAATCAAATTTGGTAATTTTTAGCGGGTTGTTTTTGACCAGTACACACACACATACACACACACTCTCTCTCTCTCTATATATGTATATATATACATATGTGTGTGGGTTGTGTGTGTGTGTATGATAGAAATTTGTGACCCATAAATTCGTCTCCCACAGTGCATGTAAGCTACAAAATATACAGGTATTTAATAACTACATAGAACTTGACATATATTTCAGAAGATATATTTTTATATATGGAGAAAGTAAAATACTGAGGACAAACCGACGATTCGAAACTTTCGTCAAAAAAGGTAAATACCATAAAATTCTATTGGTATCAATAGTACAAGATTTGTAAACCCCGCATGAGATCACATAATCATAATAGAGAAATGTTAAGTATGTATAAATGGTAACAGATCCTCGGGCCAAACTTGATGTTGTCCTGTTTGATAGTTCTATTCATATTATCTTTGAATATGTTCATAAAAACTCAAAACTGCTGAAGACACTATAAATGTTATAATACTGTATTCATAAGTATGCATGTATTGCCACACTCTTCATTCTCCTTTCTCACCCCTCTTCCTTCCATCCTCTTCTCTCTCTCCCCCTCCCCCTCCTTCTTATCTTCCAAGATATAATTTCCTCTCTTCTATCTAAATATATCTTTATTTTGTGCATGGCCACTAAATTTTGATTTGAATTTGAAATTGAAATTGAATTGAATTGGACGTGGTATGTTTTGAACCAACTCTTTAAGTAGGCCTGAAAATCTTTTTTAGCCATGCTGTATCTAAGATTGTAATTATTTTGAGATAATCAACAGATCATCGCCGCTAGTAGTCAGATTGCCCTGGTCGTCGGCGAGGTTCTCACGTCAAAATGTTAAAGTGTCTTCCACGATAACTTGAGGTGCGTCTCGGCTGAAGTCTTCTTCTGGTAGCAGGGAGCAGTTAAGTAGGTGCCCTATTACTTATTCCTCCTTCTTTTTCTCCACTTCTCTCTCCTCTCTCTCTCTTTATCACTCCTCCCCCCTCTCTCTACACACACACACACACACACCCAAGGCCGTACGCAGAAAATTTTTCCTGGGGGGCAAGATGATCGCTTTTTATTATTGGATCATTTAAAAGTCTAAAACCCTATTAAAAAAAAGTATGATTTTGAAATTTCGGGGGGGGGGGGGGGCAACTGCCCCCCCTGCCCCCCCCCCCCCCCCCGCTGCGTATAGCCTTGCACACACCCATACATGTAGCCCTGGAAAAAAATCAGACCAGCTCCTTTAAAAGGCCTATATGGTCAGTGTCGGTTATATTAGTAATTCAATTTTAGAATGATTTCTATGAGCTAACTCATAATAAATGGATGACTACTCCCGTAACCCATGCAATAACTAACCCCCAGGACAATTACCGCCAGGGTAATTACCCCTAGGACAATTAACCCCGGACAATTACATCTAAGGGCACCCCAGCGGATACTTCAGAACAGCTAATAAAATGTTAGTATCCTAGAGGCCAACTGTCCTCAGGGATATTCACCAGGGATAGGGGTTTTGGAATAAATGTCCTGACAGAAGTGGTTTGGGGATAATTGTCCAGGAGGTATGCCTGATTGTCTGGTAAAGCCATGTTCACTCTTCTCGAGGCAGTTTGTTCAGTTCTGGTGGAAAAATTGCTACATTTTATGATAGCATAGCCATGCCTTGTTGCATGCTGTCCACAAGGTATTGCATTTTTTTCTCATCACAGCAGCTCATTTATGTTGCAAAAATATTTTATTGTTTGATAACATTAATTTTCTAATACCTATAATTTTTATGTCACACATAATGGTCTCAGCTGGGAGAATGATGAGCAGGCCATGGTGCTCAGACCAAGAGAAGTAACCCTTGACATTAACCGTCTCAGACATGTATTAGGTGGTCCAAAACTCTTTCTTATGGGGGAAAAAAGGGGGTGTAAATGGTGAAATTTGTCCGGGACAATTTTTCCTGGCTGTAGTCGTCCTGGTGGTAACTGTCCTGGGGTAATTGTCATAGGGGTACTTGTTCTAGTTAGTAGTAGTTCATGTAGAGGTGTTGTGGTCTAGTGGATACTTCACCGGACTGTGGATCACATGCATGGTTCGCGGTTCGAATCCCGCCACGGCGCTAATGTCCTTTGGCAAGACATTCGCCACTCTCCACCCAGGTGAAGTAAATGGGTGCCCGGTAGGAAGAAATTCCTTGAATGCCTTAGCGCCTATCATGGCGGCTTGGCTAAAACCGGGGTAATAATGTGATACTTTGTATTTAGCGTAGTAGAGTATATTAGTATAGTAGCTGCGCTATATAAATGGACATATTAGGCCTATTATTATCTAATATAATTCATTCGCTAAGGCCACGCAGGGGGTCCCGCGCCCGCCCCGAATGACTTTGCACGCGCTGCAGGAGGGGGTCCGATGGACTCTATAAAATGTTTTCCCGCTGCCCGCCGCGAGCCGCCTTCCGTCCCGACCGGTCGGCCTGGCCGCCCGAATGTGCAACGTCGCCTTCGCATTGCACGACGACGTCGCGTTGGCAGAGGTGAGCGATCTCCTGAACGACCAAATCCCATTGGCCCGCGTGCTTTGCCTCGCCGTCGACCGAATCAGACGACGATTGCGCGTGCGTCCGGCGAACGGTACGTAGTGCAGACTCTGTAGCTCTCACCGGGGGAACCCACGTAAGAAAGTAATTATGCCATGAGTATGTTCAATAGAGGTCCGTGATACGTACGTACGATTTGTATCATAATCTGCTTTGTGAGTAGTATACCATGTAGGAGCAGCACCCACCAGACTGCGGTGCAATCTCAATGCAAGCTCAATGCAAGCTCAATGCATGCGACGCGATTGCGTATCCATCCAACCATATACTAGACTAGCCCCGGGACGCTGCCACGAAGTGGCAGCGTCCGAAACCAGTACGATTCGGTGGGTCTCACAATCTACCAATGTTCAAATGACCATTTAAAAAATGGCCATGTAATTATTATTTTTTAATTAAAGTATCATATATACGATGCCACTTACCTAAACAGACTTTACGCAAATCAGCTATTCCTAAAAAATGTGTAGAGTCGATGAATGTCACTTTTTACTCTCAATTTTCGAAACCAGTCCCATTCGCCATGTTGTTGAAGCCAAATTGAAAATAGGCACTTGCGCATGCGCCTATGAATGTTTATTACAATGACGGCATAGTTTTCGTCAATGGAATAATGAATATTCATATACCCACTGTAATCCGCCGATCGCTAGCGTATAGATCTAGCGCTCTCGCTCAAGCTCGTCTAATGAATATTCATATTCCTCCCTTCTTGTCTGTATATAATTGGAGCTGCTGACGCATGCGCATTGCAAGCGAAACACCGACCTTCGGAAGTTTTTACTACAGGCTCTTGGAGATAAATACGCCTTTTTTGTATCATCCTCATTGAAAAGAAAGACGACAGTCAACCGTAAAGTATTGTAAGTACCTAAAATAGCCTAAAATCAACTGATTTCATGTTTCATGGCTATCATTTTGACAAACGACCTTGTAATTATGTGACATCCATGCGATCAAAGGACTGCGAAGCGCAGCCCGAACACTACGTGTTCGGGCTGCCGCAGTAAATACTAGACGGGCTTACGATACAACAATACACTGCATGCATAGCACTCAACATGAGATGACTGCGAATTCCCGAGCGAACTCATACATTCTAAAGATGACTTTGGACGTGAGTTATTTTATATTGAACTAAATAATGTTAGAAACTTATAGACTTTGTTTGTCCCTTTATTCTCTGTATAGTTAATTGATGAAATTCTTCTCTTTTTAGCCGGACTCTGTCTCGGCGTCGTTGCACTGTACTCTGAGCTAGCGGTACCAGCACTGCAGCCTTGGCTGCATGAACTCCGGGGGAAGAAACCTGCAGTAAAAGCCGTTTATTTGGATATTTTAAGGTTAACACTGGACGTGAGTGACGTCGTTGAGAACAAAAAATGTTTCAGTATACTATTTGTGGGCTCTGTTTTCCCTATGCGATCTGTATTTAGTAACAAAAAACAAACTGATTACATTCTTCTTTACAACGCTGGTAATTTGTCACAGCAGCGCCCACGTACAGTCGACATTCTGCGACTAAGCTGTAGTATAGTACGGCTTGGCTTGTTCGAAATGTCCAGCAGTAAATACCTTACTGAGCGCTCCTTATTTCAAGATTGAAAATAGGTATAGGCCTACTTACCATTTTTAAAAAACTGCAGTTAACATTTGACGATGAATTTATCCTACCGTATGTCAGAGCAGTGGCGTACCCAGGATTTTTTTATAGGGGTGGTTTTTACTTTAAAAATCTCTGGCAAGCAAAACAAAAAATCAGTATTAAAAAAAAAAAAAATTATCTGACAAGCAAAGAAAAAGGGTTATCAGGAATTCTAAAGGGGGTGCTTTAACTTCAAATAACACCAAACTGGGGGGGGGGGGGGGGGGGGGGGTTGAACACCTAAAACACCCCCCTTGGTACGCGCATATGTGTCAGAGCAGATTCTATACATTACTTGAATTTTAAAGCCCGCACTGCAGTAAATGCCTCACTGGGTTTCTTATATCAAGATTGGAAACAGATTAGGCCGAATACACCTGTATTCATTTTTATTCGATGGTAAATTCATCTTATTTGAGTATATTCTACATCTATTTTGTTTCTTTAAAAAATAAAAAAATTGTTCCATGGATATTATCAGTTTGAGGGGCAAGCATTATGCTAGAGGAGCGTTATTCCATTAAAGTCATTGGCGTAGATATATAGCGGGAGGGTGGGGATATGTGAATGCACATTACATTTTTTTTTATTGTAGAAAAATAAACTCAGTGTAGATAGCACTAGCAGGGGTTAAAGATGGGATGGGTGACGCGGGATTATGTGAATGCATCAACCATTTTTATTTTCATTGTATTTGGGACCTTTCTATGCCACCGGATGGAGTAGAGTGAGGGCAGGGGCATGATAGGGCCTGCGCTCACCATCCACCATGTCCAACTGCAAATCCAGGATTTTGTGAGGGAGGGGGCCCAATATTCATAAATTCATACTTCTATTTAAAAAAAATACTTTTAATGTTTATTGTAGGATGTGATTGAACGCATTTATTGCTCATACATGTGTCTCACTGAATGTGAGATATGTGTAGGTGAATTTTCGCTCGATTACTTACAGAAAATAGATAACTACTACCGATTTCTAACTAAAAATGAGCGACCTCTACGATGACAACAATATTCCGTACCTGTTTATAGCGAATAATCACGAATAATCACGATCGACAGCTATCTAACTTTGGAGATGGGATATTAACATCTTACCATACTAATGATGACCATTAATAACACCATTTTCACCACAAAAAGTCGCTCGTGGGCTTTCCGAAGCCTACGCCAAACCTACTAATATGACTGGCGCAAATAATCTGAGGAGATTGAAGAGCGCCATAATGAAGAACCAACCAACCAACAAAATATACATAACTAGGCCATTAACTTGCTAATTAATTTTAAAACTATATTTAAGTTCTCATATAATAAAACAATATGCTAAATGGAAACACTAACATCAGAAGAAAGTCTTTTATCTCTATTCCACTCTTTCTCTTTCTGTTATGTTTATATTCTCTACATCAAGTTCTCTCTCTTCTTATTCTGTCTACCAACACACTCTCTCAAGACTGACTCTCTCTCTCTCTCTCTCTCCCGCTCTCTCTATTTCTCTCTCCCTCTCCCTTATGTCATAATGATATCTAAGATAGAATTAAAATATATTCTGTACATTAATAACATTATACAATATTTTTAACTGAGTATGTGAGTATGTTTTACTAAGTAATTGTGATCATGTGCACGTATGCGTGATAATTTCATTAACATAAAAATAATAAATAAATAAACTCACAAGAATGTACACATCGATTGTAAAAATGTTGAGAGTGCAATTTAAAAAGTGAACCCGTGGATTTCCACGGGTCCCGCTAAGTATATTATTAATCATGAATTACCTGTTGATAATCATTTTCTTACTTCCATATATATATAGACAATGGAAATAACACTACTCATATACCCCCAAACGGAGCTGGTCTAATAATCTTTTTCCAGGGCCGTATATATATATATATATATATATCTTTCAGTGCTGATGGCAAGTATATGTGACAGATAGACTTGCCATTTTCATTCACCAATTGCTTGACCACAGGAAAGGTATATGGTGGTCAATGTATATCACAATTTTTTGCATAAATCATGCATTGTAAATATATGATTATAATTATATGCTACCATAGAAATTTTCGGAGAAAATTGCAGATTTCTTAAAAAGATATTACCTTATTTCAACATTAAACAATAGTAAACAAATGAGAAACCAAAAAATAACGGACAAAACAGAAACTCAAATGTAATTTTCAATAATTCTTATGCATAAATTTGTTGGGTTGAGTAATCATGTTTGTTATCATAATAAATGGTAATAAATTTCCTACAAGTTATGTACACAATATTTTGTGAAATAATAGATAGTTAAGGAAGTGGAGACATTTGAAGAGTAAGCATTGATCACATTTTGGTAATATTTTCAAGAGAGCTAAACCCTTGGTACAGTAAGAGTTAAATACATTGTAAGAAATGTTCCTTGAACACAACGCTGGTGGTCACTCATAGTTGTTTTAGTTGAAGGTATAGTGAAAGAAATGAGGTGGTCGTAGCTTTTATTGTCCTCCTTTATTTGTCAAGCTTTCGATCAAAGATATTTATCAGGACTGCATACTAACACAAAATGATGGCTTACATTTACATCGGAATATACATTTCAATGTCTTACAGGTGTTAAGCACTTATCATTATGATTATAATAACAATTATTATAATCATAATGATTGTTATTATTATTATTATTATTATTATTATTATTATTATTAAGAGGCAGAGAGGGGGCAGAAGAGACCAGACAGAAGAGAGAGAGAGAGAGAGAGAAAGAGAGAGCGAGAGGGAGAGGGAAAGAGATAAGGAACGAAAGTGGATTAAGACTGATAATGTTTGGACACGTTTTCAAAAGACAGCTCATGGGGGGGGGGGGGGGAGGGTGTGGCTGGTAACATTCAGATAAAATGTACTAGCGTCTGCTGTTACGGGGATCACACTTTATGCATAACACGTAGATATGTGTGTATATATATATATATATATACATACATAAATATGCATGTATATGTATACGATATGTACGATTGCGCTGGTCAACTCTTTGAGTCTCGGAGGAAGTACATTTTGATCACATTCATTATTATTTTTTTTTGTATATATATACTGTGATCGAGTGAACAGCCTCATAGTTGTAAACACACGACATAGCACTGACCTTAAGTTCAAACATTTGTTCGCTCGAACTGAAAGATTACGATCTTCAGCCACAAACTCGATTTCCCAGATTGTGGGACACACTTCCTTGCTGTGAACTACGAAGTAATGTATTATTGATGCGAATCAGCCCTTGGTGCTCACACTTGAATGTCTTCTTATGTACATGATACCTTTAAATTTGTATAGTATCAGATATTCTAGTCCTTAATGATAATGATAATTATAATAGTAGTAATAATGTAATGATAACATGAAGATCAATAATAACAATATTAATAAGAATAATTATTATAATAATGATAATAATAATAATAATGATGATGTTGATTTATTTTGGGACAGGATGATGTTTTAAAGTATTTGCAGCTTATAATATTATTTGCTTATGGAATACTGTTAATACTTGTTTTATATTTAAATAGGGACGTGCCTTAATGTAGCCGATAGATGTATTGCCTAAATTAGATTATTTTTTACTATAGTAGCCGTGGGACATCTTGAGCAGCTACTGTAGTTACTCAGGGTGTCTTACGGTTAATCAACAGAAGAATCAATGAATTGTAAAATGTAATTATGTACTATATTTATATCATCTCTGTTCCTCAAAATTCAGTATACTACTTGCTCATTGAATACCTCCAGTCTTGGAATCGCTAATGCGGTAAACTAAACTAAACGAAACGAGTACTGCACAAATTCACACCCCCCTTATACGAAATAATATGTTTTATGTTATGGAACCTATGGCTAGCGAGTCCGATATAAAGCTATGGTGTCTTACAATTCAATGAGCAATTACAATGTATATGACATACTATACCTACTCGTATCTGAGATTTAACTTACATGTTTTATATGCTGATTGTGCAATAGCTTTAGATTGTATTGTTGTAATTTCTATTTTATTGTATTAAAGTGAAGTTCTGTAGCTAAAATAATATCAGTAATGATAACAATAATAATGATAATGATAATAATGATGATAAAAGTAATAAAATTAATAATAATTCTAATTCTAATAATATAGACTAGGCAGAATTTGTGAAAATGTGGATAGTTAAAGTGCTGGAGGCAAATGGTGTTAATTTAGTGCATACATGTTTTTTAGGGGTATTGAGGGGTGCTGAACTCAAATCTGCTGTATGCCCAGCTAAAAAATGGCTAGATACCCCAAAATTGAGAAATCCAAGATGGCCGCCACCGCCGGGCTAAAATGTATTGATGTACATATCATTCAGCACTTCAATGGTGTTAATTTATTGCATACAGGCTTCTTAGGGGTATTGAAGGGTACTGAACTCAAAACTGCTGTATGCCCAGCTCAAAAATGGCTGTAAATGCCTCAAAATTGAGAAATCCAAGATGGCCGCCACCGTCGGGCTAAAATGTATTGATGTACATATCATTCAGCACTTCAATGGCGTTAATTTATTGCATACAGGCTTCTTAGGGGTATTGAAGGCTACTGAACTCAAATCTGCTGTTAAAAATGGCTGAAAATGCCTAAAAATTGAGAAATCCAAGATGGCTGCCACCGCCGGGCTAAAATGTATTTATGTGCATATCATTTTGAATAAACAAGGTTGAAACTTGAATGAAATGTGCATTTGTAGGTTTTCATATATGGGTTTTTATATATGTCAATAAACTGCTTGAAACTCATATTTATTGCAAAAATTGTACTTTTTAACGATGAATTATTCATTGACCAGAAAAGATCCACAAGCAGGTTGATCCTAGGTGCCCAGGACTAATTTATCACTTAGCAGTTTGTTTTTCATTGCAGATATGCTCATATGAAAACAATTGTTGTGTCAGTGCGGGATACAGATGTGCTTCTTCTACTTATAGCACACTATAACAGCATGGAGTGTACACATCTCTACATGAAAGCTGGGACGTCGAAGGCTCCAAAGTATTTCCCTGTACATGAAATTCACATGTTGCTACCTGATGATCAAGTGGACTTGCCTTCCATGCCATAACTGGCTGTGATAGTGTGTCTCAGTTCAGTGGCCATGGAAAGAAAACAACTTGGAGGGTGTTTCAGCAACATCACACTGATCTCATTGGCCTTGGCAAGGGTACTCTCACCGAAAACACAGCTAGTTCTGCAGAGAAATTCATCTGTAAGTTATATGGCATGCCCAAGGTTGATACATGCAACAAAGCACGCGTCAAGTTGTTTTGTATCGGTCGTCCACAAAAAGACTCTACCACCAACCTCAGATGCGGCAAAGTTTCACATCATGCGTTCACACTATCAGGCAAGTGTCTGGAGCCAAGCACACTTGCCATATCCTGATCTTCCTCCAGTGACTGAAATGGGATGGCTGCACCTGGACGGTCAGTTATTAGTGCCACGGCTACACTCGCTGTCACCTATCCCGAAATCTTGCAGTGAGATCACATCATGTGGTTGTACGAAGGGGTGCCTCAGCCAAAACTGCAGCTGCAGGAAAATCCGCATGCAATGTATGCTTTTGTGTGGAGGAAGACATATTTGACGGTACCTGTGCAAGAAACAAAGCTTCGTGGGTGTCTTTCAAATGGCATAGGCTGAAAGAACGCCATCTTTATTCCCAGGATCCTGTCTTACCTCAAAAAGTCAAATTTTCGAGTTCGATTATTTTACCAAAGAACGGCCAAGATGTGATCAACTTATGCAATATGTTTCCTGCCAACATTTGAATCGTAATGTAGTGTTCCTCTGGGCTTTGTTCCTGGTTGGGAGGGAGAGGGATGGGGCTTTTTAAATTAACACCATTTGCCTTCGGGGTTAAGAGTTTTTGAAAATTGACCTAGTCTATAATGATGATAATAATAATGATAATATCAATGATAATAACAATAATAAGAATAAAGGTTTTAAGGTTATTATTATCTATACAACTTTCAATCTATTGTATAATGATGTTTTATCTCTATTTTTTCCTTATAAAATGTATTTTAATCAATATTGGGTCATCTGGTCAGACAAGGGGAGGGAGGTCCGCGGACCATAGTAATTTAATTTAGGTTAACATTTTCCATAACAGTGCAGCCTGGCAGATGCACCTGCTATGTGAGTTATATGTTTTCTCTGGATTTGCTTTTACTCATGTTTGTTATAATTATGTGACTTGAATTTTGCCCAATAAAATAATAATAACAATAATAATAATAATGATGTACACTTATATAAACTAATATCAACTTGAAAACAAGGGTAAAAGCTCATACACTGTACCTCGACAATTCTTTTTATTTCACAATTGATTAGAAGCTACTTAGACATGATGATGATAAGTGTAATAATAATAATAATAATAATAATAATAATAATAATATTAATTACATCAATGATGATAATAATAATAATAATTAATGTTTCCAAATAAACTGATTCATTCACACCAATGGAAAATTCTAGTTAAGGGCGTCGCTAGAACATAATGAATGGGGAGGGGGGGGGTGACACCCAAATTTGCCCCCTTTTGCCCGAATATCAACTTTTCACTTTCTAAATTTTTGCAAGCGAGCAATTAAAAAAAAATCGTAGTGAATTTTTTTCTTCCCATTTCTCTTCTCTCCTTTTTCTTTTCTTTTTCCTCTTCCCTCTCCCATTCCCCCTCCTTTTTATATTTTGCTGACAGTGGTAATGCTCTTCTCGACAGCAAATTTGAGTTGGGGGGGGGGGGGCTGGGGGTGTCAGACACCAACACCCCCCTCTCTCTAGCGACGTCGCTGATTCTGGTCCCCTATATATTAACATGATTAATACATTCATAACCGTACAGATGCATTTACTGGAAATCAAAATGGTAAAAATGACCTCATCATGATAATAAAGAAGAGTTCTGTTCTGAAACAGGCCTCATCCAATTTGTGTATGGGCTGTTTTTAGCACAAATGTAGCTACACACTGATACATCCACAAAGTTGAATTTACAGTGGAAATTATTTTTAAAATATCTACCCATAAAATGAGTTTGGTTCCAAATTATATCTTTTTTCAGTTTGGTTCCACAACGTGCTATCTCAATACCAATAAACAATGAAAACTGGGAACTGACTATTCACAGGGCAGCATGTGAAATAATGATCGCACAATGACCTTAAGTTTCCCAGCCAATAGAAGGTGGTATGCTGCAGTGTGTGTACTCTCTGACATTTCGGTTCTAAAGCTTGCTATATCCACAGATTTTAAAAGTAACCTATTAAGCAATTCGAAACAAACTAAGGCACCTGGATTTCGGTACCCCCCCCCCCCCCGTAATTTCGCTATCACATTGGAAGGTAGTACAATGTGACAAAAATTCATTTCAGTTCAATAATACAAACAACTTGAAGGAGAAATTAAGGACGTTCCCTAGTTAAAGTCAAATCCATGTCAGTTTCACCAAATTTTTGCACACAGTTACTTTGGTCCATGAGAAGCCCAAATACGCATAGAAAAGTATAGGTCCATGTGCTTACTTTTTTTCTATGGGACACTGAAGTGTGCCATGATTGGGTGTCAGGTAGAATGACGTCAACGCAGGTTTTTGGTCATTGATAGACCTCAGAATTCGTAATGTCATATACAAATCCCCATTATTCTGTCAAAATCCATGTCAGATTCGTAAATTTTTCCAGATTTGTAGAGAATTGTATACTACAAAAAGAGAAAGTTTAAAAAAGGGGGTCCATGCACTCGTTTTTGTGCTAGCAGCACCCTCAGTTGGCGGAAAAATTCAAAAACTCGCAAAACTAGTGAAAACTGTGCATGGTTGGCTGCGAACCTGTGTCGGAAGGGGATGGGTTCGTAATAAATCTGCTGTATATTTAAAATCCATGCCAGATTCGCAATTTTTTTCAGATTTGTAGAGAATTGTATACTGCAGAAGGAGAAAGTTTAAAAAAGGGGGCCCATGCACTCGTTTTTGGCTAGCAGCGCCCTCAGTTGGCGGAAAAATTCAAAAACTCGCAAAACTAGTAAAAACTGTGCATGGTTGGCTGGGAACCTGTGTCGGAAGGGGATGGGTTCATAATAACTCTGCTGTATATTTAAAATCCATGCCAGATTCGTATATTTTTCCAGATTTGTAGAGAATTGTATACTGCAGAAGGAGAAAGTTTAAAAAAAAAAAAAGGGGGGGGGGCCCATGTACTCGTTTTTGTGCAAGCAGCGCCCTCAGTTGGCGGAAAAATTCAAAAAATCGCAAAACTAGTAAAAACTGTGCATGGTTGGCTGGGAACCCGTGTCGGAAGGGGATGGGTTCATAATAATTCTGCTGTATATTTAAAATCCATGCCAGATTCGCAAATTTTTCAAGCTTTGTAGAGAATTGTATACTGCAGAAGGAGAAAGTTTTAAAAGGGGGGTCTATTTTTGGTTTTGAATATTTTTTTTTTTTAATAATATTTTATTGCTTCCTCTCAAGATCAATATTACATTTCAAGAAACAATCATGATAAGTAACATATAAAATAATTTGCATATACAAGGAAACTTAATGAAATACATTAATATCAATAAAAAATATATAGAATTCTCTGAAATTATCCCTGATTAAACAGGATTATTTTTTCGATGAAAGGAAAAAAAAATACAATGCATCAATCGTTAGACATAGATATATAACTATTTTCTTTAATATAATACTTTATAGTAATAATAAAAGGAACCTTTTGTTTCAAGTAATGTTTTATTCCTTCGTCTTGAGAAAGATACATTAATATCACAGTAAATCATAATATATAATATTCAGACAAAAGAAACTAAAGAACAAAGTTTACAGATACCAATTATACTTTTAAACAATATAAGGTCTTTTAAAATATACAGAATAACAGAACAAAGGCTCTTTTTTTAGAAAGAAAAAAAATACTGTATATCGATCATTGAACATGCATTTAGAAAAAATATAAAATTATACATGATTTCTTGAACGAATCTTTATAAGATAAAAAAAAAACTTAGAGGAAGATATACATGGCCCACCAGAACCCACGCTTAGACACTCATCTCATCCCCCCTTCCCCCTCACCATTCTCCTACCAATCACAACTCACTCATTCTCGCACCCCCCCCCCCCCTCCCTCCCTCAACATATTAACACCCATGCATGCATCCAGTTCCGGTTTGCCTGTCCGTAATGAGTACATAAAAAAGTAAACAAAGAAAACGAAACATAACAACAAAAACAAAACAAAAAACAACCAAACAAAAACCAACAAAACAAAGACAACAAACGAAAACAAAATCAAAGAAACGCATCTGTTCCCTTTTCCTTAAGTGCGCCCCCAATTTCCCCATTTTGTTGGCTCATATGTTATATTCTTCGTCTCTGTGATGTTTTATCAAAGTAACTGTTTTCTGTAGAGATGGCAGCTCGCCTTGTTTTCTTGAAGAAAATTAATATTTTTTTTTGTTTTGAATAATATTTTATTGCTTCCTCTCAAGGACAATATTACATTTCAAGAAACAATCATGATAAGTCACATATAAAATACTTTTCATATACAAGGAAACTTAATGAAATACATTAATACCAGTAAAAATTATAAAATTCTCTGAAATTATCCATAATTATTTTTCGATGTAAAGAAAATACAATGCATCAATCGTTGGACATAGATATATAAATATTTTCTTTCATATAATACTTTATAGTAATAATAAAGAGCTTTTTGTTTCAAGTAATATATTATTCCTTCGTCTTGAAAGATACATTAATATCACATTAAATCATAATACAGTGTATATAATATTCAGACAAAAAGGAACTAACGAACAAAGTTTACATATACCAATTATACTTTTAAACAATATAAGGTCTTCTTAAAAATTTTTTTGTTTTGAATGATATTTTATTGCTCCCTCTCAAGATCAATATTACATTTCAAGAAACAATCCTAAGTCACATATAAAATAATTTGCATATACAAGGAAACTTAATGAAATACACTAATATCAGTAGAATTCTCTGACCTTATCCATGATTAAACAGGATTATTTTTTCGATGAAAGGAAAAAAAAAATACAATACATCAACCATTAGACATAAATATATTTTCTTTCATGTAATACTTTATAGTAATAATAAAAAGAACTTTTGTTCCAAATAATCGTCTTGAGAAAGATACATTAATATCACATTAAATCATAATATATAATATTCAGACAAAAGAAATTAAAGAACAAAGATTACAAATACCAATTATACTTTTAAACAATATAAGGTCTTCCAAAATATATGGAATAACGGAACAAAGGCTCTTTTTAGAAAGAAAAAAAACTATATATCGATCATTGAACATGCATTTAGAAAAAATATCAAATTATACATTATTTCTTGAAACGATTCTTTATAAGATAAAAAAAAAAAATAATAATATGCACCCGTTTATGTGCTAGCAGCGCCCCCATTTGTCGGAGAGTCTTAAACTTACAAATTTTCGTTGACTGTTATCAGACATGTCACCATGTAACTGATATTTTTTGTATATACATTGACGACCATAGGCACCGGAAGCGCGGGGGAGGGGGTGGGTGGAGGGGTGGCCAGAGGGGGCATTTTCCCAACCAATCATTCAAAAAGGGGGACCCCCTCTCCTGGATCCCCTCGGAAGAAAAAAAAATACATCTTAATTGATTTCTCATTACAACCATGACAAGGATGAGGTGGAAGTGTTGAGGTGGACAGACTTGTCAAGCAGGTTCACGGAAAATGTGAGCAACTGACATCTGTGTCTGACATTGTTAATGAATTTAATGACTTCTTTGTGAACATTGGACCAAATTTAGCTGATGAATTGCCAAATGGAGCTACAACATATGGTGAATATTTGGGACAGAATACTGAGCATTCTTTATTTTGGAAACCAATAACTGCGGTCGAAGTTAGAACTCAATTATTGTTACTAGATACAAAAAAAGCTTCTGGTCACGATAATATTCCAGCAAAATTAATTAAAGATAGTGCTCCTTATATATCACATCCACTGGCATATATTTTTAACTTATCATTAGAGACTGGCAAGGTTCCGGATGAAATGAAAATTGGAAAGGTTACTCCCCTTCATAAAAAAGGCTCG
This sequence comes from Heliocidaris erythrogramma, assembly GCA_025617745.1. Classification (NCBI taxonomy): domain Eukaryota; kingdom Metazoa; phylum Echinodermata; class Echinoidea; order Camarodonta; family Echinometridae; genus Heliocidaris; species Heliocidaris erythrogramma. The sequence continues at coordinate 20,918,549 of CM046858.1, forward strand.
AGAGAGGATCCAGGTAACTATAGACCCATATCGGTTCTAGCTGTCTTAGGTAAAATATTTGAAAAATTAATAAATATCAGATTAATACAGTTTTTAGAAACAAATGATGCTTTCTATTACCATCAGTACGATTTTCGGAAGAAATATAGTACCAAATTGTCATTAATCAATTTGATAAATGCAACTTTGAAGTCTATAGATGAGGGGAAAGTTGGTGTTTTCATTGATTTTAAGAAAGCTTTCGACACCATTAATCATGATATACTTTTAGGTAAACTCTCCAATTACGGCATTCGAGGGTTACAACTTGAATTGTTAAAGAACTATCTTAGTAACAGATTTCAGTTTGTTCAATGTGGACAAACATTATCCAAAAAGAAAGAGATAAAATGGGGTGTTCCACAAGGATCAGTACTAGGGCCAACTTTATTTTTCATCTACATAAATGATTTGCCTTCAGTAACTGAGTATTTCAATTTTCGGTTGTTTGCCGACGATTCGAACCTTTTCCATACTTTTCCAGCTGACCAGGTCGAAATTGATGCAGATGAAGTGAATGACAATATTCAGAAGATACGGAAGTGGTGCATGCCCAAAAACTCAAAGGAAATCAAAGAAGTTGATGTTGCCACTTTTGTTGGAATCAAGATTGATAAACATCTGTCTTGGAATAATCACATTCGTTTTGTAAATCAGTGCATAAGAAAGAAAGTTGGAGTGATATTTAGGTTGCGACATTTTGTACCCAGGCGCACTTTAATACTGCTATATAAAGCCTTTATACAACCACACATTACCTACGGAATAGAAGTGTGGGGATCGAAGCACCTATAAGACTAGCCTAAGAAGCATATTGTATTCACAGAAAATGGCGGTCCGTGCTATAACATTCAGTGATTGGAGAACTCATACGACTCCTTTGTTCCAAAGTTTGCGAATCCTTAATGTATATGATTTGCATGACTTGTCAATTTCTACTTTCATGTTTGATTTGTATAATAACAACTTGCCTCATACTTTAGTAAATTACTGAGACACTATACAGCATAGGTACTCCACAAGGCAAAAAGAAAGTGGACAGTTGCGTCTACCAAAATTCAGAACGACGCAAGGTCAATTTTCATTGTCTTTCATTGGTAGTGAATTTTGGAATAGATTACGTTTTAAAATCAAATTAACCAGGTCTAGAAGTAGGTTTCGGAATTCTGTTACGACACACTTGCTGAGCAAATCATAAGTGAAAACGTTTATGTAAATAGTCTGTATATGTACAAGAAATGTATTTAACATCATTACTTTCTACTTGTTGTACTTCATTGTAAACTATTATTATTTTTAATTTGGGTATTAATTGAACTTTACCAAATACTTTTTTTTTTTTTTTTTTTGTGGGTCAGGCTCGACTAGCACATGTGCTATTATCTGGCCCCTTTTACCAACCAATGCTTTTCTTCATTTATATGTAAATATCATTGTATGTAAAAAAAATGTATTGTAATTAAATGTTGTTGGTGGTAAATAAATCCAATCAAATCAAATAAGCTGCCTTGTCAGTGATTATAATAATAATGCAAACCTTCAGTATTTAAAATTTGAACAAATCGCACTCTGTCTCCACGGTCTCCACTACATTGATAGACGCAATGTTCCTTAGCATTGAAAAACCCTGTCTATTGTATATTTTCCCCTCTACCCCCTCCCCCGGCAATAAAACTTGCAGTATTGCGATCACCTTTTTAGTGCTCCAAAAGGCGAGGTATCACCATCACTTGGTCGCTCCGCTCCCTTACATGCAGATAATATAGGAGCAAGGTATCTCAAGTATTAATACTGTCTACCACCAGTGGCGACAAAAACGAAGTGGCAGATTTTTCCTACTATTAAAGGGAGCGACAAGTCGCAATCTATTGGCCCTTTTACAGTTGGCTGCTCCTTTCTCTGGATCAAAGTTCAAAGCGACTTCAATTTATCGTGCGCAGCTAATAAAAGTTCGCACATTGACCCAAATTTGAGTAAACAAGATTCGCGCGAGGAATCCGGCAATAACATTCCTTCGGTAGCGCACGATTGGACCTGATTGTATCCGAATTTCCCCGAGTCAGGCCAACTGGTCAGGCCCATGGAATACGACTTGCCACTCCCTTTAAAGGAGAGGGCGGATAGGGGTATAACGAATAATTTCTAGTGATGCCAAATGCAAGGTTTCAACACGCAATAATCTTAATTTTCCTGTTTGCAATAATCTGTTCTGTCCCCTCCGAGGGGCCCCTCGCAAGACAAGAAATATTATTTTAAGTTAAACTATGTAAGAACAAGATTTACTTTGCCAACGTTTGCTCTAATATAAAATTCCTCTACATTCTCCTTGTAGTAACGTGATATTCTAATACAGCTTACACATAATTTGTCACAGCTGATTGAAGTTAAAAGTGAAATGTCGCCCTCAGTTGGGGTAATAAAGGAATCTTGGTTACAAGCGTATGAACATGCAATGCAAGATAGTCTGAATTTGCGATTTATTCAGGTAATTGTCTGCTTATCAAGCTGATGGAATGCTGCAGCTATCGTCGATAGGCAGATATGACATTTGGCGACGAGGTAAAAGGTATTTTTCTTGCATATAAACTGACTTAACGCGTCAAAAGTTCGCTGAAACTAGTTTAGGTCGATGTTCGCTATGCATGTATGCCTATGTGTGGGACTGTGACTGTTGCCGTGTCATTCGCGTTCGCATAACACAAGTACTGAAGTAGTGTAGTGTTCATGTCAAAATGGCCAGCGGTATCGGCAGCCTACCGTTGTTCCCGTCATTCGACAGTGAAATGGACCGCCCAGACGTGTCTAATCGGTGGAAAAAGTGGCTATCGCGACTAGAGAACTTGTTTGTTGCCTTGGATATTGCAAATGATAAGAGAAAACGAGCTCTCCTGCTACACTACGCGGGTGAGCATGTTCATGATATTTATGATGCCGAGTCAACGAGTCGTGTGATTGTGAGGCCAGCTAGCCCTGCTTCTTCCACTGCACCCGCACCTGCCCCTACTCCCGACCCCTCATATACTGATACAGTCAAGGTTCTGAGTGACTATTTCTCGCCGAAGCGGAACCTGCAAATGGAGATTTTTGTTTTCCGATCATGTCATCAGAAGCCTGGACAAAGTTTAGAGGCTTACGTCACAGAGCTTCGAGCATTGGCGCAGACGTGTAATTTTCATGATAACAACAGCGAAATCTTGAGCCAGCTGATACAGCACTGCACCTCCTTGCGATTCAGGAGAAGAGCGCTTCGTGAGCAGGATAAGAGTCTTAGTGATATCCTCGCAATGGGCAGACTCCTCGAACAAGCTGACGCTCAAGCCAAGCTGATGGACGGAGGCCTCGACACTGCAAATGTGAAAGCTGTCCGACAAGACAAGGCCCGCCCCCGACCTCAATCGCAGGTCACGCGTTCTTCGAAACCCTCATCTAAAGCTGCCTCCAATACATGTCGCTATTGTGGTGGCAAACTGCCGCACGCAAGTTGCCCTGCCCGGGGCAAGATCTGCCATTTCTGCAATAAGAAAGACCACTTCGAGAGTGTGTGCCTGTCTAAGGCCAGATCGCGTCTGCATGTCAAAGCGGTCGACAACGCTACGCGGATCGATGTTCCAAATTTGCCCGTCCCTAGTCGACCCCCTTCAGACTCTTCCTCGGACGAATATTGCTATTCAGTCACCGAGGGAAGCGTTGCCTCGGTGCGGCCACGTACCACGCTGATAGTCGGGAACGTGGAAATTGATTTTCTTGTGGACACAGGAACCACCGCAAACATCATTGATGAAGAGACATATGGCTTGTTGGGTAAGCCTCGCCTATTGCCCACACATGGACCGCCGCTCGTTGCATATGGATCGGATAAGCCCCTCCCGCTCATTGGACAGTGCAATTTGTCCGTTGAAAATAATGGTGACACTCACTGCTTTATCTTCAACGTTGTTGCTGGAAGATACGGGTGTCTCCTCAATTATGACACATCTCTAGCCTTGGGACTTGTGAAATTCATGGGCGCTGTCGCTGACTATAAACGTCGTTTCCCGTCACTTTCCAATGGCATTGGAAAACTCGCGGACAAGCAGTTTATGTTGCACATTGACAAGGATGTACCACCGGTGGCTATCACTAATCGTCGTACCCCCTTCCACCTTCGAGAGAAAGTCGCGTTAGAGCTTGACAGACTGCTTGACGAAGACGTCATAGAGCCAGTCGTTGGGGAGCCGACACCCTGGGTATCCCCGATAGTTACGCCTCCGAAGAAAGATGGCTCAATTCGCATCTGCGTTGACATGCGCAGACCTAACAAAGCCATCAAGCGTGAGAGACATTCAACGCCGACAGTTGACGAGTTGCTCAGCGATCTAAATGGTGCAAAGATATTCAGCAAAATCGACCTGCGAGCTGGCTACCATCAACTCGAATTGGCCCCGGAATCGCGATACATCACGACATTCGCTACACATCGTGGTCTCTATCGCTACAAGCGCCTCAATTTCGGAATATCGTCTGCAAGTGAAATTTTCCAGGAAGCAGTTCGCGATGTTATCCGTGGCATCAAAGGTGCCAAAAACATCAGTGATGACATCATCTGTTTCGGCAGCGGTAGCAACGCTAAAGCTGATCATGATCGTGCAGTCCACGAAGTCATGACGGCGCTCCAGCGGAGTGGTCTGACGGTCAGCTGGAACAAATGTGAATTCGGTGTCCGCCGCATTGAATTCTTCGGGTTGATCTTTTCAGATCACGGAGTATCGCCAGACCCGAAAAAAGTTGCGGCCGTCAAGGAAGCCGCTCCTCCTCGCAATGCTGCAGAAGCGCGTAGTCTACTCGGCATGCTGAACTACAGTTCCCGCTTCATCAAAGACTACGCCTCTCTGAGCGAGCCGCTACGCCGTCTCACAGCAAAGGACGCGGAATGGGTTTGGCACGATGAACAGCAAGCAGCATTTGATTCGCTGAAGTCTGAGCTTATGGATTCAACTGTTATGTCCTACTATGACCCCGCAGCAGACATCGAGATCGTCACCGACGCTAGCCCTGTTGGCCTTGGGGCTATTCTTTCTCAGCATGAAAAACCTGTTGCGTTCGCCAGCCGTGCCTTGAGTCATGCTGAATCTCGCTACAGCCAGACAGAGCGTGAAGCCCTTGCCGTTGTATGGGCGTGTGAGCATTTTGATTTGTATGTCCGTGGAGCATCGCAGTTTAGCGCAGTTTAGCGTCATCACTGACCACAAGCCTTTGCTTCATGTGTGGGAGAAGCCGAAGCCGCCTCTCCACCACTCCCTACAAGCTATGCATCAAATATCGCACAGGTCGCGAGAACCCAGCAGACTACATGTCGCGTCATCCGCGCTCATCTGCCTCACGTGCTGACCAACGTTCGCAGGAGCTCGCAGAGCAGTATGTATGTTTCGTTGCGCAAACGTCGACACCATCCGCGATGACCCTGAGCGAAATCGCGGAAGCCACGGTCGCTGATAATACCCTCATGAAAGCTATTGAGTTTACACGTAGCGGACGCTGGCATGATCTTGCTAGTGTCAACCAGCCTGGCATCGATATTCGTGAGCTACAAGAGTATCGTAATGTAAAAGATGATCTCACATGCTATAATGACAATGTGTTGCTACGTGGACAGCGCATCGTTGTACCTTCAGCTCTTCGTGATCGCGTTGTATCGATAGCCCATGAAGGTCACCAGGGAATATCGAGAACAAAATCGCTCCTCCGATCAAAGGTGTGGTTTCCTGGGATGGACTCCACCGTCGAAGCCACAATCCGCCTTTGTCAAGCTTGTCAGGTAGTTCAAGATACGCATACCCCTCTTGAGCCGCTTCGCATGTCCGATATGCCTCCCGGCCCATGGCAACATGTCAGTATCGATTTCTGTGGACCCCTACCCACGGGCGACTATCTCATGGTCCTCATCGACGAATTTTCTCGATATCCGGTCGTCGAGATTGTGAAATCAGTCTCTGCGACAACCGTCATACCGGTCTTAGATAAAGTCCTTGCGGTGTTTGGATTTCCAGCAGTTCTGAAGTCTGACAATGGCAGCCCATTCAACTCGGAAGCGTTTGCCCGATACGTAAAACATAGCGGTTTCACACATCGCCGTATCACCCCTCGCTGGCCTAGAGCCAATTCGCAGGCAGAAGCCTTCAACAAACCGCTGATGAAGGCTGTCCGAGCAGCATCCCTTACACAGCAGAACTGGAAACAGCAGATGTTTGTCTTCCTTCGCCAGTACCGTGCAACCCCTCACACGTCAACAGGGGTATCCCCTTTTCGGCTGATGTTCGGTCGCGATCCCTGTACACGCCTCCCAGATGTACCTCCCTCGAAAGTTGGTTGCCATAGCGACGACATTCGACCCGGTCATCAACACACACTCAACAAAGCAATCGCAAGAGATGGAGTAGCGAAGTCGAAACAGAAGCTGTACGCTGATAAGCGACAACGAGCACGTGTTAGCGATGTCGCGGTCGGTGACTCTGTATTGCTTCGACGTGACACTCGAGGAGATAAGTTCTCCACCCCCTTCGTTCCCAATCCCATGGTGGTTATCGCGAGAAAAGGGAACATGATCACAGCAGAGTCAGCTGATCGAAAATGTACACGCAACGTTTCGTTCTTCAAGAAAGTCTCATTTCGTGGTTCCCCCTTCGCCTCCGAGGCGGATGTCGATAACTATGATGACGATGTTCCAATTCTTGGACATCATGTTGATGTTCCCCCAGCCCCGAACGCTAACTCACGACATCCTGCCCCCTCCAGTCGCCCCTCTCGTACTCGGCGACGACCACGCTATTTGAAAGACTATGTCCCATAGGGCAAAATTGACTGTTTCTATAGAACAGTCCCATGGTGTTAGATGTATGTAGCTAAATGATTCTGGTGTTTGCATTTCATTTTAGCAATTTCTGCATATTTTGTATTATTACAGTGTATTTGTACACACCAATTTCACTTGTTTAGTGATCTTGAATTGAACGCATAACTTTTTCATTCATCTTCCTTGTTTTTGGCTCAATATGAAAAAAAAAACAAACAAAAACAACAACAACACAGGAATAACAACAATCGAACATGAGTTTGATAATTGTGGAACAAAGTGAAAATGGTGTTTGTCATAGTTTTTACAGTTTTCTGGATTTATACTTATGCCCACATGTACAGTGTACAATCCTTTTGTTGAAGTCTACAATGTTCCATTGTATGTTTGCAAGTTGGTATACTGTCTTTCAAAATGTTAATGCATTTCCGCATCTCCCTGCCAGGTTGATTTTATTGAAAAGGGAGAGAGGAAAGATGAAAAGAATAGATAGATATCTTATCTACCAAAGCAGAAAATGTAACAAAATGATGTAAAGTGTACACATGAAAGTACAATGAAGGCAGAAACATGATGTGATATTATGTTATGAACAGAGTGCTCTAAATCAAAATCATTGATTGCTTGCCACAAAATAGTTTAGTTTGATTAATGATCTTTATGGGCAAGTACTCATTTGCAGACTTTTAAAGTTAATTGCTGATTATGTGTTAAATGGCACACGCGTGCACTTTGTTTCTGTTAGATGGAAATAACCTTCATAAAGTTTTTCGTGTTATGATAGTTTATTAATCTTTTGTTATGTTCAAGCGAGGTTATAAATGGTACAGAGTTTGCTATGTCAAGTTCGAGAAAATAATTCATTATGGCTGTGTTTGCATGCATTTGGTTCAGAAGAAAATAAACATCTCGTTCATAACCCAACAGGAGTATTAATGGCTACAACTCGTTGGAAACAAGATAAACAAAATACTCAGAGATATCTCAGTTGTTAGATAACATGATATTTTAATATTCAAATAGATCAGTTGCATACTCCTCTATGCTGACATTGAATTTGCTTACTGGTTAATGTATATGCACATTCTCTTAAAGTGTTGGAAATATTAATATCAAAGAAGGGAGGGATGTAGTAACGTGATATTCTAATACAGCTTACACATAATTTGTCACAGCTGATTGAAGTTAAAAGTGAAATGTCGCCCTCAGTTGGGGTAATAAAGGAATCTTGGTTACAAGCGTATGAACAATGCAAGATAGTCTGAATTTGCGATTTATTCAGGTAATTGTCTGCTTATCAAGCTGATGGAATGCTGCAGCTATCGTCGATAGGCAGATATGACACTCCTTTTTTCGCTTAGTCGCTAAACTCCCTCTCACATTAATGGCAACATTGATTATTTGACTTTACAATATCTCTTCTATATTACAAGGTCCCGAAGCGCATGGGTGTGGCAGGTGCTTTTCTGTGCCTAAAAAGAAGGGAAAATGTCGTTATTATTCTCCTCCTCAAAAAGATGTTATGACATCAATCATTTTGCAGTTTACTAATGGAAACATTTCTTGTGCTCTAAAATACGTAGTTTCAACATTCAATAATCCAAATCTAAATCGATACTTACGATCTCTCGCATTTCAGTAAATGCAGTGTTTATTAGCACGTATGTGTGGGGCAGAGGCTCTCCTCGCTTTGTTCCCACCCTATTGTGGGAACAAAGATTGTTATCTACTTTATATAGTTATATATATATATATATATATATATATATATATATATATATATATAAAACTATATTTGATGTTATGTAAGTCATAATTCTAAGTAAGCTGTGACCTGCCTGTGTGTGTAAAGTTTCTCTTTACACACAATATCAATACATGTATTATGAAAGCAACTTTTTCGCTCGGTCGCTACGCACCCTCACCAAGTAGTCATACGAAGAAAAATAGTCATATATACTGTTGAAATTCTGTTGTATTAAAGCTATTCCGTCTTAAGAAAAGAAAAAAAAATGTTTAATGATTCTGTAATATGCTTTGAAACATTCTCTTGGTGGCTGAGTTCCAATATTCTCCTAATGATTTTTATCATGAATAGCCCCATAGGCGTACGAGGCGGGGCTGCAGCGCCCCCGCATTTTTATAATACAATAATTTTGCAAGGTGCCCGAATATCCTCATATTTTGGTAGCGAGTTACCTTAATATCCTCAAATTAGTTAATTAGTGCCGCCCATGGGCCTCTTGAGGCCCGCGGGACGATTTCATGCGGCCCGCCAAAATATATATTTTGAAAAAAAAAATTAAGTAATATCCTAACTATCGGTATGATTACAGGTGTCAATTTTTTTTCTCACTCGCTTCGCTTGCTCGCAATTAGCATATCATAATTATCTGTTCCCTGTCCTACCAAAGAGTTATCATCAAACAAAGAAAAATAAGGATAATAATATTATTATTTATGATACCGGGCTGTGTATTCTGGAATTCCTCCTCAGTCCTTAAATAGGCCATTCGGGTGTATGTGGAGGCGTATGAGACCTGGGATGGGGGTTGTAGCCCCCTCCCGAAAATATCAAAATTACCTGGCATTCGGGCACCCGCCTCCTCATTTACGGGCAGTGGAATGATCTCGTTGTACTTTTTATATCTTTTCTGAATTACCACATTTTGATGACGAAATTACATTTCACGGTTCTAATGTGTCAATTTCTTTGGATTGCTCGCTTTGCTCGTTTTCGGGCAAGATACGCCAGTCCCATATATTTTTTGTATATATGTGTAATATCAGTGGTCCGCGACGTAATTTGGAGAATATTTCTGGCCATGCACCTGACAAAATGATTAAAAACCCAGGTCATAGACAAATGATTCTTCGGCATATATTTATTTGTACGACTAACTTTGCCAATAGAAAATTCATAAGGGGGCATGGAATGTTATCTTTCAGCTCAAGCTAGTTAATATTTGGTATATTTTTCGCAGGTACAGAATTGTTGATTTCATCTATATTTACCGGGTTCTTCTTACTGCGCACGCTTGCATACCCATTATTAAGCATTGTTTTAAATGTGCGTATACATTGTCTTAACTGCGCGCAATACTCTCCCGGTGTTGAGATGACGTAACACAACCAGCCAGGATGCGCAGCTGAGGTGCGCACAAACATAACTAGGGAACGTCCTTAAAAAGTTAAGTAATTCTCATAAATTAATTTCATGGACTCAGCATTTTTGGAAACGACTCTTCAAGTAGGCCAATATTTTTTTTAGCCATGTTGCATCTCAGATTGTTATTGCTTTGAAATAATCAGCAGACCATCATCACCGCAACCAGTTAACTCCCCGTGGTCGCTGGAAAGGTTCTCGCGATAGAATGTCAAACAGTCTTCAACGACATCTTTAGGTGCATCTCGTCTGAAGTGTGCTGTCATCGTTAAGAAGTCGAGAATCTGGTTGCCATAGACGGAAGCCTCGTCCAAAATTGATTGAAAGTCGTACCTAAAAGAAAGAAAAAAAAGTAATATACTGTATAATATAAAAAAATATAAAATATAAAACATTATTCATAACCCTTGTAAATTTGCAGTTTTTGGTGTCTTTCTAAAGAATGAAAGGTGGAATACTTTCAATTGTCATTTGTAGGTGAACCATGATTGTGGTTTCACCTCATTTGCATAAAAATGGTTATTAATTTCTTTCCATTTATTTATTGAGGCATATTTTGTGTGTGAAAATGATCACGTTTTATACCTTCTTAAGATTCTGTACATGTTTTGCAAATATTTAAGAAAGGGTATGAATGCTTATGGACAATGTGAACAAGTCACCTTTCGTAATAATAAATAATAATAAATAATAATAAAAAAACCCCTCAACCATCAAATTTGGCAAAATTGTCTTGTGTAATTATTCTTATGGTTATGTCGCATGATTAAGTGGCATAAATCATTACATAAACTGTATGCTTTCAATCCAAACGGTGCATTATCAATAACAAGTTACAATAACTTTTGTAAGCTATTGAAATCCTTGCATCTGATTGGTCGAGAGCTTATTTGTCATAGAAATGTGGTAGGTGTTACTGATAACAATTTTTATGAAATGGGGCCCTGAAATGATACCTTTGCTGCGGGCATGATAACACTTACAATCTTGGATAATTACCAATATCTACTATCTACTATATCAATCAATATTTACCAGACATAAAGTGGTTTTTTTTCGGTGTTGGGGAACCCCCCCCCCTTGGTCTTAAACGCAATAATCTCATACTTCTAATCCGTCCCCCCTTTTCATCGCATCCCAATCAGAATTACTCTATACGGGAGCCTAATCATTTACAAAATGCTTTTTATTTAGGCTCCCCACATTTTACATTTTTTCTTCTTTTGCCAGTCGTTTATACATTTCTCAAACTTTCTACCTATTTACTGTACATTATACTTGATCTGAATTCTTTTGAAATTGACAATTATGCTTGTAAAATAACTTCTGAAAAATTGTTTTGATGTAAATGTGGAATGTGGAACAAATAAACTTCAAACTTCAAACTTCAAAACAAAACGATGTATTCCAGTTTCACCTAATACAGTTATTAAGGAGAATCGGCTCCTTCCCCCAAAGATGCTTTGGGAGGCTGTCCCAAACCCTAAAGGAAAGATAAACAAAAATAGTATCAAAATAATCACTAATACTCACGTGATGGGCACCCGGTGAGTGACTGCTGCATATTCGTTTTTTTCTGCGATGGATTGTACTACACTCGATGTCGTAATTTTAAATGAGGTTCTGTCGATTAACCAAGGCTTATGCTTGAACATTTTCCCAATATCATTATCATCTACACAAGAGAGAGAAAAAAGAGAGAAAGAGAGAGAGAGAGAGAGAGAAAGGGAATACATCATGAGAGGAATTACACAAACGACGTCAGCTTAATTTGTCGAAGTTTTGAGGAGCAACGGGCATATTAAATGTTGCATTAATACGAGAACGGGCATCAAAATTCTAAAATTTGGATGGAAACGGGTCTTTACTGGTGTTTATTGTCTCTCAAATCTAGATCATCTAATTTGTAAAGAAATATCCATGTCATTATCACATCAGTATCACAAGATACTGTAAGGGAATGTTAAAACATTACCAGGGGAGGGTGCTATAGATACTCAATAATTTGAAATTTCACATTGTACATGTATATCAAAGTTTTAGGTGGGCTTTTAAAATCAGTTATTTTCCATTAATTTCCCACACGACTGAACATACAGAACATTTGATTTTATCTAATTTTATATCTCGTACATTTACGGTACCCAACTAATACATGTGAACTTAATTTAATTGAATTTATTTCTCAAAGTTATATTTGTGCATTTCCGTAAATGTCATCTGTTATATTTTCATTATGGCATACATGTTATTCACAAACCTCTGTATACAAAAATTACATATAATGACGATCAATACGATGGTTTCTCTCCATATTTTTCGATTTTTAAATGTACTTTTATGCATTTTTAAATTTTTATCTTCTATATTAATTTATGACACATTTTATCATTGACATTATTGTTGTGGTTATCTATTTATGTTGTTTATATATTTGCAATATTCTTGTATCTTTTTAAAAATGTAAATTGCGTGCAATTCAGCCATCAGCTGCAAGATACAATTTGAAATAAATTAACCATGAATAATAATAATAATCTTAACGTCTCCATTAGTCGCTTATAGTCGATTGACAGTTCGTTGAAAACTTAGTTTTATTGATACTAATTAAGTCAGCCAATGGCACACATGTATTTCGCATTGTTTAAATCACACCTTCTCTGCATCTATCTTAGTCTATAAATTATGTGATAAAAATTCATGCTTATTATTAATTTATATATATATATATATATATATATATATATATATATATATATATATATATATATATATATATCTCAATTCAGACCAGTTGTCAAGGCCGATGATTTTAAAAACTAAAAAAACCATGTCAAATCAAATCAAACAATTAAAACAAAAAATTAAATCAAATAAAACTGCCTCTCCTATATGCCCCCGCCTAAATTCAGTTAATGGCTCAAAGTTCCTTAAATATTGTGATAACCAGGATAGTGAAAAGCCTATAATTGACCTCTTTGACATTAGACCTTATAACTCAAAAGTGTAATCACTTGTTCTTGTCCTAGTCATGCATACAAAATAGTTGAGATATGGTGATAACAAAACTAACATAATTATCTTTAATTTCATGCATAGTGATATTTATGACCTTTGGCCTTTGGCCTACTTAACCTAAATATAATTGTTTGATGCACACTGTTATCATATTTGAACTTCAAAGCTAAAATAGTTGACACATGGTGATAAAAACCTTCACTAACTTCACGTGTATTGTCACCTTTGATGTACGTAAACATATAATCAGTCTGTCTATGGTAATCCATACTGTCTAGTACCAAGTTTGAAGTTAATGGTTCAAATTGTTCAAGAGAATTTGCAATAACAAGGCTAAAAACCTGAAATTTCATGATACATGTAAATGACCTCTTTGACCTTCGACATTTGATCTATTTACCTCCAAAGCTAATCAGCATGTCACACTATGATAATGCATGCTAGCACCAAGTCTGAAGTTCATAGCCTACCTCAAATGGTTCTTGAGAAATCGCGAGAACAAGGCTAGTACTCTGAAATTTCAGAAATTATCCTCTGTGACCTTTGACCTTTGATCTACGTGCCCCCAAATCTAATCAGATTGTCTTCCTATGTGATATATACTAGCACTAAGTTTGAAGTTCATTCCTCAAATGGTTCTTGAGATATCGAGAGAACGACGCTAACACCTGGATTAAAAAAAAAACTGCCTTCACAGCCTCGATAAGCGCAAGCTATGACGCAATCGAAATGATGCCTCGTTTAAGCCGGGCCTATAGGCCTACTTACCAGTGATTATGTCGGCGTACAAGATACCTGCATGATCCAAAGAAGATAGCATACTTGGAACAACTTCCGTCAGATCTCCCAAGTAATACAAAGAGTGAATGGCAGTAATCAAATTGAAATTGACGTCAGCCAGTGAGCTGTCGAGGAATTCGGCATAGGTTCCTGAGAATGGATGGTATTCGACTGTTTTAGTGACGTCACAATTGTTGAGCTTCTCACAGAAAGTTTGTAGCATTTCTGTGTTCGGGTCCACAGCAACCAGCCGGATTGAAGTGAAATGAGAAGACAACTTTTTTAGCATGTGGAATTCATGCTTACCTAGCAGAGGAAAAGGGAATTTTAATACTTGTCAAATGAATCAGTTTGTACAAAATCGATTTTGCCCTAACTTGAAATATGGGGGGGGGGGGGGATGTGCATGCCCATTCTGCCACCGCCCCCCCCCCCCCGCCCCGCTTCCGGCGCCCGATGTTACTTATACGTATGCACAAACAGCCTCCACATGCTTGCTTCATATAGCAATCAAAATATCATTAACGAATTTACGAATATTGTAATTTTGATGCACTTTCCCTTGGACCCCCCTTGTTCCTTTGCCTTGCTGATATACACCCCCCCCCCCCCCACACACATACACCTTCTGGCATGTTACGCCCTCGGCTGACTGAGGCCTGTGCCCCACCCCACCCAGTATTTTCACTGTGCAAAGGGCATAATGATAAATATCTTGATCACCGATTTGTAAACATAGGCCCTATTATATAGATGAGGTCAGTTGCGCCTTTATATATTTGTACATGGAATGGATATTAGGCCAAACAATTAACTTGAGCAAAACGATTCTTTTGATTTCTTTAATCTTTGTTCATGATACTATGTTCAGCAGTTATTTTCCTTTATTCACAGAGCCCTAATTGGACATCCATTAGTTTAAAAACATGAGCAGAAATTAGATAAAACGGATTTCTTTTTTTTTTTTAATAAAACAGAAACGTTTACATAAAAAAGCTGCATTTAAAAATTACGTTGAGATGCAATAAAATAAAAATTTTATTCAGTTAAAGTAGTGGTCTCAGATCACAGAATTAAGTAATGTTTGAAGCAAACCAAAGCAAACGATTATAATACGCAAATCATTTAGATAATATACACTAAATACAGGGGCTGCACCTCCCACACATTTTTTCAGTAGACACGTTTCATAATGCTCATTATTAAAAAATATGCCCGTTCGCATGCTCAGCCCCCACCCCCTTTCAAAAACACTCCGCAGTCAATGAATGTCCTGAATAATGGGCGTTAAAAAAAGGAAACCCTATCTTGAAAAATTCCTGTAAATGGTCATTATATTTACTTAAGTTGAATTTCATATCATATGCTTTTGCTTTTGCTCTTCAATGATACCTTGGTCAGCCTTCCAGGGTCATGCATCAATGAACACCATTGCCTTCAAAATTTTGTGCAAAAATCTAGTTGGTTCACTTTCTTGTCAGACACAGTAGGCATGGGTTGAAGGGCTTTGTCAACTGGCTTGGTTGATATTCATGGCCATTCGTTAGTAACAAAACTCATTATGACTGATTCTATGGCTTTAGGAAAGAGTCTTATGAAATCTTATTAAGTCTTTGAACAAATTGTAAACCATAAACTTTAACCAAGAAGAAGTGTGATCATCAGAGAGCATTGAGAAAGTTTTTGCCTCGGGTGCAGGCATCTTCTGCCGATTTTCAACAAATAGCTGTCATTTGTGAAAATTCAGCAAAGCCACATCTTTAAACACAAGTATGAGGGTTTTTGCTTAGTTTCCTTCTTTAAGCGCTTCCTCTTTCATTTGCATTGCTTTGTGAACTTACAATTCTTTTAGTTCGCACGGGTTCTTTGGCATGTAACCTGGCTAAATGTCACCCAGACTGTCTTCGTGCAAAACGTTTCCTATTTGAAAAGGAGTTCATAAAAATCCTGAAGGTTGGGTGAGTAACATCTCATAAAAACAAATTTGAAAAAAGGAAAAGAATCATCCACAATGAGAATTGGAGCACCCAGGCCGATACACAAAAGGCATCTCCTCAACATCATGCCTATTGTGTTTTACAAGAAAGTGAAGCAACTAAAATTTTGCGCAAAACTTTCAACGCAATATGGAGTTACCACTGGAAATCATATGAAGTGCTCTTTCATATGACTTGAGTTTCATTTTCTAGAAACTTAAAGATGATTTTCAGGAATTTTTCAAAAGTTGGGTTTCCCTTTTTTTTAAACGCCGAGTATAGACGTTCATGAGTAAAAGTATATACATAATTTAGTTGCTTTTTGGTGGAAAGTTTTACCGTCGGAAACCATAAGACAAAAACGATTCTTACCTTCTCCCAATCCTACAGCCAGCATATTAAATCGTTCTTTCTTGGAAGGGGTATCTGTCAGCTGTTCCATAACATCCGAGTCGAAAAGTCCGATCACGGCGTTGAAGACACGATCCTTCTGAAGAACAGTTGGGGAGATAGCCAAGAAAACTTCTCGATAGTGATCGACTTCATCAGGTAAAGACGGCAATTTTTTCATCGCCTCGAACCATTCCTTCCTCTCACTTTTCGCTGCCATCTCGTAAGTCTTTCAAATCCAAGATGGCTATTCCGAGACTAGCCACAACACACACGCCAAAGACAACAGAAAAAAAGTTATTGTGGATCATGCATAGTTTATTGAGGTCACTCGTCACTCTATGGTCACTTTACGTGAGGGTTATTAGCAGAGCCTTATCCTCCCCCCCCCCCCAACTGGGGTGCTGAGGGTAGAAGGTTATGGCCTGCCAGTGGTGTATGTTGGATGGCTGGGGGGGGGGGGGGGGGGACGTGCCCCAGGGAGCACTTGGAGGGGCGCAAAAAGCATGAAAATGCAAAGGAAATGAAGAAAAATCATAAATCCTTACTGATTATGCGCCCCCAAATCCGCAAGGTAAAGGTAATAATAATAGAGACTTATATAGCGCACATATCCACTCTTAGAGTGCTCAAGGCGCAGAATATAAACAATCATATTATTACCCCGGTCATTGGATTCTGGCACGCCCGCACACAGTGTATGCACATTCTCCACTCCCTGGGGAGCATTCCAGCCAGTCCGCCTGTTAAGCGCACACATGCTAAGCAAAGGACATTAACTTTCGCCATCCTACCGGGTACCCATTTAACACCTGGGTGGAGAGTGGCAAATGTAGATTAACGTCTTGCCAAAGGACGCTAGTGCTGCGGTGGGATTCGAACCCCGGATCTCGTGGTTCACAGTCCAGGGACTTATCCACTGATCCACAACACCTCTACAAGAAACATATTTTTAGGGTCAGTATTTTCACTGTGCAAAGGGCATAATGATAAATATCTTGATCACCGATTTGTAAACATAGGCCCTATTATATAGATGTGTTCAGTTGCGCCTATATATATTTGTACATGGAATGAATATTAGGCCAATTAACTTATGAGCAAAACGATTCTTTTGATTTCTTTAATCTTTGTTCATGATACTATGTTCAGCAGTTATTTTCCTTTGTTCACAGAGCCCTAATTGGACATCCATTAGTTGGCCTGCCAGTGGTGTATATGGGGAGGGCTGGGGCGGGGAGGGACGTGCCCCAGGCAGCACTTGGAGGGGGCGCAAAAAGCATGAAAATGCAAAGGAAACGAAGAAAAATCATAAATCCTTACCGATTATGCGCCCCCAAATCAGCTGGGATTAGACCGTCGTGAGACAGGTTAGTTTTACCCTACTGATGAAAATTGTTTGAGATGCGAAAATTGTCAAAATCTATGTTGCTTTGCTCCCTCACATAATCATTTTCTTGCAGGATCTCGCAATTTCGGGCTCCCAGTATATAGTTCTTAAAAAGCTTAAAGGGTTCAACATTTGAAAAATAAAAATGTAATTGTCGTTGCTTTGCTCGCGGGCGCCATTATCCCTAGATACGCCACTGTGGCCTGCCACTGGTGGATCCAGGATTCTCTGAACGGGCTGGGGGAGGGGGAACATTCATACAAGTCCAAAATTTCTAATTAACAAAATAAATAAACAAAAAGTTAAAAAAATGGGGTCCTTGGGATATTTCCGTCAGTGATCTTCAAAGTATCCAGGCGTACAGGGTGATTAGCATGCTTGACGTCCCGTATTTTATTGGATCGGCATTGGCTCCGCATTTATGGTTGAAACAATTATGACATTAGAGTATTTAACCACAATAGACCTGTTTACTAAGTGATTCAAATTTATGGATGTTTCTTTCCTGGGGACCTAGTAACGAGGTATTCCATTAACCTGTTATTAATGAATGAACTACAATACTTGGAATCTAGTTTGCTGGCAAGCTTTCAGGTTGTCAAGAACAACCTTTGTTTCAAAAGTATGCATAACATTTGAATCACTTAGTAAACAGGTCTATTGTATGAATTGATGTAATAGATAATCTATTAATTAGCAGAAAAATAATGCACAAGCAGTCAGGAACAAATGAAAGTCTCAAAAAAAAAAAAAAAAAAAAAAAAAAAAAAAAAGCTTCGCATCCTCGCTAACTTGAAGTATTAGAAATTTGAATAACGGGCAAAAAAGGGATATAGCCTTCTAAAAGGCGGGCCAATTTATGGAAAGAAGGTACCCTTCTGTCTGCGCAGAAGAGGATCGTGCGATTGAATGTAGGCGGCTTCCAGAAAGCGTAAATGCGCTGCGCTTCTGGCCCGGGACATAATAGACCTTTTTTTCTAAGTGATTCAAATTTATGGATGTTTCTTTCCTGGTGACCTAGTAACGAGGTATTCCATTAACCTGTTATTAATGAATGAACTACAATACTTGGAATCCAGTTTGCATACATTACTTGTTGCTATGTCTGACAAGCCTCTGGCAAGCTTTCAGGTTGTCAAGAACAACCTTTGTTTCAAAAGTATGCATAAAATTTGAATCACTTAGTAAACAGGTCTATTGAGAATTGATCGTCGGCATAGCTTTGTGCGCAAGCTGTATTGTTCAGCAAATGGAGACCAACCGCTGAATCGCATTTGGCTGTCTTTGGTCTGTTAGCGTGCATTTCACATTTGCAGGCACGGACGGGCTGCGTGCGCTGATTGGTTGTATGGTTCCGAATAGTCGAGGGGACGTGTTGTTTAATATGCGATCAGCCAACCGCTGAGAAGTACGGCCCACGTACCTGGCATCGCACCGGCACTGAAATTGGTAAATAACATAACTCAAGTGGGGGGGGGGGGGGGGGGGGGGGTAGTACATCCTTGCTAGTTGACGGTAGCATCCTGTTTGTAGAAAACACAATGCGTGTCGAAACCGCGCAATAGCAATGAGCTCAATCTTGTATGAGGTTGCACTGTACGAGTCCCATCTCGTGTATTGCCCAGTGAATGTGGGCTTGCGGTAGACGGAAGTGGTAAATTTCCCATCACTTCTCTCCACGAGAATGTCGAGAAATGGGAGCGCATTGGACAGTTCAATTTCACATGTGAATTTTAGCGCGGGATGGAGCTGGTTCAGTTGTCTAAGGAAAACCTCACACGCTGCGCGGTTTGCAATTTTTGACAACCGCGCAGCGTGTGAGGTTTTTATGATTAGCGTCAGTTCATTCCACTCCATCCCCAACATAGAATTAAGATTGAAAACGTTCATACACTTTTAAAGGGCGAGTCAATTAGAATTACATTTCATGATAATATCAAAGTATTGTGTCAATATTGCTAGAAATCGCATATACTTTTTATTAAAAAGATCTGTGTACTTCTCTAAGCTTCGTTGAAATTGCCTAAATCGCACGTTTATCAGCTAGTCTGCCACGCCCCTCGAAAAATAGGGCCCAGTCACGTGCTTTTCAAGTGACCTGTGACGTACCATCGGGAACGTCTAGCTAGCGGACGACGCTTGTCTATGTATATCCAGTGCAGGGAATTTTGGATCTATAGGCATGATAGGAGTGCATATCTCAAGAAAATGCCGCGGAGATGTGTTGTTGCTGGGTGCAGCAAAGGCACCAGCGATGGTGTCAGTCTGCACACCTTTCCTAAAGGTGATGCAACTCGAAAAATTTGGATTTCAAGGATCAAGCTGACGCGAGCTAGCTCAGTGGGATGGCCCTTCCGCTCACAGTACTGTATGCAGTGACCACTTCAGGGAGGAGGACTTCGATAGTCAGGCCCTCAGGCCAGGGGCTGTATGACCAGCTAGGATTTGCGCCCAAGAATAAAATGCTGCGGCCGACAGCTATCCCTGTCATCAGACTGGGAACTGAGGGCTGTGGAACTGGAAGCCAAAACAGGGAGCTAAAAAAACAAGAGTCGGTCTGCAGTTCTGAAGCTGGAGTCACTAGAGAAAAAGAGGGTAGGTCTACCGTACCGTACCGTAGAGCCCGGGGGGGGGGGGGGGGGCACTCAACCTGTTTTTGGATGTGGGTGTGCCGCTGCCAATCTCAAAACAGGGGGCTAAGGAGCTAAATGGTTAATTGAGGAAGCTCATTTTTGAGGGTCTAAGGAGAGAACGGGCTCATGGGCAGAGCTAATTTTAGCTGCTCGCGATCTCACTACTCTGGTACACATACGGTGCATGAACTGAGTCAGCGGTCGCAGCGCTGTTTTTAACGCTGTACATGCCGCGCCACTGCACTGGCTCGATGTCGCATGCAGATTGATCTCGCTGAGCCGCCGCTAGCACTAGTAATACCGCGTTCAGTTAGGGGGCACTAGGTCGCCCAGCTCCCCGCTGCGCTGGCCTGGGAGGCTAGGGAGCGACCGTTCCCGGACAATGGGCTGTGCGCATTGTTTTCTCAGGGAGCGAGTCGGAAGCCAATCGAGGTGCGGTTAGTGAAAATCTGAAAATCGCATATCATGCATGGGAGCGACCCGAGAAGGTTGAAAATGGGGGACGTCACAGCGGCACATACATGTGTGACATATATATGTGAGTGCCCCC
This sequence comes from Heliocidaris erythrogramma, assembly GCA_025617745.1. Taxonomy (NCBI): domain Eukaryota; kingdom Metazoa; phylum Echinodermata; class Echinoidea; order Camarodonta; family Echinometridae; genus Heliocidaris; species Heliocidaris erythrogramma. The sequence continues at coordinate 20,939,320 of CM046858.1, forward strand.
CCCCCCCCCCCCCCCCCCCCGAGGCAGCTAGCTTGCAGCACACGATTTTGCTGTAATTGTTGTAATATATTGAGACTTTCATCCAGTCTTTCAGTGTACTTGGTTGTTATCATAAGCACGCACACAAAGATTCGCAAGGTACGGTCAGCAGTAAAGCGACTGTCCACACGTCTACTTGTCTGTAAAATATTACGTTTTTCCAAAACATAAACCTAATCCAAAAGAGGAATTATCATGGGTAAAGTGTTTGAAAAAATGCCAGACTTGTCATTTGACCTCTACTAAAACCTATTCAAATCCTTTTGGGGGACTTAAAGATTGTCGAAATTGTATAAATAGTGATATGAAAATGGATAAATTATCATTCATTTACATTGCCAACATATTAGTCAACCTTAGTGGCTTCGCGGGGGACTTCCCGATGCTACGTCAAATCGCTCTAGCCAATCAGCTGTCAATTTTGGGGGGCGTTCCCAAATTAGTGAGTTTTTTGACCAATTTCTTGTTACTGGGCAATTTTTTTTCTGTAAAAATGTCAGAATTGTGTCATTGGACCTATGTACTACATTTTTAGCCCCAATGTTGATTCTAATTGACTCGCCCTTTAAAGGTACCATCTGTCCAAGTAATGTGTATTTCGTGGTTGCTAGCCCTGTGCTGGTTGGGAGTCGGATGGGCGTCGTCTCCGTTCTCAGGTTGTAAAGATTTGGTGTTCCTTCCGGCTCTCGACACGTTCAGTGTTGGCGTACTTCGGTTTCCGCATGACAGTACGCAAGTTGTTTCTTTAGTTTGTTTTGTTTTAATTTGAATTTTTTTATTGTATTTCTAAAATCACCAAAGTAATTTTTGTTCCCGTTTGTGCCCCCTATATGCAATTATGCCGGGATAAATCATTTCACTGTGTAATCGCCCACAACGAAATATAAGCCTATTTAGAACAGTAAAACCCTTGAATGTAATAACCCTACATTTTGAGTATACATTTAACTACTATTACATGTGTTCTCCCTGTATTTGATAGCTAGGACCCTCCCCACCCCCGCCATACTTATTTACTTATTTAGCGAGATATCGCTCCCCAATGTTGCCATCCATTCGCATCCTCGCCCATTTGCCATGCACTCAAATACCCCTTTAATTAGTCACTACCACCCAACACACTCGCACGCACGCTCCATCTCCCTCTTTCTCTCTCTCCGTCTCTCTCACCTGGCGTGCACGTATTATGTTTGGCCCGCTGTATTTTTGTTATGATTAATGGAAACTGAATTGGTACTTGAGGACCAGAGTTTGGTTGATCATCACAGTAATTACTATATAATAAATGAGTTTAATCTAAAAAAATTCTGTTCAAGATCATGTTGATAAACAATTTAGCCTTTTGCATATTAATGCGCGAAGTCTGAACAAGAATTTCGAATCATTTGAATTGCTCTTAAAATCCCTCCAAAATTTTCCTTTCTCGATTATAGGAATAACAGAAACATGGTTACATGCCAATTTGCCAAATATGTTTGATATTCATAATTATACTATGATTCATGAAGACCGGAGGGATGGTAGTGGGGAAGGGGTAGCCATTTACATTCACGATCGTGTCAAATTTAAAACCCGAACAGATTTATCCATAGATGCCGTAGATAGCTTATTTATTGAATGACGCAGATAAAAATGTAATCGTAGGCGTTATTTATAGACCCCCAAATACTGGAACAGAACAATTTTTAGATAAACTCGTTAATCACTTAGACAAAATCATGCAGGCAAATAAACACACTTTTTAATGGGTGATTATAATATAGATTCATTGCTTAATTCTCATAATACATCTAGATTTCATATTATCTTATTTGCCCATTCACTTTACCCTCACATTGATAAACCCACGAGAATAATGCAATAGCACAAAGTGTGAGACCTTGATCGATAATATATTTTCAAATGTTATTAATAAAACATGAAATAACGGTATCCTTTATTCAAATATTTCTGACCGTTTACCAATTTGTGTTATTTTTGACAAATTTGTTAATATTTTCTCAAGTAGTAAAACTTTTAGGGTGAAAAGAGACGAAACGAAAGAAAATATTGCTTGATTGATTATTGACTTATTACAAGAACATTGGAACAATGTATTTTCTGTAAACAATGCAAATTTGGCGTATGATTTTTTTTTATACAAATTCCTTAATTGTGATAAGCATATACCGTTAATAAAAAAAAATAAAAAGGCTAACATAAAACAACCATGGATTTCTGAAGGGCTTATGCGTGCCATACTCATTCGCAATCGATATATAATATATCCATACGTAAACCAACCCCACGCTCAGTGGCGTATCTAGGGGGCAGGGCGGCACTGGCAGGGGGCGAAAAAAAGCAAAGGAGAGAAAGAAAATAAGGGGGAAATGAAAAATCATAATGCTTACGGATTATGCACCCCCACCCCCTCCCCCCCCCAAAAAAAAAAATCGGAACGGTTAATGCATTAAAAATACAGTTTTTTAGGGTTGGAAATGCAAACATTTTCAAAAGTTCAGTTGCTTTGCTCCCTTGCCTAATTATTAGCGTTAAGGATCTCTTAATTTTGCGCCCCCGTATATAGTTCTCAAACAGCTTAAAGGGTTCAAAATTTGAAAAATAAAAATGTAATTGTCGTTGTTCTGCTCGCTATCATGTAATAAGTTTCATCTGAATCTTGCTAGATATATTAAGCCCGCAATAAACTGTATAAAACAGCATTTGCAACATTTGAATGAAATCCCAACTTTCGGTGGCCTTGCTGAATTTCTCGACTTCTTCTCAAGGGTTTTCGTTAATTTTGCTCTCAGTTTTAGAAGTGAGTGAATAGAAAAACGTTTATCAATGTACAAAATTCGAACTTATATAGGATCAAGTGTATAAAACAGCATTCAGGTAGCCTTGCTGATTTTAGCGACTCTTTCTCAAGCCTATAGGCTAGGGTTTTTGTTACTTTTGCTCCCGATATAGAAGTGAGTGAACAGAAAACCGTTTATCAATGTATACAATTTGAGCTACTCTACCGCTCACTTGCGGTGGTCAATTGCAAAATTTCCTGGGTAAAATGCACAAGAAATTGCGTTGTTTACGGTAAACATTTTTTCGCTCCGTCGCTTTGCTCCGTCGCTTGTACAATAACGTAGGTAAGTTTAGGCAATCTGAGGGGGGAGGGGGGGGGGGGGGGGGGGGGGGGTAACTTCATTGTTTGCCCCGGGCCCCATAATGCCTAGATACGCCACTGACTTCACTTCCCTCGCCAAATTTTCAACCCATGTTGAAGTCAATTAATGTGTGTGTATGTGATGTCCTTACAATGCTTTACGGCAATTGATCTACATTTGCCACTCTCCACCCAGGTGTTAAATGGGTACCCGGTAGGATGCGAAAGTTAATGTCGTTTGTTTAGCAGTTTGAGCGTCACTGTACTGCCCATTGCTGGAATACTCCCCAGGGAGCGGAGAATGTGCATACATTGTGTGCGGGCATGCCAGTATCCGATCACCGGGGTAATAATATCTCCTTTGTAAAGCGCATTGATATAACCATCGGTTATGAAATGCGCTATATAAAAACTACCTATTATTATTATTATTATTATAAGGAATTCAGACTAGCAAGCAGGGCTGTTGAACCATGAACATTAAAGCAACATGCATGCTCCACATGCACAGGCCTATATGGTTAGGACACACTCACTTAAACGTTCATTGACTCCTTTGTCAAGGGTGGCGCAAGGGTATTTTCATAGGAGGGGCAAGACGACCCAAAGACAACGTTATTAAGCCTACGCACACCGTTTGAAAAGATGGAACTTATGATGAGAATGGAAATTTTCTTTTTGATCAGTTCAAGTTGCTATACCCTACTCCTACATTCTCTTTAATATCACATTTTTTTTTCTATTTTTTTTCCTTCTAATTCTATTCTTTGTATAATATGCAGTTCTGCTCTACTCATGAACTGCGTGCGATTAAAGCGAGCCAAAGAGTCGAGTTTGGATATAAGTGGGCAGGCATAGTGCCCCCTTGCCCACAACTGATATTATTCATGTTTTAGATGAACAAAATAACGACAATGATGATGATGATGATGATGATGATGATGGTGATGATGATGATAATGATGTTGATACTACAAAAAATATAACCAAAGTAGTTCAAAACAACAGACAATTGATGAATAATCTGATAATGAAAATCAAAGCTGGTGTGTACCTCCATTGACCGACCCACAACTGGGTCATTCCAACGAATTATAAATGTATATTAACATAAAAATAGTGCCTATATATATATTCTTTTTGTTTCTTCTGTTTCTTTTTTAGGGGGAGGGTGGTCACTTGAAAAATCATAGGGGCAACCGCCCCTTGCCCCCCCCCCCCCCCATCCCCCAACCTGTAGCGCTGGCCCAGCACCATCCTCGAAAGATGTCTTTAGACCTCAGTCTAAGTGTGGTAATAACTCTCTCAATATTTAGACTCGCGCAGGGGGTAGTTTAAGTCGGGTTTAACTCTGTCGCGTAGCCAAAATGCTAACGGTAAAGCCTGTAGGCCTACCGTACATACCGTACACTGCAAAAACCAGGGTGTTAAATATTCAACACTACGTTGGTGTACAATTACATGTATTCTTATGGTGTTATTATAACACCCAGAGAATCATTGTTATGGCTCCGTAATCAAATCTGTTGGAATAGTTCGGTTGATTACACCATCGGGTGTAATTTATTTAAAACACGCATGCGCAAAATAAATGAACAGAAATACCGCGGGATCGCTAGCTCCTGATTGGTCTAAGCATAGTGCAGCAGCGCATGCACCAAACTTTCTCGACGCGTGACCGGTAGGAACGAGAATCGAAGTTAATTGACATTAACATGATTTTGATACACTGTTATGTAAAACTGACTGAACAAATCTTGCAAAGTAACGCTGTAAGATATTTCTTCATAAAGATTGTTACAATATTGCCCTTTTCGTTAAGTTTATTTAACATGCACAATGTAATTTGTCGTCATTAAGTAAAAATGTTTTGCAAACGGTTTTGTAAAAAATGCATTTTCGTATTTTCCCCTCAATATTGGGGGAAACACTTATATGAATATTCATGAATTTTCAGTAGCGTATGGTTTGGGGTGGCCCGATTTTAATAACTCTTACCATATGCATAAAAAATTATAATGGGTATATAATAGCTTGCACTAGACTGTACCAACAGGATAGGATAGGACTAGGATAGGATAGGTTAAGATATACATGTAGGATAGGATAGCTTAAAGTAGGATAGGTTAGGATTAATAAGTTAAGACCCAGAAAGACATAACAAGCAGGTTTATTTTTTTTTTACCTGGGTTGGAGGAAAAAGGAAACAATTGGGCAACTGAATTTGCCCAACCACATAATACATGTGTAGAATTGTTTGTTAGGTAAAATTTACACATGAATTTTAAGTACCTATATTTAACATGACATTTTACATAATTATCGTCGAATATATTGTTAGCTAAAATTTACAAAAAAGTTATGGAGTTCCTATTTAACATAATTTTTTACATAATTTTTGTAAAACATTTCTGTGTGTGCACCAAGATGATATAGGACATGGCGTTAATCTGACACCAGCTATGGTGTAAATTATTGGTGTAAATTATTTTTAATACCATGGATGGTGTACAATATTGGTGTTTAAATAACACCAGTGGTGTTGATCATTGGTGTTGAATATTCAACACCATTCTGGGTGTTAATTTTGATTTAATCCGAAACTAGGTGTTCTTTTAATCTTTCGGTGTTGCAGGATATAGATACCGGGAAAGAATAACTTTTAACACCCATGGTGTTGAATTAGACACCCTGGTTTTTGCAGTGTATGTAGGCAGATTAGCGATATAAAATTCTCTCAGACCTGGCACGTAAAGTTGCAAACGTCGCTCCTGAAATGACCAACGCCTAAATTCTAACTTTTTTTACTGCTGTTAATTACGGAGAGAAAAAAACCCCGGTAGATCCTAGATAATCCCATTTTTGATAGCAAAATTAGATTTAACCGTTAGACTTTAGAGTTGTTGTTTGTTTTAAAGGGTCTCTGAGGCCGAAAAATGATTTGTATACCGTTAGATTGTATAAAATTAACCCCAAATAACTTTACCCGGCATTCTACAGGTTAGCGGTTAAGGAGTTTGAAGAAAATAAAGGACAGCGTAAACGATCGACCCGCGGAACTCAACTCGTAATATCCATGACTATGCTGTTTGTTTTACATGTATAATAATCAAAGATAGATGTATCTGCAACTGTGCAAATAACTTTGGCATAAAACTGGACATTGGCACATGCAGCAAAGGCATCAAAAGCATAATCATCATAGCATTGGCGGATCCGGGGGGCACTTCCGGCCCGTGCCCCCCCCCCCCCTTGGAAGAAAAAAGCATTTTGACCATAGAGGATCCCTTTTGTGGATTGTGCTCCCCCCTTTTAGAATGAAGTTTTTCCTTATTATACCCGCTCGTACTCACACCTCTTTGTCTCAAGAAGTCTGTCAAATCTCTGACTGTCCAATCCTTCACTGACTTCCTTGACGATGAACTGGTAGTCGATGCCATTGTAAGAAATTATGACATAGTCACTATCGTCGATAACAGCTAGGGAGAGACGCGCATTGACTTTGCATGGAGATCGGGCAAAATCCAAGATGGCGATCGGTCAAAGCTTGCCCGAGTTAGTAACAGTAACTAGGAAGTAGGGGGTGATGACGTCATCGCGTAAACCGCCCTATTGGACAAAGCTCCCACAATGCATCCAATGCAAAGCCTATGGAATGTCAAAGGTCACATTTTTAGTTGAGACTCAAGCCCTCCTTTGGAGGGCATACTGGGGAGCGTTTCATCAAGCATTTTGTCAGTGATTTTTACCGACAGACTTGCTCTCAGCCAATCAGATGCAAGGATTTCAGTAGCTTATAACAGTTGTCGGTAAAATTCACTGACAAAACACTTGATGAAACGCTCCCCTGGTGTATGATCAATCTCTTTGTTTCGAACATATGAGCGCGCGCGACTTCCCCCCGGCCGGTGTAGCGGCACATACGGTTCTCCGGCAGACCGTATCCGCCGGCAGATATCGTTCTACCTCGGAACCATATCTGCCGGATAAGGTGTATTGTATATTGGCAGATTTGTACGAGACACTCTCGTGCCTAATATAAGTAATAGACCTGTCTAAGTGATTCAAATTTATGGATGTTTCTTTCCTGGGGACCTAGTAACGAGGTATTCCATTAATGAATGAAATACAATACTTGGAATCCAGTTTGCATACATTATTTGTTGCTATGTCTAGGTACGGTATCTGCCGATCCCCGTATCTGCCGCTACACCGGCCACGCCGGAGCTTGCTAGCTAGCTATGGCAAAGACTTTTAATAGTATCAAGACCGATTACTCTCAACTACTTCCGTAGTACATTCGGCAAGCGTAAATTGCTGTGTTAAAAAAGAATCGGAAAAATACCTTCGCCATAGGTATAACACGTGAAAAGATGTCTCCTTTTTTCTTGATATTTCATATCTTACTCTATCTTTTTTCAAGTCTGATTTTTGAACGAGAGGAAGGATGGATAGTTCAAAAAACATTTCTTTAACCTTTACTTTCAATAAATGCCGCTATAAATCTCAGGGATCATCCTGCGTTGCCGATAGAACTATGTCAGTTTGCCAAAACTTGGCTCATCAATGTTTTTTTTGCTTGCTGTTCGTTGTTTGCTTGTCTTTGGCACCGACAGCCCTGAGAGACCGACAATGTAGGGGGGCTACTGAACCCTGTTCTGGATATGAGCCTGACACTGACATTCTATAACAAGGGCGTAGTAAAAGGGTGGGGGCACAAAATTAATGCAGGGCTGTCAACTTTGGGGAACAGCTTGAAGGGAGATTTGTATTTTTTCTTCTCGCCAGCTCTCCAAAAGTCAGTAGGGGGGGGGGGGGGGGTGGCAAATATTTTTCTTCTCGCCAGCCCTCCGAAAGTCGCAAAGTGGAGGGGTGTATAGGGTATCAGATTTTATCAGTTTTCCTCCATAATTCTCTGACAAGCAAAAAAAGTTATCAGTTCTAAAAGGGGGATACAATTTTTTTCAAAGCCCCCTAAATCCGTTTGATCCAAATTTTTCTCGGAGGGTTAATAGAACGACATTGTTATAGTCTTGTGGGCTCCCAAACTAAATTTGGTGCTCGATCCGGTTTTTTTCCCCCCACAATTTAGGCAAGAGCCCGTATATGCCAACCTGGGTTTCAAGAAGGGGGCCACGGCCGATTCGCCCCCTCTTGATCCGCCCCTGCTATTCTGTCATGGATGTGAAGAATAGGATTGCATAGTGTTGGTGGTCGATCTCATTAAATTGAAAGATTGGGGAAAAAGCAATAAGAGATTTTAATTTTTTTTTTTAAATTTTGTTCCAATTGCTTTATTTTTACTGTTTGTTTCTGTTTTTTGCTCAGTGAATTTGTTTTTAATCATGTAAATCACTTGTAATTTTTGTGATTTCTGTTGATTTCCTAATAAAAACACAAATAAAGAAAAATAAGAGATCATTATTATTTCCTCAATTCTATTGGAGTCATTTTTTACAGATCGTAAGAGAGAATAAGAGAGTATGAGAACAAATGAGAGAAGGAGGAGAGAGAGACAAAGAGAGCTGGGGCAAAAGTAATGGGATATTCCTACAAAGACAGAATAGGACTGATAATAAATAAATTATATCATCATGGTTACTAGTTAATTTAATTTAAAACACGGAGGCCACCCCCCACCCTTTCGTACAATCGGTAAAGGACCTATTGCGTTGGTGATGGCTTCGGAGCAAGCGCCTATACTGTTTTCTTCGCCTGTTTCTACAGCAGAATATTACAAATAACTTACCGTAAGTTGGTTATATTGGTGGCGTATCCAGGAATGCAGGGGGAGGGGAAGGCTCACGCCTGACGCACATAAAAAAATCATCAAATGCATTCTATTTTGAATTTTAGGACAAGCAAGGGAAAAAAATTATCACAGTTTTCAGATTCTTTCTGTGCGGGGGGAGGGGGGGGGGGGGGGGGAGGGGGGTACACATTTCCTTTCATTCGATGTGTAACTAAGACATGTCAGATTTGGTTTTGGCTGGCACATAGGGGTACGTATATTCCTGGATATATAATCTTGGATACGCCACTCTAAATTTAATCTTTATATTTATATAAGGAATTGCTCGCACGCATTTTATCTCATTTTATTAAAGCCTTTTGTGTCTTGAATTTTAAAAGGATAAGGCTAATAAAGTTACATTGCAGGTCTATAATCCCTATAATTTCCATAAATCATATCAAATGAAATATTCTGATTTAATAGAAAAAGAAAGATATCACATTATAATTTTTAAATAACTTTTCTCGACATTCCCGTCAGATATCGCAGTGTTTGCTCATATAGAGCTTAATATCAGGGAACATGTTTGGACCCCCCCCCCCCATCATCACATAAATATTAATAGAAATTTCATAGCAAATAACTTTAACAAAAATAAAAACATCTAGTCCGAGGCCCCCTCCCAACTCGCCCTCTCCTCCCTGGTGCAGTTTTATAGGGTTGATTCTTATCTGTTTTGGGACATAAGTTTGTATTTGAAGGGACAATATCAAGATTATGCCCTTTAGTTACGGCTTTACCAAAAGGCAAAAGCGCTGTCCAGAAAAAGAAGAAAAAATAAAGAAAATAAAAAAAATACAAACATCTTGATTAAGACTATAACCTTTCCCTCTGGGCCGATCGACATGTACTAGTACCACAATATATACGCGTGCTTTATTTCAGCAATAACCACTCTTCGTATTTAAACTCTTTGGTTAGAGCAAGAGCCAAAGAGATTCGATCATACACAGTATGCCCTCCGAAGGAGGGCTAGAGAGTTAACTAAAATCTGACCTTTGACATTCCATAGGCTTTGCATTGGATGCATTGTGGGAGCTTTGTCCAATTTGAACTAGTGAGCTAGGAGGGTCAATTTCAATAAATGTTTATTCATGAGGAATGACGTCAAAAACTCGTCAAATACTGTTCGATGATTGGTTAGTTGCTCATATTAACATAATGTTTTATGTATAAGATCATACATAATTCATTTTTTTCATTCCCACAATTCCCTACGATTTAGACACGAAATAGGGAAAATGGCGGCCGTACGGGTAGTGCTACTTTTGTGCCATTTCAACACAAATCTCAAAAAAACTTCGTTTTTTGAGAAGTTTTTGTTTTAGAAGGAGTTTGTCTAGTAAATCTCACGAAAGCAGAAAATTCTGCGGGGACATTCTTATCGAAGTAATGGCGTATCATACCATGAAATGTAAGTAAATATGTATTTTGTTTAACGTTCCTCTTAATAATTGGGATGTGTTCGTCGTGGCTGCTAGTGAGTTCACTGTACAAAACGTATTATCCCACATTCCACCCAGTCCCCCTCTCTTGCATTACAAAACAAAATGTTTATCTTTGATTGAACTCTAAAACGGTCATTTTAAATAGTCAACTGGTAATATTTTTCGAAAAGATCAGAAATTTTCCGAAGATATATTACATAGATGTACATTATAATCCACCTATATATCGGATGTCACTAGATAGATTTAAACTTACAAAATGAAATAAAATAGCAATTGGTATGCCGCCCCCACCCTCACCTGCCCCATGATTTGTTGTCCATGAACCATATGTTATAATCTGTATATTGCCTTTCAAGAGAGCATTAACTTTTATGTTGATAAGTGAGTTATTTTAATAAACACCATTTCACATTGATAAATTTCTATTTGTTGTTTTCCCCACAATTTTGTGAAAGATGTGGTGATGATGATGATGATGATGCAGGCACAATATGACATGTTCTGAAGTGTGATGGTGGATTGGTATAAATACAGCCTTATGCAGCCTTGAATAACTGGATGATGGACTGAATTGTGTGGGTTTCTGCTGATGGACTCATTTTACAAGAAGATGAAGAAAAAAGGAGAAGAAAAAGGGGAAGAAGAAAATAAAAATCAGAATTTTGATGTTTGTTTGTTGCTGTTTTAGTTGTTGGGTTTTTTTGTTTGTTTTGTTTTGTTTTGGTTTTTGTTTTGTTTGTATGTTTGTTTTTGTTTTGTTTTGTTTTTTTTTTTGTGGGGGGGGGGGGGGGTCGGGGTACATGCAGCAGCAACAGCTAGTGCATGGTGGTACATATGGGGTCATGGGGAGCACATTTTCTCTTTGTACTTCTGTTTTACTTGAGATATGATATGCCAGATCTGCAAGGCACAAGGAAAGCGGTCAATGAAGGGAAATTCAATATCGAAGGAAGGCTTCTTCCTCTTCTTTTTCTTCTTCATCCTCTTGTTCTTCTTCTTCCTCCTCCTATTCTTCTTCTTCTTTTTACTTCTTCTCTTTTTTTCTTCCTCTTCCTCTTCTTCCTTTTCCTCTTCATCTTCTTTTTCTTCTTGTTCTTTTTCATCATAGTTTTCCTCTTCCCCTTTTTCCTTTTCCTCTTCCATTTCTTTTTCTTTTCTGCTTCTTTTTCTTCTTCCTTTTGCTCTTCTTTTTTCTTCATCTTCTTCTTTTTCTTCTTTCTCTTTTCCCTCTTCTTCTTTTATTATTCTTTATCTTCTTTTTCTTCTTGTTCTTCATTACCTTCTGCATATTTTTGCTGCAAAAGTACAGTATACGCCTAAGTACATTTTAATTTTATGTTAATTAGTAATAAAAGCTCATGAATATTCAAATTTATAATTTCAATAACTTTACGCGCTGCGCGCAGGCTAAAATCTGATTTTCGCTGGTACACTGAAATTTTTTGGCTTCATAGGCTAATACATGAAAAGTGGGAGCAGTGTGCACTTTTGACCCGTCGGAAATTCCCCCATGGAAAGCCGGATGCAGAAGCGGAGTTGAGACCCCCTGGCAAGAGCAGGGAGCAGCGCCATCTCGTGCCCATTGGAGAAGAAGAATATAATGTTTCAAAGACGAATATATTAAAAGACGAACATACAGGGTTGGAAAAAAGTTTGGAATATTTTTATTCCAAGAATTATTTCTTGTCTTAAACATATCCCTCGTCATTTTAAGTTCTTCTTTGAGGTTCAAATAAAAGATATGTGTCCCTTTTTAACTTTAAAAGCACAACATTAAAAATCAGGCTTATCACACAGTGCAGAGGTCCACTTGGAATTCGGAAGCGTATATTTGCTGTTTTTGCAAATGTCTAACGAAAAAGTTAAATAATCAGATACAGTTTAATTGCTATACCGAAGTCCTCAAAATGACTGCAAACTGCACGTAGCTTTTTCAAAATTCCACGTGAAGTACAGAAATGTATAACAAGATGTTCAAACACAAATAGAGCAAATCTGACAACATGTGGTTCATTGGTCAGCCATTGTAACATGTTTAACAATATTACGTAATCTTTGGTACAAGATGGAACAGTAGACTTCATTCAACACAGTTAATCCGATTTGGATGAATTATTCATCACAATATAGTAGAAACTAGCATTTAAAATCAGACATACTCATCGCCAAAAAAATATTCCAAACTTTTTTCCAACCCTGTATTTCAAAGACGAACAAACCTGCTGTGGAATAAATGCCGCACAGAGTCGCACAGATCAAGGGCTCTGGAGTCGAATAGATACGACGAATATTGTCAAGGACGAACAAAAAGACATCTAAATGATAAAGGATGAATATAATTTCAAGACGAAAATATCGAAATAGGTGAATATAATTAATGATGAAAACATTCAAAAGATAAATGGATTAAAAAGACGAAAATATTGAAAAGATGAATATATGAAATACAGGAATATAATTTAAAGATAAAAGTATTGAAGAGATGAATAGATTAAAATGACAAAAATATTTCAAAGCTGAATATATAAAAAAGATAAATATAATGAAAAGACGAAAATATTGAAGAGATGAATATAATGAAAAGACGAAAATATTGAAGAGATGAATAGATTAAAATGAAAATATTGAAAAGCTGAATATATTTCTATAGAGATAAATATAAACAACTTCAAAAGATGAATATATTTCTTCAGAGATGAATATAAATACAAGAGACGAATATATTAGAGACGAATATATATTAGAGATGAATATAAATATAAGAGACGAATATATTAGAGAGTAGAGACGATATTAGAGATGAATATAAATACAAGAGACGAATATATTCCCCTCGGCTTGCCATAGGCGCGTAACTAATGGATAATATACAATCCAAATAAAGCATCAAATGGACGAAGTATACAACGCAAAATGTTCATATCGAATAGAAAATTGGTTCGGCACATAAATTACAAAGAATATACAAACCAAATGAAACAACAAATAAATTAGAACTAAGACGCAAAATACATTTATCGAATCTAAAATTGATTTGGCGCTGAATTTAGGGATAATATACAACCCCCCCCCCCCAACAAAAAAATGAAATAAATGAATACAACTCAAAATGGTTTTTTTATCGATTGGAAATTGATTTGGTGCGTAACTAATGGATAATATACAGCCCAAATAAAACATGAAATGGATGAAGTATACAGGTGTAATGTGACAGCCGTGGCAGGATCTGATTATAGCGTTCAACGTCCCTCTCCATTCCTGGCCACCAGACTTTCGTGCGGAGATTTTGTTTGGTCCCCACACAACCTAGATGTCCCTCATGGGCTAAGGCTACCATCCTCGGCCTCAGCTTCTCTGGAATAACAATCCTGTTACCCCTCAGCACACATTTCCCAATGATGCACAGTTCATCCCGTATTGCTGCATATGTCGTTTTGCTTTTCCCCCAGTCTCCAGTCTTGATCCTCTCTCTAACATCCTGTAGATCTGGATCAGCATCTGACTCTTCTTCGATCTCTCGAGTCATCACAGCCCTTGGAGTAGCGTTGACAGCAACAAAACGCACATACGTCTCAGCTTCACCACTCAGTGTTGACGATGAAGATCCCTCCATCTTGAGCAATCGTGAAAGCGAGTCAGCAATATTGCTTCGTCCAGGTATGTACTTGACCCTATATTGATACTGCTGCAATCTTAGGACCCATCTCTAGATTCGTACGCAGGGCTTAGACCTCGGTCCATAGAGGTCTGTGATCGGTCAAAAGTTCAAATTCTATACCATAGAGATATGCATGAAGTGTTCACACGCCCAGACGAGCCCCAATGCCTCCTTCTCTGTCTGTGAATAGCGTCTTTCAACATCAGTCAGCGCCTTGCTGGCATACGTGATCACACATGACTTGTCTCCCTGCTTCTGAAGGAGGACTGCCCCTAAACCCACTGGACTAGCGTCAGCAACAACTTGGGTAGGTGCACTAGGATCAAAGTACCCCAATGTGTGGGCACCCATCAACCGTTCCTTCAATGTCTGGAATGCCTTCTTCTGTTCTGGACCATACATGAAATGGGCATTTTTTTCTGGTCAGCCTGCGGAGTGGCTCTGCAATGGTATCTAAGTCGGGTATAAATCTTCCACAAAAGTTCACCAAACCTGGGCTTGCATGATTTTGTGTAAGCTAACGATACACAATTTTTTTTTCAGGCCTCAGGTACCCTTTAACGTATTTTAGAGTTACAGTAGACTATTTAAAGTAAAGACACAAGTTTTTACAAGTTCGTCGTACTCGGAAAAAAAAAATTCGCCAAACCTTCAAAAATAGCTCAGTAAGGCGTTATGGGGGCCCAGTTCCCCTCCATAATTCCCTGACAAGCAAAAAAAAAAAAAAAAAAAAAAGGTCCTCAGTCTAAAAGGGGGGGGGGGGGGCACAATCGAGAAAATGGCGGATCGTCTATGGTCAAAATTCATACTTCTCTTCCAAAAGGGGGGGGGGGCACGGGCCGGCTGTGCCCCCCTGGATCCGCCACTGCTATTATACTCACGAAGATTGCGTTTCTTTCCATTTTTACCCCATTCATATAATTAAATGAACTCTCAGGAATATGTGGGAGCAATTATAGATCGATAACTTAAAAACTACACGTGGAAATAACTTATTTATTAAATTGGTCACAATTTGCACTGAAACTCGCTATATGTTGAATTTTGCGGCTTGACGTAGGAAATATACACCCTTAATGTAGTACCGGAGTTTAATATTTTACTGAAATATTCTTCAAAGTATTGTCTTTCAACAGGGCATGACAAAAATAAATAAACACACAAATTGCCCAAAATGACTTTTGGCGCACTTTGTTTTCGCCCTGGCCCACTGTGCGGCGATACATGCAAATAAACGGCGTATTTCACCCGCCCATCCCCCCCCCCCAGTTTGAAAACCAAGAAGAAAAAATAGGCCTGGCTTAATTAATTAAAAAGAAATTCCATCCTAGATCTAGTTTGTATTTTTATTTATTTCAAGAAACCCCTTCATATATCTAATATGCTGTGTGTGTGGTTGTTTTTTTTTTTGGGGGGGGGGGGATTATTTATTTTTAATCAAACATATTCACAACATTAACAAACAATTGTAAAAATTTATTGCAGTCTATAAAAAAAAAAAAAACGAGGAAAGGCAGCAATTACATCATGTGACTATAATTATGACATACAGTTCAAAAGAGCACAGGTAGCCTCCTGGGGATAGCCCACACTCCATACATAAATTTTCGGATTGCCACTATTGGCCACAATAAATTAATGCACTAGGAATCCCCTTGAAAATCCTCTTTGGCCCGTGCTATGAATATTCATGAGCAAATGAGCTCTACTGAGCATGTGCAGTAGATTCTCCATGGTAATTAAACCTGGGCGGGGCATTTAACCCAGGGTTAAATTTTAAACCTAGGTTTAACTATAAAACCTGGCTATCAGAATACCAAATAGAGTTAAACTACACTTAGAATGAAGGTGAGGTTTAAGTGGAGTTCAGTTAACCTTGGGTTAACTTTAGTCTGGGGTTAAATTATCTGTAAAGCGCTCAGACGCTATATAAAAACGGAATATTATTATTATTATTATTATTAATTAAACCTGCTATCAGAATACCGGCCATGGAGTTTATTGCTCACGATTATCGCGTACAGGCATTAAGAGGAAGTTTGGATACTAGATATTGGCAAGTTACTCACTGATGACACTTATGAAGGTAATAGGAAATATTTATAGGCCTATTAAAAAAAATATGTAGACCATGATGAAGTACTACGTGTATCTGTTTTTTTTTACAACCGAATAGAACGATATAACGTTCGGCAAACTGAAAATATCAGGACCACCCCCTTTGTAATAATGATAATTATTTTTCATCAAAATGTAAACTTTAAGGTTCAGTACTTTTTTATTTTTGATTAGCTTCGAACAGAGCTTCAACCTGCCATAAAATTAATAGATGTATTAGTTTTCTACTTCCTGGTGATACTCGTTAGTGTTCATGACTAGACTGCCTCTCTGGTTTCTAGCATCTTGAGTTAATATTCTAATCAAAACTTTCGCCGTTGGCCTACGTAAGTTGTAGCATGCCATTTATTCATTGTGATCAAGGATTTCAGTCTTTATATCTCTCAATTAATCTCACTAAACTCTGATTCTGAAAGCTTTCCTCGTTACAGGTAAATCATTCCCGGCCATTACTATGTCCGAAACACTAAGTAATATTGTAGAACAGAAGTACTGTCCATTTTTTCTTCTTAAATGGCTACAGCTCAATGAGGTAATACAGGAAGTAACCACCCCCACATATAGCTGCCCCCACCCCTAGCCCTACCCAAGGCGTCAATTGCACTTTTCGGCCCCGTTACCCACGCGCTTTCCACGTGCATGTAAATCTTTGTGTACGTCTGCTGAATGATTATAGCGTAGCGAGGGCGCTCGCGCAACTGGCTAGCCATAGGGGCTACCGCACTGATCTCTACGGAATAAGATTTTTTTAAACTAAAGAGTCGGGTCACGGCGCGGCGCGGCGAGTAGGAGCATCGCTAGAACAATTTGAATGGGCCTATTGCCAAAAGGGGACGCCCATTACCCATAGACTACGGGAACCGGGTGGCTCCTCAATGCTTATGACAGTTAAAGAATTCAGTACACACAGAGAAAGTTTTACAAAAATTATTAAAAAAGTTATGTTAAATAGGAACTCCATAACTTTTTTGTAAAATTTACTTAACAAAATGTTTTACCAAAATTATGTAAATTGTTTTGTTAAATAGCAACTTGTGTAAATTTTAGCTAACAAAATATTCGACGATAATTATGTAAAATGTCATGTTAAATATAGATACTTAAAATTCATGTGTAAATTTTACCTAACAAACAATTCCACACATGTATTAATTATGTGGTTGGGCAAATTCAGTTGCCCAATTGTTTCCTTTTTCCTCCAACCTAGGTTAAAAAAAATTAAACCTGCTTGTTATGTCTTTTTGATATGATTATTTACGTCTGGGACCGACCTTTAAAGTCACCGTCGTGACTCAGTCTCGAACCTGGGTCCGCTGAATCATTTTATAACTTCCACTGGTAGCTGGATTACAAGCTTTTATATACCCCTTATAATATTGTTATGCATTTGGTGACAGTTAGTGAAATCGGGCCACCCCAAACCATACGCTACTAAAAATTAATGAATATTCATATAAGTGTTTTCCCCAATATTGGGGGAAAACTACGAAAATGCATATTTTACAAAACCGTTTGCAAAACATTTTACTTAATGACGACAAATTACATTGTGCATGTTAAATAAACTTAACGAAATGGGCAATATTGCAAAATCTTTATGAAGAAATATCTTACAGCGTTATTTTGCAAGATTTGTTCAGTCAGTTTTACATAACTGTGTATCAAAATCATGTTAATGTCAACTGACATTCGTAAAATGTATTTTATACACAATAGTTTACAAAACATTTCACTTAATGATGACTTATAACATCTGCATGATAATATTCCCTTTAAAAATACTTGTACTTAAAGATCACATTGCAAGAAAATTCCATCAAAATAAATATTGGCTTAATACTTATTATTGCATAGATGGCATAAATTATACAAGGTTATCCAAATTCAACGCTTGGAAACATTTGAATTAATGATTATTATCAATTATAAAACGGTAAAATACAGCCCCCGATATAGCAGCTGAAGAGCTCCTTGAACGCTGCTGAGATGTGTGACGACACACGAAGGACCAGTCCTGTCTAAGCAGACGATGTCCCATAACATCTTACACATTTATCAGTGCCTGTTTTGTCATCTCCTCTTCACTTATTTCTCTTACTT
The DNA here is from genome assembly GCA_025617745.1 of Heliocidaris erythrogramma. Classification (NCBI taxonomy): domain Eukaryota; kingdom Metazoa; phylum Echinodermata; class Echinoidea; order Camarodonta; family Echinometridae; genus Heliocidaris; species Heliocidaris erythrogramma. The sequence goes on from CM046858.1 coordinate 20,957,622, forward strand.
GACTAGCGTCAGTCTTAATGTTAGTCTGTTGCTTCACTCTTAACTTCGTGTATGGTATTATTTTGATGAAAAATGCAGCGTTAAAAAAATAAAGGAATCAGTCACTTGTAAACAAAATAAGACGCCATTGTATTTTCAGCTGCTTGCACCGTTCGGCGTGTTCGGCGTTTCAGGAGGGAACGAATACAATCTGTGATATTATTCGGAGGGCTTTTCAATTTGAAAATGGGGTTTATTTCATTGATCATTGACCCTTCTCCTGTGTATTTACAATCAAACGGTTTTAGTTATCAGAATCAGTTTCACTTTCCCTTTTAGAATGGTGTGAAATAAGGTCATGTTAAATATACCAAACTTTTTATAATTTGATAAATAATTGCATTGCAATTACGTTCATTAATTACAGGACGTCGTCTGCTTAAGCAGGATTGATCCCTAGTGTGACGACATCAAAACATCGCTATATTTCTGGCGAATCCTCGGATATTCCAGATGCTTAGAAGAGCTTTTATTTATGTTGTTTTTATAATCATCAGATACGCAGTTGACATAAAACTTATACGATTGCCATCTGTAAGCTTCCCAGTTTCTAGTGATACATTAATTGCCATATTTGTGATTTTCTTGCAATGTGATCTTTAACACATTTTACATAATAGGAATTTCTTTTGCAAAATGAATTTTACTTAAATAGTGCTAAATAAATGTTACATAAAATTTCACATTTTGCATGACACATAATATGCGAAATGTAATTCATTACAAATATTTAAAATACTACATAAAAACATTCATTTCAGACAATTTTACATATATTAAGTAAAAATTTTACAAAAGGAAGTTTACATAATGAAATATTAAGTAAATATTTCTCTGTGTGTAGTATAGTCGACGGGTTCACTTTCCCGAGTGTTTTTACGAGCGAGCCCCCAAATTTGGCAGTTTGTCTTTTCTTTTTTTGTTTTACTTTCCTTTTCCTTTTCTTTTTCCTCTGAGCAGTGTTGCCACAGCTAAAAAATCGGAATTATGCCAAATCTTGTCCCCCAAAAATGGTCCTCAGCCTTAGATCAGCTGCAAATTCTATTTAAAGTCCGAAATTCAGAATTATGCTAGATCCTAGTGAAAATGTGCTAGATTTGCTAGAGGGTCAAAATTATGCTAAAAAGCATGCTAGATGTGGCAACCTTGGCTCTGAGACATCCATCTCAGAGCTATACATACAGATAGTCCACTGGTGGTCGCTTCTGATTGGTCAGTCATTTCATGGAGCTTCGAAAGGTTCCCTCTCATAGAGAATGTACGTGAAAGGGAACTATTAATTGGGAGCTCCATGATCCGCTATGTTTTAAACAAAGACCGCGTACCACTGGCTAAAAAATATATTGACTTGTTAAAACTTCATGGATTTAGCCAACTCATCAAAGAGGCAACTCTCGTCACACCAACTTGTTCTTCTTTATTGGATCATGTTATCTCTAAAACAGAAAACAAAATAAGTCAAAGTGGTGTTATTGATCTTGGTATTAGCGACCATTCTTATATTTTCTGTACACGGAAAATATTAGACTGGCTATATAGGTCACCACAGAACCATTGATATCAGATCGTTGAAAAATTATAACGAGGAGGCTTTCAATCGAGATTGGTCAAGATTAACTAACTGTACTGATGTGAATGAGGCTTGGTCAATATTTAAAAATATTTTTATCACAAATTTGAATTTGGTATAGCACCACAGAAACGAACGAGAGTAAAACAAAGATCCCGAAAATTGGATGACTAAAAATATTCTTTTGCTCATTCAAGAAAGAAATATAGCGTACAAAAAAAATGAAGAAAAATCAAAAGCAGAGGATTATGAGATACTCTTTAAAAGATTTCAGAAAATAAGAAATATGGTCCAAAGGGAGGTATATACAAAAAGCCAAACTAGAAGTTTTGCAAAAAAAGATAGAAGAAAAAGATTCTAAGAGGCTTTGGAAGGTGGCCATTGCCAACGAATTAAATTATCATTTTACTACACTGTAAAAAATAACTGTAGATTAACAGGTTGACTTGTAAAATTACAAGTTTTGGCCGTTTTTCTGTTAATACGGTATTTTTAGAAATAGCAGGAAAATTGCTAATTTTCCTGCCATTTCACAAGAAAAATAACGTATTAACAGAAAACTTGTAATTTTACAAGTAAAAAAACCTGTTAATCTACAGTTACAAGTCAAAAAACCTGTTAATCTACAGTTATTTTTTACAGTGTAGACAAGTGTGGCTGCTAAATTGGTAGAAAAACTCCCTTCTTGCAAAGACTTTTTCAGTGCAGACAGTGAAATCATTCGTGAGCTTTATGAAAGAAAAGGGGTAAGCCAAGGCAGATTCGAGTTATTATCAGTCAGTGAACAATTTGTTTTCAATGAGTTGCGAAAATTGCATGTATCAAAAAGCACTGGCTTAGACTTGATTCCGGCTAAATTTCTGAAAGATGGTGAGATGATGCTATACAAACCCTTAACTTTCTTGATAAACTTATCTATCTTTACTAATACTTTCCAAAGGAAATGAAAATAGCTAAAGTTACTCCTCTTCATAAAAGAAAGATCCAACTGATGTTGGAAATTATAGACATATCAGTGTTTTAAGTATAGTATCTAAAATTCTTGAAAAGTCGGTATGTGTTCAGACTGAAATTTTTTTTTTAAAGAAAATGAAATAATTTATGTGATATATGAAGGTCTGGATCAGAGACCAGCAGATGAGCAATAAACGAGTCAAGATGCACTCGATATTTTGGACCTGAAACTGTGACTTTAATTGTCATTTATTTAGTCGTTATGAACACAAGAACATAACAAATTTGGCGACGAGGTCGGAATCTTCTGGAGAACAGTGGATTTTGTTTTGATGGATTTGCGTTGGATTGAGCTTTATTATAATCCAGCACAAGATAGTCAGTGTTATGCCTGTCATCAGTCCCAGCAATGTAAAGTTGTGTATACATTTTACTATGAACGCTTTGCAGTGTGATAGCTGTGTGAAGTTGTATGGACGCTTTGCGGTGTCACTAGCTATCTGAATAATCAAGTTTTAGCAGCCAGATGTACATGTAGCCCATCGTAGTATTTTGCCCAATCTAAAACTAAGTTAAGCCCAGGTCCTAAAATAACTTGACAAAGTCATTTATTGTCAGGGACAGGGTCAGTGACAGTCCTAATTTGGTCAGTGAGGACCAGCCAGCAAGCCTAACTCCAGTCAGACTTAGCCTTAATTGGGACCAGCCAGTCCTAACTAAGTGTAGAGTTGCAGATAAAGTCCAGCCGAGGCCTTAGGTTAGTCCAGGCCAGGCCAGCCCAGACCAGGCCTTAGGTTATAGTCCAGGCCCAGCCCAGCCAGCCCAGCCCTCCCAGAGCAGACGTGCAGCCCAAGTTTAGCCAGGTCCAGCCTAGCCAAGCTCCGCCCGGTTCAGCCCAGCTTCGCTCCAGATCATATGTGACCCGCCGCCTCAAAACCTACAATAAATCGCACGGACCACAACGGAGCAAACAGCCCAAAATAGTAAATTTGCTTGGATCAGTCGATTTTCTGTTTTGGATAGAAATGGGTAGTTTCATTATCATTCTATCATGTCTCAAGTTTGTGAGTCGTAATTCGACTTAGAAATATGTTTTTGGGGCATTTTAAAATGACTCCTTTTTTACCTGTTGACCTCTAATGAATGTTTGGAGACCTTTTGTAATACTTTCATTCAATGCCAAATTACTACTTTACCTCTAAAGGTATTAAATTGATTTTTGGAGTGAGTAATGCATAGGTCCTCCTGGAGCAGGGTGCCAAAATTCAGCCTAATCTGATAATCCCTTCATACCGGTTGCTATGGCCATTTGAATGCACAGTCTTACTTGGGCGCACACAGAGAGCGAAGGTTAAGCACTCTTTTGTTCCGAATTTAAAAGACCATTTTTTCTGAATAGGAGTTATTAATTGCTGGTTACATACTGATTCTAAATGTGATATTTAAAGGTGTTATCATTGAGTAAACTAGACAAGTGATATACCATTGGAAAGCTCCGAATATGTACTTTCAGAAAATGTATAAAACGACAAAAATAATTTTGGCGACTTATTGTAGGTTTTGAGGCGTCGGGTCACATATGCCTGAACTGAAGCCAGCCCAGTCCAGACAGAGAACCGTTTATAGAACTTTAGTAGACTAAATTGTCAAGAGATTGACTGAAAGTGAAAGATTCAATGTTCTTCATTATTGATTGAGACATTAAACTTAACAGGCCAGTATAGGCCAGATAGTTTTCATCCAGCCCTGTACTTTAATTGCCGTGCAATTGTTTGTAAAGTTACAATATTGAGTTTTGGGTGAATATAAGTAGTCTACCTAATTTCCAATACATGTATTGTTTACAGTAGTAGGCCGATATACATGTAGCAAATTCAAGAAGTGTAAACCAAGTCCAGGTTTAGTCATAAGTAGACAAAGTGTAGTACATTTACATTGTATAGCCTACATTGTTATTGGCTATTTATTGCAGTAGTAGAGGTCTATGCTAGTAGTCGCAAGATGGCTAATCAAATTGTAGGGAATGCCCCCCTACTAGAAGCAGGTTACACCTTTGAAGAATGGACAGAAGTTCTAGAAGCTTGGTTCACTTCGAATGACATTCAGTCAGCAGAGAAACAAAGAGCCTTGTTCCTTACAGGGTTAGGTACCAAAGGGTATGACACCCTTCGTGCATTGTTGCAGCCAGAAAGGCCTTCAAGTAAAACATACCAAAATTACCAACAATGCAAGGCTGATGAGGAGCACCTGAGAAACCTGGAAGCAGTTCTCTCGAGATTGGAGGGAAGTGGATTACGCTTGAAGAAGGAGAAGTGTGCCCTGATTAAAGACTCGGTCGACTATCTGGGTCATAGCCTGGATAAGAATGGTCTTCGGCCTCTTCAAGACAAGGTAGATGCGGTACGTCAAGCAGAACGACCGGTAAATCAAAGTCAACTCCAGGCATATCTTGGCTTATTAGGGTATTACCGCAAGTTCATACCTAATCTGTCGCAGGAGATAGCACCGTTGACTGAAATGTTAAAAGCAGAGTACAGATCAGACTCCAGTGGGAAGAGAAGCAGCAAGCCTGATCCCAAGTTTAAGTGGGGAAAGAAGCAAGATCAAGCATTCCAGAGATCAAAGTGTCTGATACAGAGTGACAGTGTCCTAACGCATTATGATCCAGCCGAGCCTATCCTGCTTCAAACTGATGCAAGTCCCTATGGTTTAGGTGCTGTCATAAGCCACATGGACAGCGATGGACAGGAACGCCCTATGGCATTCGCATCACGCACTCTGAAACCAAGTGAGGTGAACTATGCTCAATACGAGAAAGAAACCATTTCCATCATCTTCGGACTCAAAAAGTTCCATAAACAATTACATGGGAGACGTTTCACCGTCATGACAGATCATAAGCCGCTGGTAGGACTATTTGGGGATAGGAAAACAGCGAGCCCCATGGCCTCTGCACGCCTTGCCAGATGGCATATGATTTTGTCAGCATACAGCTACGAGATAGTTCATCGTGAAGGAAAGAAGCACCAGAACGCTGATGCGTTGTCACGCTTACCAATCCAGGAAAGAGAGTCTCCATGGAATCATCCAGAGTTAGCAGAGCTAGACGAAGCACCAGAAGCATGCATCAACATGTTGACTGACCTCGACACACGCCCTGTTGATGCACAGGAAGTGAAAAGATCCACCAAGAAGGACAGAGTTTTGTCCAAGGTGAAGAACTGCATACTGGAAGGATGGCCAACAATAAGGAATCTTCCAGAAGAATTGAAACCCTTCGCTAACAAGAAGGTAGAACTGTCGATAGAGGATGAAGTGATACTTTGGGGATCCAGAGTTGTCATTCCGGATGATGCAGATATGAAGGAGAGAATCCTCAAAGAACTGCATAGTACACACCCAGGCATCGTGAAAATGAAGGCCTTAGCCAGATCATATGTATGGTGGCCAGGAATAGACAAACAGTTGGAACAACAAGTGAGAAGTTGTCCAAGTTGCCAGCAGAGTCAGAACAGCCCTTTAGCCGCACCCATCCATTCATGGGAATTTCCTGAGAAACCGTGGCGTAGGATTCATTGTGATTACGCTGCTATTGATGATGAGAACATCCTGATTGTTGCAGATGCTTACAGCAAGTGGCTTGAAGCCACAAACACAGTGATTGCCTTGAGACGTTTGTTTGCAACTCACGGAATACCGGAAACCCTGGTGACAGACAATGGTACACAATTTGTATCAGAAGAGTTTGCCACATTGATGAGCAACAATGGTATCTGTCATATTCAAACAGCACCCAAGCACCCATCCAGTAACGGTCTGGCAGAAAGGGGTGTTCAAACGGTGAAGACAGGTATGAAGAAAGGAAAAGGACATGATCTTGAACTAAAGTTACAGACTGAGGTTCTTGTTGACCTATCGAGTTACTCCACAGGAAACAACCAGGAAGACACCAAGTGAACTAATGTTCAAGAGGCATGTTCGCACTAAACTTGACAACTTGCGTCCAGATCTTAGCAAATCTGTGAGGCGAAAACAATCAGCAATGAAGCAAGCAGGAGATCGAGGAAGCAAGGAAAGAGTCTTCGATGTGGAGGATCCTGTCATGGTCAAGAACTTCTATACAGGCCCAACATGGCTTTATGGCAAAGTATCTGAAGTCATTAACGCAGTCATGTACAACATACTCCTGAACGATGGTCGAGTCGTTCGTCATCATGTTGACCAGATGAGAAGGTATATGCCACGAGGTGAACATAGCAACACACATGAGCGAGAAGGGTTTCAGCCAACTGAGGAACCACCAATTGTGTTGCCAATTCCAGACACCAATCTAGAGCCAGAGAATATTCGGGAGAGTGAGACAGTTTTCAATAGGAGTGAGGAGACACCCTCTCAAACAGAACTTGACATACCAGACAACATGACACCTACCACTCAAACAGAAAGACGTATGTCTAGTAGAAATACAATGAAACCAAAAAGATATGATGACTATGTGTTGTATAAGTGAAAGCACCATGTTGATTATGGTGCCCTATGCATGTTGTCAGTAGTTATATATTGCACAAAGTGTAACAGGTGAAAGCAAAATTGGATGCCTTATGTTGTCAGTATTCTTCATATTGTAATAAGTGTAACAGTTATTTGCAAGAAAATTTTAGTCTGAGTGTTGAAATTTTGGCAAAAGCTATGCCATGTAAAAGTGATTTCAATTACAATTACATGTGAATTGTATAACTTTGTGGGAAAGAAAACAGTTTGGTTGATAAAGAACCTGAAGTTTATGCTATGGATACAAGCATGGGTTGTAAAGTTAATTTAAGTGTGATTTAGATTACTTCAATTAAAAAAAAAAAATGGCATTATATATAATGACCATTGATATTTCATTTCCAGTCAAGTGAAAAACAGCAAACAAAAAAGTCATGTTAAAACATGTATCACATTTTGTTTCAAGTTAAAAGGAAACCAAATGTAACAAAACAACCCATGTTATATCACTTTTGTTTTGAAAATTAAGTTGATTGCAAATTGAAGTTGTTACATTCATGACAAGAAAAGAGTTGTTGTCAAAGTAGCAATGTCAGTGATTTATAATCCAGAAACACCAGTTAGATGTTATGATTGATATTGCAACGTGGATTTCTCAGTCATGTTATTGTTTATAGTGAAGCAAAATTGTTATACATCCAGATAATCTTTTTGAAACATTGCCAGTTAAGTGTTTGTTTTGAACATTCAAAAGTTAACCCATGTACATTTATGTAAGGGGGAGGAATGTGATATATGAAGGTCTGGATCAGAGACCAGCAGATGAGCAATAAACGAGTCAAGATGCACTCGATATTTTGGACCTGAAACTGTGACTTTAATTGTCATTTATTTAGTCGTTATGAACCCAAGAACATAACAATTTATGAATTTCAATCTGGTTTTCGACATGACTATTCAACAGAGACATCCCAAGTCGAAATGAAATAGGGTAAAAATAGGAAAAAAATACAAAAAAATTACCAACGGAAATATATTTTTTTCCTATTTTGTATAGCGTAGAGATAGCTACTTGTAATAGGATAAAAATAGGATTGAAACACATTTTTCCTATTTTCCCCCTATTTTTCCCTATTTTTATTCCAAGAAAATAGGATAAAACCAGAAAGAAAATAGTCCTTCGAAATTATTCCGGAAATAGGAAAAAAACAAAAATAGGATGGAAATAGGATTAAATTAGGTGAAAACTAGGTAGAAAATAGGGGAAAACACGTTGAAGAAAATAGTGGGAGATGGAAAATAGGAAAAATATAGAAATAAAATAGTGGAAAACTAGGCAGAAAATAGGATAAAATTTGATTGAGAAATAGGATAAAATAAGAGGAAATAGGAATTGAATAATGGGAAACTACAGAAAAAATAGGACAAAAACAGGAATAAAATAGTGGAAAACTAAGCAGAAAATAGATTGAATCTAATTGAGAAAATGCAATGTAATAGGGAAAAACTAGGGAGAAAATAGGAAAAATCTACAAAACCAATAAAAAAATAATTAACTATAAGATTAATATAAGAAGAAATGCTGTGGGTGTCTACAGGAACAATCACATGACATTATTGATTATTATTTTATTAATCCTATCTTGTAATCATATCCTATCCTCTCCTACTCCTATAAATCCTATAGCCTACATCCTATGTCCTATACCTAGCTACTAAGCAATTGTATCACATTCATTATATATAGGGACATAGTTGTAGTGCTATAAAAAAATGGTTACTGACTAGATTACACTTTTATTATTAAAATTGATTTACACTTTTATTAATGAAATATGAAAATGCCTTTTGAAATTGTGTACATTACAATAGTTTAATGTAAGTAAAATTTCTATCAAAGTTCAAATCTTAATCCCAAATCTAAATGTATTTATCTATTTCCACTAGTTTTCATATTTTAGATTGTTATTCGTGAATATTCATGATTGATTAGGACCTATAGAAACCAATAGTTGGGAAACTAGAATAAAACTAGTGCTGGAAAAGATAAAGTTTGGAAAATAGTATAAAACTAGTGCTGGAAAAGATAAAGTTTGGAAAATATGATAAAACTAGTGTTAGCAAAAGTACAGAAGTCAGGAAACTAGAATAAAACTATAGTGCTGGAAAAAATAAAGTTTGGAAAATAGGATAAAACTAGTGCTGGATCATGGGGAAAGATAAAAGTTTGGAAAATAGTACAAAACTAGTTTTAGAATAATGAGAAAACTAGGATGAAACTAGAGCTAGTCTGAAAAATAGGATAAAACTATTTTTTTGACAAAAATGAAAAGTGCAAAAACTAGGGAAAAAATAGTCCGGAGAGAAATGAGGTCTAAAAAATAGGAAAAAATCAGAAAATAGCCTCAAAATAGGCCTATTTCTATTATATTTTCCATGGGAAATAGGATAAAAATAGGCCTATTTTCCTGAAATAGGAATAAAATAGGTGAAAAATAAAAAAATAGCCTAAAATTACTTCCATTTTCTTCCTATTTCCGAGGGAAATACAATAAAAATAGGCCTATTTTCCTGAAATAGGAAGAAAATAGGTGAAAAATAAAAAAATAGCCTAAAATTACTTCTATTTTCTTCCTATTTCCGAGGGAAATACAATAAAAATAGGCCTATTTTCCTTAGAATAGGAAGAAAATAGGTGAAAAATAAAAAAAATAGCCTAAAATTACTTCTATTTTCTTCCTACTTCCGAGGGAAATACAATAAAAATAGGCCTATTTTCCTTAGAATAGGAATTAAATAGGGAAAAAATAAAAAATAGCCAAAAAATAGATCTAATTTTTTCATATTTTCCAAAGAAAATAGGGAAAAAAATAGGCCTATTTTCGTTTAAATAGGAATAAAATAGGGAAAAAATAGGGAAAAAATATATTTTCACACTTCCGAAAACTACTGGGGATGCCTTATTCACTTGGCTGATTATCTGAGAACAAAAATTACCCAGGGATAATTCGTTGGCATGGTATACTCCTGGATCTTCAGAAAGCTTTTGATACAGTTAATCATGGCATCTTATTAAAAAAGTTACAAAGAATAGGTTTCAACGAAGCTACTTTAGAATTGTTCATATCCTACTTGTGTAATCGACATCAGGTAGTGGCTAAAGCTATTAATGATATTCGTTCCAATGTTATGCCTATAACATGTGGTGTTAATCAGGGAAGCATCCTTGGACCAATCCCTTTTTCAGCTTATAGCCTATCAATGACATGTGTGCTTGTATAAAAGCCGACTGGAAGCTGATATTGTCCGCTGATGACAGCGTACTACTTTCCTCAAATCCAAATCTTTCACTAGAGAGTCAGAGAGAAGAAGCAAATGATTATGTTACATAGGTAAAATATCATGAATACGCACCATATTCTTTTCACATGCAGGTTAATATGCTGTTTATTGTATATATTTATAGATAGTTTTAACATGAAAGATTTAACGTATTTTGTTTCATTTTCATCTTCCTTTCTCTCTCTCTCTCTCCATTTCTTCCTCCTCTTCTAACTTCGACCTCTCTTTTTCGTTCTTTTTTTTCTTCTTCCTCTTTCTCTTTTTTCCCCTCTCATAATTATATAAATATGTTCTAACTCAATGATTATTTTATTCATACATGAGGACCCCACTGGAAATAAGCTTTGGAGCTTTCGTGGGCAATTTTTTTTTCGCCAGACCTTCAAAATTCGCTCAGGGGGGGGGGGGGGGGGGGTGGTTATAGGGGTCCAGTTTCCCTCCATAATTCCCTGACAAGCAAAGAAATTATTTTTTTCGTTGATCTGGAGGGGGGTGCGTTCTAAGGAACCCCCCCCCCCCCCGGCGACGCCCATGCCTTTTTTCTTTCCAAATTTCCTTTTGTTTTATTCTTTATTTCCTTTCATCATATTCTCTTTTATCTATCCTACCCTTCTATCCTCCCCCTATCGTTCTTGTTTTTCTTCGCATTATCTTTCTATTGTTTTCTTCCCTTGATTTTTGTTTTTTAGCCTGATTTCAAAAAGGAAAATCATACGGAGATAACACTTTTTTCACTTTGTCCCCTTGAAGACACCATACAATTTAATGTTCGAAAGTTTCTACCCAGCGAGCAGCGCCGCCACGTACTTACACTCCTACGGGCGCTGTTTCATCTGTGTATCGCGCCGTGACGTAATCACTGCGTGAGAGTGCACTGTAACTTAGGTGGCCAGGAAGCCCATTCATTTTTTGTGTAATTTACTGGTCATATTTCTTATATTTTCTTTTTGACTCCAGTTTTCCCGATGTAATGGTATACTTTTTTTGAAAATTCAATACCTTCTTGTAATATCAATATGAGTCGCAATGGATACTCATTTCTTTTTCTTTCCCAACTTTCTGAATTTGGGCATCACAGGTAAATTTATTCCATTCACGTACGTGTTATAGTGGGCGACATATTGCCCAGATAATCGGACACAGATAGGTCAAAATGCCATTATGTTAAAAGCATTGTAGTAGAACGGTCCGAGCGGCCGCAACTAAAACAAATATTCTTGCTACTTATAAAGAGAGATGAGTCAAAACCCCTTACCTCAGGTGATATCAACTGGATCAATCTTCTGATTTCCCACAGAACAGCAATCTGGTTAACGACATCACTGGCAAAAGGCGACACGTGACCTCCTCGTGTTGCCGCTTCGGCAGTCTCCGGCTCCACTCGGGAAAGTGGGGGCTCCCTGCTTTATTCCCCCCCCCCCCGTTTTGAAAAATAACCCGTATGCCAAAACAGAAAAGACCTATGAAAAATTACCCCCCAATCTTGAAAAAATTCGAGGGTACCCCCATACAAACTCTCCCCCAAATTCCCAAGGGAAGATAAAACATTTTTTTTTTTTCAAACAAAAACTAACCCGCCCACAAAACAGGGCCTAAACACAAACAACAAAGCTAGCCGTGAACAAGAAAAAAGAGTTTGTAAACACCAAACACGACCAATACGGGAACCAAAACACGGCTGAGTAACTGAACAACTCTCAACGAGGTCAAGCAAGTAAAACCTTTCCGAGGATAAAGTATAGGAAATCCTCCAAAAAAGTGAAGGAACAACTGGATGTTCTCTCAAGCCCCGGCTATACCGGGAGTCTGAGGGAACATTCCGGCACTCAGGTGCTTAACCCGAATGCAATGGCCCGTAGAGGCGGACAGCATTCGTCCGGGTTTCCTGGAGAAGAGTCTCCAGGTCAACCCCACGGCGTCGTGCCACCTCCTGAGCCACTTCCCCGACGTAAGCCGGGGAGTTGGGCTGGACGAATGGGTCCCCAGACAGATGAGGGGAATCGGTCTCCAGGAGAAGACGTTCCCGGGGAACCCTCCGGAGGGCAGCTTCTAGATCGTCCCCAAAACCTCGGGTAACACCAGAGAACCCGAAATAACACTGGGGATAGACCTTTAGCCAGGCATCCATCTCCTGCGGGCACAACTGACAGCAGTGGATGTGGATCCTCTGCTGCACACTAACCTGGGCGTTAGCCAGGATGTTGCAGATCCTGCGTGAAGGGTACATGTTTCCCGGATCTGTCTTCTCACCCCTCATGTGGATGATGAGCACCTTCCCGGTGACTCCTAGCCGAAGGATATGCTCCAGCATCGCCACCTGGAAGGGCAACTCATCTTCTGGGACTGAGTAGTCCAAGCCTAACTCGCTCAACCCGACAACTCTCGGGTTACACAGCCAGGTTTGTAGATCGCCTAGCGTGACCTCATCCACGGTTCTCCCGTGCTTGGGGTGGATCCCCAATGCTACCCGGAAAGAGTCATTCTCCGGGAAACGGATTTCCCGGTAGTGGGCCGGGTCCCAGTAATAAAGCAGGTCCCCGCGTATGTCCACGGGTACGCATGGAGGTCGTCGCGAAACAAACCTCACGGCCTCCATGCCTCGCTTTCCACACCTCCGCTCCAAACGGTCGAGGTGAAAGTGGCTGTCGAAAGCCGGCATGGAGGGTCGCGTCACTGTGGCAGGTGCCCCTCGAGGATTACCCGGTTCAGTGTTCCGGGACGTCGAGGGTCCAGCCGCTCGAAGGTCTTCGACCTTTAGTACCGCAAACGGCGGTACCCGGGCGCGAGGTGGTGCTGCAGCAGTAGCCGCGGCGTAGGAGTGCTCCTTCGTTACTTTACGAGGAGCAACCCCATCCCGGTCAGGCCCTGCCTTCCCAGAATGGGAATGTGGATGCCTCAGTGAAGGCTTCCTCTGGGGAGACGGTTTTCCCTGAGGTGGATTCTCCCGGCCAGCCACCCAGTGGAGCTCCTGCCAGGAGAAAGTGCATTGCTCATCAGAGTAAGGATCCTCCAATGTAGGAGAGAGGCAGAGTGGTTCGACGGACCCACTCTAATCCCGTCCTCCATGGGCCATCCCATGTGACGGGCGAGATTTTCCATTTCCTTGAGAACTCGCGGAGGGAGGTTCCACCCGAACCGCTCCCCCTCTGCCCGGTCGTTCAACCAGGCCACGAGACGGGTAAGGTCCTCGGAACCCACAAGTTCCCGCGCCAGGAAACGAAGACACCTGGCCTGATGTCGGGCTCGGCTTCGGGTATATGCCCGCCCCTTAGGTAAAGGCCGCAGGCATGGGGGCATGTGGGAATAAATATGATCCCGTAAATGTTCGTACGGGCGCTTCCCGCACTCGATGATGGGGCAGGCTCCCCGCACCGTACGGGGTCGCTGCTCCTCGGTTTCGGCCCGGTCGCGAGGTGGATCGGGTTGGCGCGGCTCCCGGTCCTGCTCCTCTTCTTCTACGTTTCAGGGTCACCCTGCGGGACCCTGGGGTTCTCGGTGACTACGTCATCAGTGGGGGCCTCCCCTGCTACGGCTTGAGGCGCCTCCGGGACCGAACCCGGCGCATTTGCGGTCGCCTCTGCCTTGAAGCCAAGGGCGTGCACCCGCCTCAAAAAATTATCAGGCGGTTGGCGGGACGCCCTGGACCGCCACCAATAAGAGGTGAGGGCCAGGTAAAGGGGATAGCGATTCTCCCCTTCTACCCACCAGATACTGGCCGGTTCATAGAACAGATTCCCGGGCCAGATGTCCCGGGGGGCTACGTTCCCCCAAACATCCGGGTGGGGGAACCGGCGGAGGATTTCCTCCCGTTCTAGCGAGTCCAGGAGACACTCCTGCAGGCATTCAACCCACTTGAGGTACCCCTGACGAATCGCCAATTGATAATGCCCCTTGATCAGGGGTAGTATCCGGTCGCCAGGTATGGCGAGCATTCCCCGGACTAAAATCCCGGGATAAATTAATCGTCCCTCCTGAGTGGCACGTTCGATAAACACGCCAAGATGGGCTCCCGAAGTCAACGGGAGATCCATCTCCTCCTCTCTATCTCCGCACTGAGTCAATCTGGTAGAGCCACAACAGCAGAACTCCTCACGCTAAAGACCACCAGTACCTGCAGTTGGAGATACAAAAGAACAAGAAAAATGGGTTAATTTCCAGGGACTACCCGGCTCATTAATACCAGGATGAGGGGTGCCTATCTGCGGCGCCCCGCCTTCCCCTGGGGTCATTAGTTCTGATTCGCCTCCCTATCTATTCGACAAGGTGGGCAGAAATACTTGTCCGTTTTCTGCCCCTCATCCTCCGGCACTCCCACGCAACGCCCATGGTACCACTCATCACAGGTGTCACAGCAGATCATGAAGTTCCCATCATCTGGGTTCCGGCACAAGCAATAAATGCCATCCTGCTTTGGTGGGCGGGTTAGACACTAAGCTGGCACCTCTCTGTCAGTGCAGAGTTTCAACCCGTCCTGATGGGCGGTAAATACAGTGTTCTTCTGCTGGAGCCGGTACTGGGGGTTAGGCACTGAATTACACGGGCAGGGCCCTTCCAGGGTGGACTGAGCTTTTTACAGCTCCCCTTGATATGGGCGGAGTCCAGCATGTAAACCAGATCGCCTTCCCGGTACATCCTGCGAAAGGAATGGACGTCATAGTCTCGTTTGAGACGAGCCTGCGTGGCTCGTAGCTTATCCCGAGCAGTCGCATGGACTTTCTCCAGCGACTCCCTGAGCTCGTCACTGTAGGAATCTGGATCTGTCGGTGGATTCCTCCTTGGGATAGGGTACATCAGATCCGCGGGCTGATTTGTTTCTCGACCCAACATCAGTCGGCTGGCTGTGAATCTGGTGCTCCGGTTCACTGCACTCCGCAATGCTCCAGCCAGCTGGGGCAGGTAGCGATCCCAACTGTTTTGTGTCTTTCCGATGAAACATCGGACTGCGTTCATGAGAGTCCGATTAAATCGTTCAACCTGTCCATTGGCGGAGGGTTGATATGGGGTGGTACGCGCTTTATGGATCAGAAGAACTTTACAAACATCCCGGAAAAGCCGACTCTCGAAATTCCGTCCCTGATCTGTGAAGATCTCAAACGGGTAACCAAACCTGCAGAAGAACTCCCCGACAGCTGCCTGGGCAGTTACCTCAGCAGTTTGGGAGGGGAGAGGGATACACTCCACCCATTTGGTGAATTGATCCACCATCATGAGAATGTGTTCGTTCCCCTACTTGGATTTCGGCAAAGGTCCCCAAAAATCCAAGTGGACCCGTTCCATGGGTGATCCAGCGTGATAGTTCCTCATCGGACTGTGGCCATACCGACCCTTATTCCGGTTACACTCGGGGCACTCCCGGACGAACTGCTCCACACTCTGGCCCAACCGGTACCAGAAATACCAAGTCCAGAGTAGAGCAAACATTCGATCTCTGCCCGGATGTCCCGCAGCTGGTAGGTTATGGTTTGCTTCCAGGACTTCCCTCTGGAGGGACCTTGGCACAACCAGGAGATAGCCATCATAGGTTCGCTGGCAGAGAAGCCCCCCTCGAATGAAGAACAACCTACGGTTCACCCGCTATTCACCCGGTTCACCCGAAGTATTTCTCCGCTGGGCTCCACAGCATGATAGTAGCCTCACTCGGCTCCTCTCCATCGGCCAACCACTTCCTGAGGCCAGCCAGCTGATCGTCTGCCTCCTGCTCTGAGCGGAGTCTGCCCTCCGGCAGCGGGGCAGCCCCCTCCGCAGTGACTATGCACAGACGAGATGCTGGGAGGTGATCTCGAATTACCCTGACCTCAGGTCCCCTCCCGGGTCGGGTGGTAGATCACCTTCAGATGAAGTCCCTCCCGCCTCTGGAGGTGCACTGTCTTCCGGGTGGTCGGTAGTACCACCCACTGAAGACTCCTTAGCCTGAGCAAATCCCTGCACAATCTCATCAGCACGGTGCGGTTGCCAGGGCATGTCCCCCAGCCCCGTGGGCTGGTTCAGGGGGTGCCCCGTCGGGGCCTACAGCTGCAGATCCTCCTTGGCCTGCAACATCACGGGTCGGGGATCGGCCTCCTCCTCCGACCCGGAGGCGTTGCCCTCCAGTTCCGCCTCCACTGAGGAGACCCTTGGGGTCGGTGGGCCGGCCCTCTTCTGAGGGCATTCCTTCCGGAAGTGGTCAGTCCCACCGCAGTGAAAACACCTCGGCGGGTCCACACGGGGTGCCACCTTCAACCCCTTTAGTGCGTCTAGCAGTTGGGTGACCTTGTCCTCAACGGAACTGAGGCGTTGGTCCTGCTCATCGATCCGCTTTATGATCTCTCCCATCCCTATGGGTCGAGCAGCTTTGGAGATTCCCGGCCGGGACGGGGGCCGTCCGGCCGGGGACCGAAACTCCCTCTGGGGGACTTGGACCTGGTTGACGTTCCATTTCCCCTCCGGCTCCGGGGCCATCATGGTAGCCCGGGTCTGTTTTGGCCGTCCGTAGACTGCCTGGTGGGATTGCTGAGCCCACCGTATGGCATCCATAGCTGCCTCCACGGTGGTGGGCCTGCAATTCAAGGCTTGGTACCCGGCGTTCCGGTCATAGGCCCCCTGACAAAGACGCAAGACCAGCTGCCGCTGCAAGAAGGCTTCGTCACTATCCAGGAAAGCCCGGGAGCACAATTCCTGCAGCCGGTCCGTCCAGTCTACCAGAGTTTCAGTGGGCTCTTGCTTTGGTGAGAGAAACTCCAGCTGAGCTACCTCCGGTAGTTCCTGGTGGCTAAATCGGGCGGCCATCCTTCGGACAGCCAGGGTATAATCCATGTCTGGATCCCGGGAGGCAAGCTGGTCATAATAGGCCAGGGCCTTGCCCTCCAGGCACCAGCAGAGGTGAGCCAAGCTCTCGGCACCGTCCCATCCCCGGCCATCAGCAAAGAGGGAGAACTTTCTAAAGAAGGGGTCCCATTTCCCTTTGCCATCAAAAACCCAAGCTCTTAGGGAGGCTTGTGAACGAGAGCCCAGCGCGTGCTTGGCTGTTAGTCAGCACCGATGGTGGTGCAGAGGTTCTGGGCGCGGGTACATGATAGCGCCCTACTCTAGCATCCCGATAGGGTAAGTCCATGGCCGGTATCTTCCCTCTAGGAGATCGGTCGGGGACGGCCTGTCCCCTATCGAAGTGCTCACCTGCCCTTTGTACATAGGCAGGAGCCCTAGTCAAGGAGGTGTCCGAACTATCGGTGGGACAACTCTCTTGAGACGTGGGTGGGGGCCCGACTCAGTGGGGGTCGGGACTTCTGAGCGGGAGTTTGGGGAGTAAACTGGGCTGAGTGTAGGTGTTCAGCCTCCCCAACTCCACATTGCCCCGGATAAACAGGGGTTGGGTACACATCGTATTGATAGGCGCCGTGTGCCCCCACACGGGTCCTAGGTGTGCTGGTTACCACAGGGGCTGCAAAGTCAAATTGGCTAGACAGGGCCTGCAGCTCTTCCAGACCCAGCGCAGAGGCAAAGAGTTCTGGAGTGAGAGTACCATGACGGGCCCTGGCATCAGCAATAGCGGCAACTCCCGATGCGGTAATGCCGGGTATAGCCGCGAGTTCTGAAAAGAAACAAGAATTAATAGGCACCTTGGCAGAAGAATCCATAATAACAGAAACACCTCCTACCAAGCCAGATATATATCAGGAACTTACAATAACAGTCGAAACAAGATAAGACTTATCTACCTTATCAGACTTACTGTGTACCTACTCTATCAATGAACAATGAATAACAAAATCAAAGTACCTAAGTCCAAGCTCTGAGTCTCTAGCGCTCTATAATTGGAGAACAAGATCAACTAATGCTTGGATCAGCTCCTCACGAGTGATTACTCCGGTTCTATAAGCAATTAACAGAAGCCTTAGGACTTGTAGACGACCCTGAACTTCAATAATGAACTCTTGATCTAAGTTTCCATTCATTTCCTGACAGAATTTCAGCGCACACAAAAAACACATGAGAGTTGAATCATCAGTTTAACGGAACAACAAAGATAGGTTGGCACAATCGATTGAATAAAGATTTGACAACAGAAACTTATAATCCTGCAATAGAATTAATTACCCCAATATCAGGATTTGATAATTAGATATCTGAAAATCGGTGTTAAACACCCGACTAAAACCGATTAAAAGCCCGAAAAACCAGTATCCGGTCCAATATCCGACTATTCGAATCGGATATCCGGGTATCCAAACCGAAGTGATCGGGTATCCGGGTACCCGAGGTACGGTGATCCCTGGGGTCTGGTAGTAACCAGACTCTAGGTTATCCAGGGAATAGTAGAGTACCTAACCACTAGGCCTCACTGACACTAGCTATTAAATATAACTAGATCCTTGAATACTAGAGGATAACTAATGAGGTACCCAACCACTGGGCCTCACCCACACACAACTATATGGCTACCCAAATACTAAATACAGCTAGTGAGGTACCCAACCACTGGGTCTCACCTACACCAAGTATATATCTATAACAGCACAGTTGAGGTACCCAACCACTGGGCCTCCACCACAACCACACTAGTAATAGCACACACTTGTGAGGTACCCAACCACAGGGCCTCACACACTATTATAATACCTAGATACTAAGTATAACCGCTCAAATATTAAATGCCATTAATGAGGTACCCAACCACAGGACCTCACACACTATATAATACTTAAATACTAAATATAACTACGTGTACTCAAATGTAAAATACAGCTAGGGAGGTACCCATCCACCACAGGGCCTCCCTCACTATGTATAATACTGAAATACTAACTAGAACTACTTAAATATTAAAACTAGTAAGGCACTCAACCGCTGGGCCTCACCTACACCAAGTATATATCTATAACAGCACAGCTGAGACACCCATCCACCACAGGGCCTCCCCAACCACCCTATTAATAGTACACACTGGCGAGGTGTCAAACCACTGGGTCTTACACGCAGTCAACAACCACCCAAACCACGCAACCAACACAAGCAGGCTTGGGCCCTCCCCTCCGTTATATATTTATATATTTTTTATTTATTTTTTTATTTTTTTATTTTTTCTTTGGAGAGGGCTCCCTACAATAGGTGGGCTGGCCCGACCTGCCTATTCCTATTCGACACGCACACAAAAGCACCTCAAAAATACTAATTAGAACTTAAAACTATAATGTTTTTCCCTCCAGGTGGCGCTAGACCACTTTCTCCCCCTCTCCAAAGCGAGTTGGGTGGGAGCACAGAACTCCTAAAGACGTAGAAGGCTCATACCCATTCACAACGCACAGATCGCGGTATCGCCGTAATACCCGGTGTAGGATTCGCTCGAGTGCACACGCCGCCATATTGCTTAGTCCTCGATCTTTTCAACTACCCACCAGACCGCGTGCTTTTCAATGCCTATTTTTATTATATCGGATCTTCTTTACCGAAATAAAGGGCCTTGTGCCTTCATCACTTGAAATTTTGAAGTTGGCTTTTCCACTGAAGTTCAGCTGCTCTTTCATACATAACGTCAACTAATATCATGTACATTTTAGGGGGGGGGGGGGTTAAAATTGTATTCTCTCAAATTCAAGATAATATCAAACAGTTGTTTTTTCTATCACTATTATCATTTTAGTTCCCTTTCAAGAAAGCAGCCCGAGTTCGTTTGTTCACCTTCATCCTTCTTGACACCCCCTCGGAAAAAGCAACAAAAAATATACTTGCTTTTTTGGTACCATGTACATGACTTGTAAAACGTAATACTTTTCGTACAGTTTCATCTGATATAATATTGCACTGTTTTATTTCTGCATTTTTCATAACTACAAAGTAAAGTATATTCAGAATCATAATAGCATAATATAATTTACGTAATAAACATAATATAATTACTTTTGACAAACAGATAAAAATCTACTTGATCGTTAAACAAAATAAGATATAAATATAATAACAAGAATAGTGGGGCGATTCTATGCTAAGGAGAGTGAAATGATGCAGGAGACCGACATCGTAAGCATAAGCTTGAGATGATGACGGCCTCGGGATAGGAAATGAAAGAAGAAAAAATAAAAGAAAGAGAAGAGAAAGAAGGATGAATATGAATTGAAGGGTAAAGTGCAGATGGCCGTGCAATATGTAAAATGGGTGATTGTACAAAGCCTCTGCTTAATTTGAAATTTAATTTGATGCCTCAATAAATGGTTAATTTTTCTCTAACAATATTAAATAGTAACTTTAATTACTGTATTGATTAAGAAGGTGTTTTTTGCAATGGCTTTAAAAGAAAAAAGTGAAGTCCGTAACTTAAGCGAATCAGGTAAGGAGTTCCATTATGTCGGGGCCGTGATGCCTAATTGATTTTTTGAATTAAAGGTCCCCTGTTATGAAATTATAATTCTTGGTATTTTGTACATGCATCTCATCTAAATTGAAAAATCACATCCGTTTGCAATAAATACGTATCAAGATATTTTTAAAATAATATTTCCCCCAGGTATTCATGTCCAAAACAGTCTGCTAAGCTCCGCCCCCTTTTAAACCCCGAATTCTCGTTCCGCGAGCATGATTGACGTGTGACGTCACAAACCGACATTGCCGATGCTGTTTACAATATTGCCTATGTATTACATGTGCAAACTAACTTGTTGTTGTGTATACCACCTCGAAAACCACCTCTAAAGCGAAGTATGCCGCAACGCTGCGTTGTTGCAAGTTGCAGTAACACCACAAAGGAGGGTGTCAGTCTACATTTATTCCCTAAAGACCCAAATATAAGAAGGAAATGGACCGCAAAAGTAAAATTAACTCGCGCCCATTGGAAGGGGCCGAGTGAGCACAGTGTTGTGTGCTCCGAGCACTTTTGTGCGGAGGACTTCGTCGATAGCACGGGGCTGCGTATGGCATCAAGAAGAGGCCGTCCCTGAAACAAGTTTGATCATACATGTATCAATAATATGAAATTTGGCGACTCTGAGCTTTACCTCACAAGCACCTCTCTCAATTGGTCTTTACTATTAAAAATGATTTTTTTTTTTGTTCTTGATGAAGAAAAAGATCTTTCTCCATAAAGAGTGTTATAAAAATGTTTATCATGGTAGAGTGGAAACTCAGTATAAAGAGGTCTGATACAACAGTATTCCTGATATAACAAGGCAATATTTTGGTCTCAACTTTTTATATTCTTTTTTTTTAAAACTGATGTAACGAGATTCTGGATTTAACCAGGTAATTTTAATAGTCCCAAGGACCTCGTTATACTAAGTTTCCACCGTATAATATATTGATTTTTGTTACCACCCTGAATGTAGTGAAAGTGTAACGGGCAATTTTCAACCTACAACCCCCCCCCCCCCCCCCACCTCCTTCGGCAGGAAAAAGGGGTATACATCACAGTTACAGGTTGATTCCTACTTCTCTACCTTATACATGTAGTTCATTTGACAGAAAATCTGTTTTCCAATGATTCCCTCTCTCTCTTTCACCTTTTCTTCTCTTGTGCTTTCCCTCCCTTTCTCCCTCTTTATGCCCAAAATTCTCCACTTACACACATCTTCCCTCAACTTTTTATCTCTTTTTTCCCCCAATGATTCCCTCTCTCTCTATTTCTCCCCTTGTGCTTTCCCTCCATTTCTCCCTCTTTATGCCCAAAATTCTCAACCTTTATGCCCAAAATTCTCCGCTTTCACACATCTTCCCTCAACTTTTTTATCTCTCCCTTTTTGCCCCAGTGATTCCCTCTCTTTTTCACTATTTCTTCTCTTGTGCTTTCTGTCTCCCTTTCTCCTTCTTTTTGCCCAATATTCTCCAATTACACACATCTCCTCTCAACTTTATCTCTTTTTTTTTCTTTTTCCATTCTGCCAATTGTTGGTTTTGATCTCATTCACGCACTCACACCTTTCTTTTCAATTGTTAGTTTCATTCACGACAAGCCTTGCATAGTAAATGTGTTTGAGCTCTTCCAGAGATGACAAAAATATTCAATTGATTTGAAATATATTATTACTTCTGGAGAAATGTAGATATAGATGTATCCAGGAAATGGTTGTCTTACAATTGAACATCAAAAATTCAATAGGAGAATGCCCACCCCCACCCCCCCCCCAAAAAAAAAACATAACAAAACAAAACAAACAAAACTGATTAGCTTCCATAGTGTGTTTCATTAACAAATTAAACAACAAATGCCATAAAAAATAACAGACCTCATATGCCATTAACAACAGAGTTATCATTCTTGACTGAGATACATGCATCTTTACAACATCCATTACAAAAAATGCTCTGGGCAAATATTTAGATGTGAACTCAGTTACCCAATTCCAATTTTATTTCTGACAGTGAAAATGAATATTCAATTCAAAATAAGCCTCCTAGACTACTCTTTTCCTCTGATACTTGAAGCAAAAACAGCAATAACATTTTTACCACATTGTCACAGTGTAGCACACCCTCATGTAATAAACCCAACTTTCAGGAAAACTGATATCCATGTATAGGAATTAAATATCATGAAAAGATAGACTGAACAATGACGTACTAGCATTTTTAACATTTCTTATAAACAGTTATATACATGATAAATGTATATGCTATCTAAGCATTATCAAGTTAACAACTAGACCAACATATATCAGTACATAATAATAAATACAATAAATCAAATGAAAGAAAAAAAAAATCTGTAGAAAAAATAATGTCAATTTGAAAAGAAATATGATGTGAAGCAACAATAATGATGATCACATGAATGACCCGATTAAATAAAAGATGTTTGCCAGTCATTAGTACTGAATATTTTTTTCTTTCAAATAATGACTTTGTGTAAATGTTTACACTGATGGAACAACAGTTCTGATACATAAATATTTTTAAAATGTTCAATTCTACTATCACCTTTGCTTAATGTTGAGATTTGTGCATGTCATATCCAAGCCCCAGTAAAAAAAAGTATGAGAATAATGGTTGCATAGCTTAAATTAAAGTTCCACAGAGCTGCCCTCCCTTTTGATTTTTTTGCAAAGGTTAAAAAAATATATATACATACAGTAAACTTTGAAAAGAAAATACCCTAAAGAGGTAAAATGCAGGGAATATTTCCAATTAAAAAAAAATATCTTTGAAAAATCTCAGTAATAAGGTAAAAGTAAAACATATATTTTTCTGTAAACATAGATCTTGACAAGGTGGGGGAAAACAGCAAAATTGTATGTAGGTCTACGCCTCTTCAAAGCCCCTGTTCTGTTCTGATCCAGGATTGAGTAAAAGAGGGGGCACAAAAATGAAAGTTTGTCAAAAGGTAGACCCGTATTTTTCTGGTCTCGTCAGCTTCTCGAAAAGTCCCTCAGTGAGGGGGGGGGGGGGGGGGGGCAAAAAAAGAAATTCGCTAAACCTTCAAAAATCGCTCAATAAGGGGTTATTGGAGTCTAGTTTCCCCTCCATAATTCCCTGACAAGCAACAAAAAAAATCATACTTCTCTTCCAAAGGGGGGGGGGGGGGGGGGGGGGGGACCGGGTCAGCTGTGCCCCCTGGATCCGCCAATGGTTCTGATGGAAATGCTGCACGGATTCTTGTCACGGCACAAGATGGGAGAGGAACACGTCCTGCCCTGCCTGGCTTTCCTATAAAAGATTTTTTTTTAAAGAGTACAAAGGAAACTATGATTAGACAACTTCAAAACAATGCACAGTGTAGTCTATGATGTAGGTGATAGTGAGGTAACTTTTACTTTGAACTTCACAAATAAACAATAGAAGATTAGCTAATAATTTAGTTGTCAACATCGCAGTGTAAAATGTTGTGATGGGGAAAGAGGAAACAAACGTTAATCTGCACATAGGACAAGAAAATACATGTACACTGCAAATAGAATAATCTTCCTCTATTTACATTAAGGCTAAAACATTATTTTATAGAATATCGTAATATTAAATAAGGAGCCAAATTGGCATATTGCATCCAAACTGCTTTATATAATACAGGAATACTGCAGTAAGGATTAAAACAAAAAATATGGTGTACTCACTGATTTTCAGTTGCATCCTGCCTTGCCTGTCCGCCATACTGCTGCCGATACAGATAGCTAGTAAGCAGTTTCCATCACATACCGCTCCAGACACACTGGATGAAACCCTGGGTGGAGAAGAAGAAGAAGAAGATCATATCTATTGTCAACTATAACGGTACCTACACTTACTTAGTGTAGCAGCACAAAGAAAACAAGCAAGATAACAGGAGAGCTAAGAGTTTTCTGGATATCAATGTTAGAATTTACTAGAATCAAACGCTACCACCCCATGCACCAGTAAAACTGCCCGAGCGCAAGCCCAGGCAGGGTCAGCAGGCGAACAACCAAACAGCGCGGGGTGTACCCAAGCCCCTAAAGCGGCCGCCATTACGCTGTAACATTTGGGCACGATTTGAACGCGCCCGAAGCCCCCGATGCATTATTCATTTTGTACGATGCTCCCCTACAGTGTATATGCTTTACACACAGGTAAAATATAAATGTGGATCAGTGTCACGCATGCGCATTAAGAAAGGTCAAATCCGCCTAATCTCTTCATGTATGCTAATGTATTCATCACTTGGTTAATGACGGCGCATCGATAATTGACGAATGGGCGTCATTCATATGGTGTCATTAAATCTTTATGATAATTAGGTCCCAACATGTGATCAGTCAGCACAAAAGAGTTAACGTCGTTCCACTTAAATAACGTTACTTGGTCGAGTTCAATGAGTTGTATACCGTAGTTATGAAGAAGATAAATGCATGTTGTTCACATTAAATTTATCACATCTCATGAATTAAGAGAAAAAACTTTTACATTCATAATAAGTAATTTTTCAAATTACTTTTTAATAAATTTACTATCTTTGACCAGTAGGATAATGTTATAAAAAAAAGGGGTGACGGGGAGTGTGTATAATAATTGAAGGCCAAATTAAGGTAAGAATAAAATATCAGCCGGTGTAGAAGAAGAAGTATCCTTATGATTTTCTTGAGGGGCAACTTTCGCATTGATACCAATTTGTGAATCTTATAATTGTACCTTTCAAAGAGAATTATGAACCTTGAAAATTCGGCCATTTAAGTTGACCCGAAAACTATTACATTTTTATTCTTTACTTTCTTTCCCTCTTTCTCACACCCCCCCCCCCCCCCTCCCACTAGCATACCCGGGGTGGGGGTGGGCAAGGGGACAGACTGCCCCCTAACAGCTTTTGACCCCTCCCCCTCTATTTTTTTTTGAAAGACAAGTATAAGCCTATTTAAGTGTGCCACCCCTTTCTTTTATAACATATAACCTTTTTTGAAATTCATATTTTGCTTGTCAGAGAATTATGGAGGAAAACTGGACCTCATCAAATCTGGTAACCTCCGCCCCGCCCCCGAATTTTGGAGGAGGAAAAAAAATTCTCGAAGGGCTACCTAAAAAAAATTCCCCTCCCCCATTTTCATCAAATCTTCTTTCACCTTTCCTCATCTTTTTTCTTCCCTCCCCTTTCTCTCTCTCCCTCTCTCTCTCTCATACACACACCTCGATCACACGTCCTGGTTCATTTTGGAGGGGAAAAAAATCTTGGAGGGCTGGCTAACCCCCCCCCCCCCCCCAAAAAAAAAAAAAAAAAAAAAAAAAAAAATCAAAATCTTTTTTTCTTCCCTCTCTCTCTTTTTTATCTCTCTCTCTCTCTCTCATACGCACCTCGATCACACCCCCATCCCCATAGGGGTTCATGTCATTGATATAACGTGAGAGGACCTTTATCATGTTCACATGCAAATTTTCAATAACAATTATCTTTCTTACAATCAAGATTTAAGGTTCAATTTTATGCACACGTCAATTCGGGAATAGTTAGATTTTCTCACTTTTTAATGAATATTTTTGTACATGCAGAAATGATAAGTCTTTAGAGATGTTTAGACATTGTATTACTTCTTAAATAAACCCATCATTTATCTGCAGTCATACTCTTTCATGAGTTCTATTACAACTGACTTGTCATGGTCAAATAATATCATTCTTTTCTTGACAGTAGTACAAATATGTACATGCATTAAAAAAATGAATTTCAATAAAAATGAATCATACACTATTAATTTCAATCCCTATTCAAGAGGTAAATTATTGAATTTACACTGGAGAAATAGATACTATTAACTTTTTACCACTACACCCCACAAAAGAAATAATAAAAGAAATAAATGACCATCTAATTTCCATGTTCAATACGCACACCATGTTACTCTTGAAAAACAGATAATGTGAGTCTTTAAACGAAGAACCTTGATGGGAGGAATTTTAATTTGTAAACAATTTTTTAGGCATTTTACTCCCAGTGTTAAAGATCTTATGCTCGATCTGTAATGAAAAACACAAGTCAGAAAAAGTTGGAACCAGCTTTTTGTTTACAAACTAAAATTCCTCCCATCAAGCTTCTTCGTTTACTAACCATTGTCTACGGCGGACTGTTGAATATTAATGAGTCAGAAAGAAGAGGATCTTGGGTATTTGATTCCAGTTCATCGTGACTTGGCCGTGAACCAGAATAGCCTGGTGGTTAAGTCGCTGCCCGGAAAGGAGTAGATGACAGGTTCAAATCCCGCTGGTTCCAATTTTTTCTGACTTGTGTTTTTCATTACAGATCGAGCATACGATCTTTAACACTGGGAGTAAAATGCCTACAAATTTGTTTACAAATGTGAGTCTTGTTGACACTTCTAAGAAATATAAATCAAATGATTCATCTTCCTTTTAGTTGGTACATGTATATTGCATATTAATAGTATTAAAAGTCTAACTAAAAAGGAGGGGGGGGGGGGCGGGAGAAACACACACAGAGATCTAATTCTATAGTTTGAATCTAAATAACAGGGATGCCAATTAGAATTGATAAAAAAGTGGGAAAATCATCCAGAATGGGCCCTTGGGTACTACATAAACAGTGGTTTTATATGGCTAAAATTATGTTGAAAAAGTAGGAATTGCTACTTTTGTCTGAACAGTGGCATCCCTGAAATAAAGTGTGGAATAGTATGGATTTTCTCTGAAGATCAATAATAGAATAGTAATTAAATTAGCACAAATTCACAGAATCAGTTAATTATTATTATTAATTTGTTATACATGGTGAGAAGATTTAATAAAGGAGAGGCCAAGTGGCTGTAGCAGTGCTTATCTTTATTTCATTAGGGGCCATGTAATGTCACTAGGCCACATAGAAGAGGAAGACCTCCTCACAATAACGAGCTACTACACAAAATGGCTGCATGTGACTGCAACATTTGACATGGGGAGGGGGTGGGTAACATGGTTAAGATATAATTGAAGAACTTTAACAGGGACCGCGGAACCGGTGGGGGGGGGGGGGGGGCTGCAGCCCCCCACCTTTTTCAGTAAACACGTGCAAACGTACGGCAGTGCAAAAAATGTGGTAATACACGCAGCCCCCCCCCCCCCCCCCCCCCCCACTAAGCCCCTCCACTTTTCAAGACGTTCCGCGGCGCCCGTTTAAAACTCCTCTTCATCCAGGTATGATTTCAATATGAAGAAATTTAGATGTTTATCAAAGCAGGGGTCTATTTCACCGAAGAGTTGAAGTAGAAATCCATGTCTGTTGAATAAAAAGAGGAAAGAGTTTAGAAAATAGCATCCATTGTGTATTTTATAATTTAGCAAGCAACAATTAGAATTTGCAAAAAGACTGAAATTTAGAGTTTCCTATTAATAGTTAACATCGACTCTTTAAATGATATTAATATAATAAGTGGGAATTCTCAAAAGTATTTAAAGAGGAAAAAAGTTTTTCCAGTTGGACAGATAAAATTTTCAAGGCTATTCAAAAGAAACTAAATAAGTAAAGTCACAAGAAAATGGCTTCTTAAATCAAAAAGTGTGTACCTTGATTGTATTGAGGTACTAATAACAACCAGGGGCGTTGATTATGGGGTGGTAAGTGGGCAGTAGGAAGGCAAATAATATAGTTTTGCCCACCCCCCCCCCAAAAAAAATTATATTTCCCTGACTCATGTTACCTTGGAGAAGCTGGCAATTAAGAGGCATTGAAAAAATCATGAAGGGTGCTATTAGGCTGTTTTGCCCCCCCCCCCCCCTTCGAAAAACACATTGACGCCCCTGAAGGCTGATAGCAATCTTACTCTTAAAGCATATGCCTACCATGCAAAACTGAAGCAGATAAGTAGTAATTGTTCCTCTCAGAATTTGTCTTCATTCTCAGTAGGTAAGCATTTCTCTTCATCATCATCATCATCATCTGTTGTAGAATAGATGAGGTAGAGAAGCATTACCCTGTATTAAGAAAAAAAATCACACAAACACTCATCCTCACCCTCTTCATCTTTTCAAAGAGGAGACTAACTACAATAGATTTATGGACTGTAATCAATAGTGTCATATTTGGCCCTAATATTACTACTACTACTACTACTACTAACAATAATAATGATCATAATGATAACAATAATAATGAAAATAATAATATCATCAATAACATACATTCACCCATCTTATTTTGTTTTGGTCCTGTTTGCAGAAATTAATGAAATGTTAAATGTAATAATTAAGGGGACTAAAATTTGTATTTATGACATCCCACTGAACATCCCTTAAATATATCATAATTGATATTTAAATACACTAAACAGCTAATTTCATATTACACTGAAAACAGATCTCAGTGATGGATAAAGGAAAAATGACAAATGAATTGTCCATTCCTCAGAAAAAAGAAAAAAAAATTGTTGTTTTGGTTGGACAATGTTAACTAAAAATGCCACTCTTTATTGTGAACACATCATCACCCCCCCCCCCCCCCCACCCCTCCCTCCCCATTTAACTGATCCTGGATCCACTACCACCACCAGACCTAGTCTAGAATTTTTAGCTGTAATAGGTATAGGCCTAGGTCTAACTAGTTAGGTCTAGTCCCTAGCCCAGGGATGCTGCCACGAACGCTATGCGTTCAGGCTGCCGCAGTAAGGTCTAGACTTACCTGTTTATTTCTCATGTCTCATCAAGTAGGACTTTCCACTTCATCCGGCACCTCCAACAGTTGTCAAGTTATGTAAGGAGACCTAGTAGATCTTCAAGTAGATCAGCCACAGGTTAGTTCCTTGCCATGTTTATCTGATGGAAATCAAAGTCAACATGAATGAGACCAATGAATGCAATACTGAAACAAAGGCCATCCAGCTATTTAATACTCAGGGGAGATTTATTACCTCTTTAAAAAGGCCTTTGATTCTGGTCTATAATCAACACTAATTTATGTACCCCCTTCTCTCTCTCTCTCTCTCTCTCTTGAAATGTAAAAAATATAAAACCTCATCACCATGATGCTAGCCTAGACCGAAATTTCTCTCTCTTTCGGTCTAGATCATTAGATGCTTGCCTAGCTAGCCTTGGCTTTGGCCTTGGCTCAACTTTAGAAGAAAAAAGTGGGCCAAAGCTCATCTAACATTAGTACACCTAAGCAAATTAACTTTTACTAAGAACCACTACGTTAAAATTACAACCCTGCATTACCAAACTCTGTACATGTACACAAAGTAAACCTTGACCTGGACTGGTCTCTGGAAAATACTAGTATCAACATGAAACCCCCTCTTCATTCTCAAAAAAAAAAATCCTGACAAGAACAGCCTACGCTACAGAATCGCTACAGAAAGGGTCTCACCTGGGCCCTTTGTCTTTCAGAATATAACGGGGTCTATGCGTCTACATCTAACTTAGATAACCAAATCATCGAAATACAGACAAAGTTCGATCTATTTCGAGGTTTACGAAATCTGTCAGCCACCCGGTGGAGCCACTCCACCGCAGAGGGGGACGCGTATGACCGTTACCAAAATGCAAATAAACCCCTTTTGCAGTCACTTTCAAGGACATTTTGTGAAATTTAACCCCCTTTTTTACGTCAAAACAAGGACAAAATGGTACTTTGAAATACCCCTATTTTTAAGATTGTAAGGACACTTTCGGAAACTTTCCCCTATTTTACCATATTTCAAGGACAAGACATATACTCTTTTTTCATTAACATATAGGTGTCCAAGACCCGATTCCTCAAATTACAAGTTCACACACAATTAATATAAGGGAAAATACATTTTTTAATATGTTATTCATTTAAAAATATTTCGGCAATAGCTCATATAAACTCCTAGGGAAAAACCATTGAACTCTATGGACCATATCGTTATTTGAAATAACCGCTATGTCTGACCACTCACAAATAGGTGAGGTTAAATAACCTCATACCGACTTATACATGTACAAGCTTATCTGAAGATAACCTTGTACTCCAGACAAGCTTTTATGGGTGAATAGGCTTCAACAGCCTTTGTGTGTATCAGCGTGCCTATTTCCAGTCTAGATCATTTATACACGAGATGGCCTATGGGTGGGCCCTTGCATATGTGGGACTGTATCCAACATTCACTGTTGCAGCGGTCACAAACAGACAACAAAATTGCTCTAACCAAGATTTGATTATCTTTAATTTGCTAGATTCTACCCGATTCATGGACTCTTCAACTAGTCTTACTGTGCCACAAATTTGGGGATTCAGAATTGAAAATAAAATTTTAAATAATTATTTTCCTCTCATGACTCATGATGTATGATAGTATACTAATAATACTATGAATTGTCTAGACAGGAAAAAGGCCCGCTGATAGTACACACAAAAGCTATTGAAGCCTATTCACCTATAAAAGCTAGTCTGGAGTACAAGGTTCAGATAAGCTTGTATATAAATATAAGCACTTATAGTACATGTACAAGCTTATCTGAAGATAACCATGTACTCCAGACTAGCTTTTACAGGTGAATAGGCTTCAATAGCTTTTGTGTGTATCAGCAGGCCCTTTTCGGCATTCTCGTGTTATAAGCCACTTGTGGCATATTTCCCCCGGACACTATTTTCCTTGAAAACATGTCCTAACTTACATGCTTCGATGCGTCTCTCATTTATCGGATCGTTGGCTAACTTCAGGTCGCTATACGTACGTGTGCGTTCATTCATGCTATAGGTTCATTGCTTGCACATAAACTAGGCCGCGCCCATTACGTGCATTGTCGCAAGTTGATTGGCTCGTGCCTCTTCTCGAGCCAAAGAGTCGGTGCACTGTTGAAAGCCAATTGGCGGAAATTCACTCACATGCGCAAAAGTCTCTCAAATTCTCTATCGTTTATTCCGTCATGAGCACAGCTTAACACTCTGATAGTTTGTGTATTCTATATTGAAATACTGCAATATCCAAGTGTATTATAGTACTGGACTCACTATATTTGGTCGTGATATAAGCCACTATTTTGTAGAAACGTATGGAGCTCTTTCCGTACACTTCTACACACTAGTGGCTTATATCACGATCAAGTATAGACAGTTCAATCTAGTTTGACTCACTATATTTGGTCGTGATATAAGCCACTATTGTTTACAAGTCTGCCGAAAGAGCTCCATACGTTTGTACACAATAGTGGCTTATATCACGACCAAATATAGTGAGTCCAATACTATAATACACTTGGATATTGCAGTAGTTCAATATAGAATACACAAACTATCAAAGTGTTAAGCTGTGCTCATGACGGAATAAACGATAGAGACTTTTGCGCATGTGAGTGAATTTCCGCCAATTGGCTTTCAAAAGTGCACCGACTCTTTTGCTCGAGAAGAGGCACGAGCCAATCAGTTTGCGACAATGCACGTAATGGGCGCGGCCTAGTTTATGTGCACGCAATGAACCTAAGCATGAATGAACGCATACGTGCAGAGCGAGCTGAAGTTCAACGATCCGATCAATGAGAGACGCATCGAACCATGTATGGAAATTTTTTCAAGGAAAATAGAGTTGGGGGAAATATGCCACTAGTGTCTTATTCCGTGATCATCTATACTTGATCGTGAAATAAGCCACTATTGACATAATTCCGTGGACTGTATGAACTGTCCACTATTTCCTTGACAGAAATGAAGTTAATTAACCTGTTTATTCCATCTACCCCTCATTTCCCCCCTCTTCAAAACCACTCTGCCACTTTTAGACAGTTACTGATTCTTGTAAATATAAATTTCAGAAATATAATCCAAGTGGACTGTGCGAACTGTCCACTATTTTCTTAACAGAAATGAAGGTAATTAACCTGTTTATTCCATCTACCCCCCATTTCCCTCCTCTTCAAGACCACTCTGCCACTTTCAGACAGTTACCTATTCTAGAATAGCATATATTAAACAAGTTATATAATTGAATTAATCTAATTAGAAATATATATCTAAAATTCATTTACAAAATAAGTGTTGAAAACTTAGATTTAACTGTCTATACTTGATCGTGATATAAGCCACTAGTGTGTACAAACGTATGGAGCTCTTTCCGTAGACTTGTACACACTAGTGGCTTATATCACGATCAAGTATAGACAGTTAAATCTAGTTTGACTCACTATATTTGATCGTGATATAAGCCACTAGTGTGTACAAACGTATGGAACTCTTTCCATAGACTTGTACACACTAGTGGCTTATATCACGATCAAGTATAGACAGTTAAATCTAGTTTGACTCACTATATTTGATCGTGATATAAGCCACTAGTGTGTACAAACGTATGGAACTCTTTCCATAGACTTGTACACACTAGTGGCTTATATCACGATCAAGTATAGACAGTTAAATCTAGTTTGACTCACTATATTTGATCGTGATATAAGCCACTAGTGTGTACAAACGTATGGAGCTCTTTCCATAGACTTGTACACACTAGTGGCTTATATCACGATCAAGTATAGACAGTTAAATCTAGTTTAACTCACTATATTTGGTCGTGATATAAGCCACTAGTGTGTACAAACGTATGGAGCTCTTTCCATAGACTTGTACACACTAGTGGCTTATATCACGATCAAGTATAGACAGTTAAATCTAAGTTTTCAACACTTATTTTGTAAATGAATTTTAGATATAGTTCGAATTTATATAGATTAATTCAATTATTGTTTAATATAAGCTATTCTAGAATAGGTAACTGTCTGAAAGTGGCAGAGTGGTCTTGAAGAGGAGGGAAATGGGGGGTAGATGGAATAAACAGGTTAATTACCTTCATTTCTGTCAGGAAAATAGTGGACAGTTCACACAGTCCACACTTGGATTATATTTCTGAAATTAATATTTACAAGAATCAGTAACTGTCTAAAAGTGGCAGAGTGGTCTCGAAGAGGAGGGAAATGAGGGGTAGATGGAATAAAGAGGTTAATTACCTTCATTTCTGTCAAGGAAATAGTGGACAGTTCATACAGTCCACGGAATTATGTCAATAGTGGCTTATTTCACGATCAAGTATAGATGATCACGGAATAAGACACTAGTGGCATATTTCCCCCAACTCTATTTTCCTTGAAAAAATTCCTTACATGCTTCGATGCGTCTCTCATTGATCGGATCGTTGAACTTCAGCTCGCTCTGCACCTGTGCGTTCATTCATGCTTAGGTTCATTGCGTGCACATAAACTAGCTAGGCCGCGCCCATTACGTGCATTGTCGCAAGCTGATTGGCTCGTGCCTCTTCTCGAGCCAAAGAGTCGGTGCACTGTTGAAAGCCAATTGGCGGAAATTCACTCACATGCGCAAAAGTTTCTCAAATTCTCTATCGTTTATTCCGTCATGCGCACATGGTAGACAGTTCACACAATCCATACGTGTACAGTAGTAAATAGTGCATGTAGTGCAGATGAAAGGGAAGCTAAAATAACTACCAATTTGCAATCTCATTGGCGGGTGAAGGGGCATGCGCAAACCTTCATCAATGTACATGCATTTCATTGGGCAAGTGCCCTAGATGTCAATCATAGTATATTTTACTTCTTTGCAAGTTGTGGATGTTAGTTACATAGTGAATTTAACCGCTTTGGCATGCAGCGCTCGGTGGAAATCAACATTGAAATTTCACACCGAGACAGGTGATGACTCTCTTTTTGTACAACGCATTCAATATGCACAGTTTCATTACGAAGACGAATGTGAATATGAGACGACCCTACAAAATATATACGCCATAGTCATTTCATCATATTGCACAGACATGTCGCACTACGGAATAAAACCATAATACATACACCACAAGTCATATTGGACCCATCAGCCATATTTATTAACTAGAGTTTTATTCACAGTATGATGTAGATCGATCCATTCTTGTCCTGGATATGCAGCGACGTGAACTCGGTATCTTATTTAATGAATTCCGCCACATGAAAGATATATTAAACCCGTGCTGTCCAGCAACATTTGCACGTGCCTGACGCAATAAAGCAAAATATCATTTTTTTTCTCTCTCTTTGTTTCTTTTTCTGTTTCATTTTGCATGGTACTCTTTTGTACCCTCTTCCAGTATCACATACAGCCTACATAATATACAATACAATATTGTTTCTTTGTATTCATTCATATTTAAACAAAAAGTAATTTAGAGTTCCCTCTCATATTTTGCTTTATTTCGTCATGTAAAAATTATGTGAATGATCAAAATAGTCAGGTCGAGAGTAGTCGAGAGGTCTACATAGCGACCTCTGTAGGCTTGTACATGACAGTCTATTATCATCGATACGAATTGTAAACGTTATACACATCATATGATTCCAACTAGTTCTGTGTTAACTCTTGTTACCAAAGCGAAGAGAATTGCGCGATTAATATTTCGTTCAGTATTTTGTTGGGGATGTGTTACAATTATTGCAAACTATTCAGAACTGTCTTGGGAAATCTTGTCCACCCAAGAAATAGTTGTATCAATGGGAATTTGCGTGGTGAAATGAAGTCCCTACTTTCGGACTCTGTGTGAGCGAGTTTCGCATCGGAAACAAAAGAATCCTTTGAAAATCACTGAAGCCGTAATTTCTTTGTAACGTGTCCGCAAATGTCTGCAAATGTTGGCAGGTATTTTTTGGGTCCCTAGTGGCTTCGATCACGATATGGCCCCCTTTTCCAGGCTAGATCATTCATACATACAGCACAGGAGAGGAAAATAATTATTTAAAATTTCACTTTCAAAATTCAAGTCTGAATGATGAATCCGTACATTTGTTTCAAAGTAAGAGTTGAACTTGAAGAGTCCCTGAATCAGGTAATCTAGAAAATTTAAGAAAATTAAATCTTGTTTAGAGCAATTTTACTGCTGCAACAGTGAATGTTGGACAGTCCCACATAGGCAAGGGCCTATGAGTGTACTATATTAATAAGCAGCAATGGCCTGTGAGTGCCAGTGCCTCCTACCCATACACCCATAAACTAACATGAAAGCGTATGAATGGGACTGTAGAGTGTTACTGTAGTGTTAGTGTTGCTGTTACTATACTAGTTGAACTATTCATACCTGTGAAGTGTGATCACTGTGAAACATAACATAAGTCCTTTCACACGATTCGTGCATCTTCCCACTTCATCTTTGAAGGGAATATGATGATTATATCAGTGAAAATAGTCCTTCAAAATTGGTCAGCGCCGACGCTCCGGAATTGTTTTGAGGGAAACAAGATGGCCCTGGCGAGCTGCCAGTGGCGTCATGTACTGTTGCCTATGCTATGGCTAATCAGCGTGCATCAAGCGATCGAGCCCAACACAGTGGGAAAAACTTACCTTCACACGTCCGCCATCTTGCTGAGTGACGGCAGTACGGGGATTTTTTTCTCAACGATGAACGCGCCCTCCCCGGCAGGCCCGCAGCTAGCGACTCGGCTAGTCCACAGAAAATCCACAGAACTCCGTCTTTAGGAGTTCTGTGGATTTTTCTTCATGCCTTGGGTTTTCTTCCCTTTTCCTGACCCCTATTTTATCAATTTCGAGGACACCTGCGCACCCCTATTTTCTATATTTCGAGGAATATTCTGTCCGCGGACGTTCCTTGAAATTTACCCCTATATCCGCGATTTTGGTAACGGTCATGCGGTCCCCAAGTCACATTGAGTGGCTCCACCGGGGTCAGCCATTGGCATTGACATCAATCAATAGATCATCTATCGAAACGTATCTAGATAGTCCCGCCCGAAAGTCCGGGTAAGCCGTCACGAGTGACAGGGTGGTAAGGGGAATCGAGCTGCAACATTTAGCTCATGACGATGAAAATTGAATTGAAACTTCGAGAGTAGATTACACATTGTTTCATGACATACAGCTCTGTAGAATCCCTTCAAAATGTAGAGAAATTGAAACAGATTACTCACAATGGCAGAACTTGTTATAAATATAATCTAATTTTCGAAAATTAAGCATAAATACAGGTGTACTCACCTCTAAACTTTCCAAAGTAACTTTTTTTACTTTGTGCGGGTGACGTCAAATTCACAGCGGAAGTGACGAAGAGAGGTCAAATCGTCCCTTTTCAATTACATTCATATTCATAAGGTCCGGTCCAATCAAAGTTTGATAAATCGAGTATGCAAAACAAAAATGAATAATGCATAAGGAGTTTCTCGATAATTTTCGATATTTTCTTGGTATCGGGGGCTTCGGGAAAATGAAATGTTACCAAATGGGCGTGGCCGAATCAGGGCCGAATACGCTTAGCCTGAATGGTGACGCTACAGCTTATATGCAAATGAGGGAAATCCGCGGGTGCTACCTTTCCGTCTATAAGTTTTAATTTGTCTATGGGTGTACCCCGGCCCTGCGCACATCGAGCTCACTGCCTCGATCAGCGAAGTATCAGCTCAGCCTCTCGGGCAATTTGCAAGCGTAAACAAGATTCATAATACGTGGATATGCGTGAATTAAACTTTAATCGGTAATTTATTATCAAAAAATAATTACCAATTGTGTCTCCCGTCGATATCCTCTCCGTTATTAAAATCAGGGACGTCTCTGTCATCATCAGAATCTTGCCCAGAATCCGACATGTCTGGCTCAAACATAGTAATTAGTATACGGCCGGGCCCCTAATTCCTCTTCAATTTCTTCTGGGACTTGATGCTCCAAATCAGATATATCTGATCCTGAATAAGTGTCCTGGCTGAAGAAGATGATGCCATCGTTGATGTAGGATTTTGTCTTTAAAAAGCTAAAATGAAGGGCTGAAATGGCACGAAGTCGAAGGGAACTACACGAAGCTCAATAGCCATAACACACACACATCGGTACTGATCCAGCTTGTGTGAGTCGAGCGTTCTGTGGGTGACGTCACATGACGTCATCGATCGCTGGACCGATTTTCCAAAATTTTTAGGGGCGTTCCCAGTTATTTTTTTATTTTCAAGGTTACAGATTAATGAATGGAATTCAGGTAATATGATTGACAGATCTGGATTCACAGTAGAAAAGTCTATTAAATGAAGTTCCTTTGTAATTCCATAAAAGGGGACCTTTAAAGATCACATTGCAAGAAAATTCCATCAAAATAAATATTGGCTTAATACTTATTATTGCATAGATGGCATAAATTATACAAGGTTATCCAAATTCAACGCTTGGAAACATTTGAATTAATGATTATTATCAATTATAAAACGGTAAAATACAGCCCCCGATATAGCAGCTGAAGAGCTCCTTGAACGCTGCTGAGATGTGTGACGACACACGAAGGACCAGTCCTGTCTAAGCAGACGATGTCCCATAACATCTTACACATTTTTCAGTGCCTGTTTTGTCATCTCCTCTTCACTTATTTCTCTTACTTGACTAGCGTCAGTCTTAATGTTAGTCTGTTGCCTCACTCTTAACTTTGTATATGGTATTATTTTGATGAAAAATGCAGCGTTAAAAAAATAAAGGAATCAGTCACTTGTAAACAAAATAAGACGCCATTGTATTTTCAGCTGCTTGCACCGGGGCATGTTCGGCGTTTCAAGAGGGAACGAATACAATCTGTGATATTATTCGGAGGGCTTTTCAATTTGAAAATGGAGTTTATTTCATTGATCATTGACCCTTCTCCTGTGTATTTACAATCAAACGGTTTTAGTTATCAGAATCAGTTTCACTTTCCCTTTTAGAATGGTGTGAAATAAGGTCATGTTAAATATACCAAACTCTTTATAATTTGATAAATAATTGCATTGCAATTACGTTCATTCATTATAGGACGTCGTCTGCTTAAGCAGGATCGATCCCTAGTGTGACGACATCAAAACATCGCTATATTTTTGGCGAATCCTCGGATATTCCAGATGCTTAGAAGAGCTTTTATTTATGTTGTTTTTATAATCATCAGATACGCAGTTGACATAAAACTTATACGATTGCCATCTGTAAGCTTCCCAGTTTCTAGTGATACATTAATTGCCATATTTGTGATTTTCTTGCAATGTGATCTTTAAGGATGTGTTCAACATACTCTGCCATGTTTCTTTTTATCTTTGATGATAATCCTTATATAAGTCAGGATTTTATCGATGAACTTTTTTTAAATTGTGGATTAATCAGATTGGCAGGGGAACGGGGAGGGGGGGGGGGGGTAAGTCTGTAGCCCTCCTCCCACTTTCTGAGTAGACGCATTGCTGAGCCGCCGCTTGAATCAATTTTTATTCAACTGGTTTTTTTTAACTTTGCATGAAGAAACGTTTGTATTTTTACAAACCAGGCTCAAGATTCTCCTTTAATTGTGTTTCTTTTTTTAAATTATTATTCATGCCCCTTCACTATATGAGTGTCAAGATAAAATCCAGCAGATTTTGAGTGTGTCTAATATAATCGATATTGAGAAACAGATGAATACGATATGATGTGCTTATTGTTTACAGTCAGAATTCACTGCTCCCGGATCATCTCAATTAAAGTTGGTCCTTACCATCCATAGAATATCATTTGACAATGTTTGTAATTTCTATAATTTAGTAACCTACATGGGAAAAAGATCATTAAAGGTTGACTAAATTAGAGAGAAAATGGGTGCTCTTTCCATGTAGTTTTGCCTTCTAATCACGAATCTGCCAATTGATTGTCCAAATTATGTCTTGTTTTGGCGAAAAAGGGGGAAAAGTAGAGGTTTTGGGACCGTTCCTTAAAACTCGTGAGCTGATTGGCTAACCCCCAAGTGACGTATGAAAAGTAAGAGGCACAAGATCTGCAGGCTGCAGCATATAATATTGTACACAGAATGCGGTATTTGACCCCTCTGTTCAACGGACAATTTATGAAAAAGGGAAATTAATCAATATAATCTTAGGAGTGAATAATCATTAGCAATATATTTTCTACAAGATCAGAAAACGCTTTTGCCCAAATATACAGCTCTTGTTTTGTTTTTAGCTTTTCTTTTGAACAATGTTCTCATCCATCTGAGCTTGCCGAACGAAAGTTTTGCATTGGTCATAAACGCGTGCACAGCCGTTTTATGGTCTGTATGTACAATGTCCTACACATCTTTAGTACGGCAGTGACAATGTTCCCCTCGTACATAGCGACTGGTGAACGCTTTTGTTTTGTTTATTTCACTTACGGTTTTTTTTAATACTTCGCTTTATATAGTAACGTTAGTACTGACTTAGATTTTGGCTGAATTCTAGTAACTTATATAGAGAGAGGAAAAGTGCCCGCGATTCCGAGTTGGAGGACTTTTCTGAGCCATGCAGATACGAACTCTGATTTATCAGATGATTTATCAGACCCCGAAGGCAAAGAAGCTCGAGTGGCAAGGGGAAATTCGACCATATTATATGTTTGAACCCCTCGCAGAATACGGTGAAGGGCCGTGGCCGGGTGAAGTAACTCCAGGGAGCTCCAACGCGTTGCAGCTCCCTGGAGTTACGGGTGAAGTAGACCGAAAATTCTGTCTCTCGTTCGCTAGGTCGTCTTAGCTAACGAGCGAGAGACAGAATTTTCGGTCTACGGGTGAAGCTGCTGCAGCTGCTGTCGTTGAAACACAGATTGCAGGACTTGACTCCAAGTCTGATCGTTGGAATAGCTGAATCTTTTATAGCTAGCTTATCCTTCTCTTCATGCCAAATTCGGAATCATCTTCGACAAAGTGATCACTGCAGATTGTACTCCACTCACTTGGCCGGCCCTTGCCACTCTGCCCGCGTGAGCTTTACTATTGCGACCCACAATTTCCGTAGATTTTCATCTTTAGGAAAATGATGTAGGCTTACACCACCTTTAGGGGTCTTGCTACAGCCCGCAACTATACACCGATTAGGCAATATTGATGAAACTGTGTCCCAAAATCAAAGTTATTGTGAGGAATTAAACACACGAAAATACGCAATGCAAATGGTCGATGCGGTGAATATCATGCTCGGCACCGGGCTGGGCCTGCCGGGGGCCTCCGGGCGCGCACGGTATAGGTTAGTGGAATATTTTCCCTTACTTTTCATGCGTCACAGATCACGTGATCTCGATGTCGCTTCGATGGGTTTTTTTTAGGGGCGGGGCTTATGACTGTGTAAATCAGCAAAAATGTACTTTTCAAATGATTATGAAATATGACTGAATGCATAAAAAATTGTGTGATGGATATTTTTTGGCTCCTGATGACACCTTCCTACGAAAAATGGGCAATTATTTTTTTATTTTAGTGACCCTTTAATATCCATGACTATGCTGTTTGTTTTACATGTATAATAATCAAAGATAGATGTATCTGCAACTGTGCAAATAACTTTGGCATAATGAAAACCTTTTTTTTTTTTTGCTTGTCAGAGAATTATGGAGGGAAACTGGACCCCTATACCCCCCCCCCCCCCCCCCCCCCCCCCAACTTGGCGAATTTGAGAGGTCTGGCGATATTTAGAATTAGAATTGTAATGACTTTATTTTTGTCAAATTAGAATTTTAATGATTAATGATTAAGTTGTCCTCTCCGAAAGCTACCTTTTGTTTCCAATTTAGCAGTCGTGACTTGTGACACCTCGTTGGACTTGATGTATTTTTAATGTTCTTATTTAGAGTGACAACCTTCAACAAACACAGATGTCTGGATCATAACAGTGATCTGTAAAGACAAAGAATTTTCTCGAGGGCTATATATTGCAACGTATACTGAAATGGGCACACCTCATATCGAACTCTTACAAGCATGAAGTCTTGCATCAGGATATGAATACAATAACATAAATTTCCACTTTCATTTGCCAGAACCAACAGAATAATTTCAGTGATCAAAGTTGTTTGAAATGGTAAGTAAATGTAGTGCAGTAAAATTATCAAAATGAGCAACAAGAGTGGATGATGACTGCATTTCTATAATAACAAATAAGCATGAAAATGCCGCAAAGCAACATTTGATAACACTGGCAATAATCATGTATTTCGAGAGAAACTTCCCTCTCCTTTTGTCTTGGTTCATTTGGATACTAGCATTAAAAAAATCTAGCAATTTCATAAGATTTCATATACCGGTAACCCTAGTGTTGATCAAACAATTTGTATTGAATGAATGCCGTTGACGCGACGAGCTTCATGAATCCGCGGAGCTGGGGAGCGAAGGACTAACATGGCGGATATCACGTGATCACGTACGAACAATGCCTACAATTTCGCACCCGCACGAGCCTTCTACGTCTTTAGGAGTTCTGTGGGTGGGAGACGAGAGGAAAAAATTTTCCCGTTGATATTTGCCCTCTGAGCGCGACCCTAGTAAAACCAGGGAAAAAGGTAGAGGGCAAAGTTCAGCCCTATATGCGACTAAGAACACGAGGGAAAGTTTGAAGAAACCTTTAAAACTAAGTAACACAAAAAATATGGGAAACACTTGAAATGATATGTGTAATATCCTTCTGAACACAGGGGTTCACATAAGCACCAGTGTACCCAAAACAACCAATTCTATATCCAAAATATACTAATCAGGTACGGGAGGCACTTGTCATACGTGTGTGAGTGAAATATATACAGAACACCAAAGCAGTATCCGAATTGTACTAACAATCAACCACGAGAATCATATCAATCACTCAAAAGACCATATCCAGACACAAGCGATCACGTATAACACTCTTGCATATGAAAAACTTAAAAAGACTACGCCAAAAAAAAACTACAGTAGGTCTACGTGTAACTTAGGCTTAGCTCACACTATAGTATATTCACTATAGATGGCGCTCGACCACTAATTCCACCGTCCC
This sequence comes from Heliocidaris erythrogramma, assembly GCA_025617745.1. NCBI lineage: Eukaryota > Metazoa > Echinodermata > Echinoidea > Camarodonta > Echinometridae > Heliocidaris > Heliocidaris erythrogramma. The sequence continues at coordinate 21,000,088 of CM046858.1, forward strand.
AAATAGATTCGGGTGGCGAAATAATGAGCTAAGTTCGACCCCTCAACTCGAGGGAAAGTTACACGAAGAAAAAGTCAATACAACCAAAAAACAATCAAATCAACCACAACTCACGCCAAAAAGGCATAAAAACAACAAAATAGACAGTAAATATAAAACTGTGCAGGGAAGACGCACTTACAGCCACACACCCGGGTGCCCTCAGTTAGCGAACGACCTAGTCGTCTCCACGCTAACCTGTCACCGACCTATGTGTGACCGCGCGTTCGTTCACCCTGCACTAGGTCACGGCGTTGGAGTTTCCAAAAAACCGCTTGGTGGCTTGGGATCTCGCCGCACTACGCCAGTAGAACGGTCCGAGCGGCCGCAACTAAAACAAATATGCTTGCTACTTATAAAGAGAGATGAGTCAAAACCCCTTACCTCAGGTGATATCAACTCATATAAAAGTACTGGATATTTCTGAGCTATTTCCCACTCTCTTGGGTCCAATGTGAATAGATATTCATGAATATGATCATCGTACATTCGCAAAAACAGCTAATTCATCGAAGCGCGACGCACCCTATTTCATAGCTTAAATTTGATATGAAGATTATTCCTTGAACATAATTCCGTTTAACCAACCTGTTGCCACATTTGGGAGCAAAAAAGAAGAAAAATTTGTATTTTTCCATTAGATTTCGTGCTCACTAGCTCTGCGAGAAAAAAATGAGTATTGGAATTGGTTTGTGTTTACGTAATTTACATATTTGAATAATAATGATTCATTCAATATAATTTCTGAAAAACTGCAGTTTTAAAAATTTGGGCCAAATTCCAATATCTACCAATTTTTCTGTAAATTACGTAATTATTTCAACATTTTAAGAGTATATTTGTATGAATTTTTATGCAGCTACGTAAGATTTTATCACATCATTTTGAAAGAGGCTGAAGATACATATTCAGTAGATGAATAAACATGAGATTCAGATTACCTATCGGGGGATATAAATTTTGATTGGTTGATTTTTCTTTACCATTTCTTTTTATTTTCAATATTTTTGATCAGCTGTTTGATCGATGATCACGCGCGCATATGCAAATGAAAAAAAAATGGCCGCGCGCACAGATGAGACGCAGTGTAAGTCATAAGTCATAGAGCGTCACCATTCAGGCTAAGCGTATTCGGCCCTGATTCGGCCACGCCCATTTGGTAACATTTCATTTTCCCGAAGCCCCCGATACCAAGAAAATATCGAAAAGTATCGATAAACTCCTTATGCATTATTCATTTTTGTTTTGCATACTCGATTTATCAAACTTTGATTGGACCGGATCTTATGAATATGAATGTGATTGAAAAGGACGATTTGACCTCTCTTCGTCACTTCCACTGTGAATTTGACGTCACCCGCACAAAGTAAAAAAAGTTTTGGAAAGTTTAGAGGTGAGTACACCTGTATTTATGCTTAATTTTCGAAAATTAGATTATATTTATAACAAGTTCTGCCATTGTGAGTAATCTGTTTCAATTTCTCTACATTTTGAAGGGATTCTACAGAGCTGTATGTCATGAAACAATGTGTAATCTACTCTCGAAGTTTCAATTCAATTTTCATCGTCATGAGCTAAATGTTGCAGCTCGATTCCCCTTACCACCCTGTCACTCGTGACGGCTTACCCGGACTTTCGGGCGGGACTATCTAGATACGTTTCGATAGATGATCTATTGATTGATGTCAATGCCAATGGCTGACAGATTTCGTAAACCTCGAAATAGATCGAACTTAGTCTGTATTTCGATGATTTGGTTATCTAAGTTAGATGTAGACGCATAGACCCCGTTATATTCTGAAAGACAAAGGGCCCAGGTGAGACCCTTTCTAATTAAATGATTCTGTAGCGTAGGCTGTTCTTGTCAGGATTTTTTTTTTGAGAATGAAGAGGGGGTTTCTTGTTGATACTAGTATTTTCCAGAGACCAGTCCAGGTCAAGGTTTACTTTGTGTACATGTACAGAGTTTGGTAATGCAGGGTTGTAATTTTAACGTAGTGGTTCTTAGTAAAAGTTAATTTGCTTAGGTGTACTAATGTTAAATGAGCTTTGGCCCACTTTTTTCTTCTAAAGTTGAGCCAAGGCCAAAGCCAAGGCTAGCTAGGCAAGCATCTATTTATGATCTAGACCGAACGAGAGAGAAATTTCGGTCTAGGCTAGCATCATGGTGATGAGGTTTTATATTTTTTACATTTCAAGAGAGAGAGAGAGAGAAGGGGGTACATAAATTAGTGTTGATTATAGACCAGAATCAAAGGCCTTTTCAAAGAGGTAATAAATCTCCCCTGAGTATTAAATAGCTGGATGGCCTTTGTTTCAGTATTGCATTCATTAGTCTCGTTCATGTTGACTTTGATTTCCATCAGATAAACATGGCAAGGAACTAACCTGTGGCTGATCTACTTGAAGATCTACTAGGTCTCCTTACATAACTTAACAACTGTTGGAGGTGCCGGATGAAGTGGAAAGTCCTACTTGATGAGACATGAGATATAAACAGGTAAGTCTAGACCTTACTGCGGCAGCCTGAACGCATAGCGTTCGTGGCAGCATCCCTGGGCTAGGCCTAGGGACTAGACCTAACTAGTTAGACCTAGGCCTATACCTATTACAGCTAAAAATTATAATCTAGGTCTGGTGGTGGTAGTGGATCTAAGATCAGTTAACTGGGGAGGGAGGGGTGGGGGGGGGGGGGGGGTGATGATGTGTTCACAATAAAGAGTGGCATTTTTAGTTAACATTGTCCAACCAATACAACAATTTTTTCTTCTTTTTTCTGAGGAATGGACATTTCATTTGTAATTTTTCCTTTATCCACCACTGAGATCTGTTTTCAGTGTAATATGAAATTAGCTGTTTAGTGTCTTTAAATATAGCCCCCTTAATTATTACATTTAACATTTCATTAATTTCTGCAAACAGAAACAAAACAAAATAAGATGGGTGAATGTATGTTATTGATGATAATTATTTTCATTATAATTGTTATCATTATGATCATTATTATTGTTAGTAGTAGTAGTAATATTATTGCCAAATATGACACTATTGATTACAGTCAATAAATCTATTGTAGTTAGTCTCCTCTTTGAAAAGATGAAGAGGGTGAGGATGAGTGTTTATGTTATTTTATTTTTCTTAATACAGGGTAATGCTTCTCTACCTCATCTATTCTACAACAGATGATGATGATGATGAAGAGGAATGCTTACCTACTGAGAATGAAGACAAATTCTGAGAGGAACAATTACTACTTAGCTGCTTCAGTTTTGCATGGTAGGCATATGCTTTAAGAGTAAGATTGCTATCAGCCTTCAGGGGCGTCAATGTGTTTTTCGAAGGGGGGGGGGGGGCAAAACAGCCTAATAGCACCCTTCATGATTTTTTCAATGCCTCTTAATTGCCAGCTTCTCCAAGGTAACATGAGTCAGGGAAATATAATTTTTTTTTTTTTTTTTTTTTTGGGGGGGGGGGGGGCAAAACTATATTATTTGCCCTCCTACTGCCCACTTACCACCCCATAATCAACGCCCCTGGTTGTTATTAGTACCTCAATACAATCAAGGTACACACTTTTTGGTTTAAGAAGCCATTTCCTTGTGGCTTTACTAATTTAGTTTCTTTTGAATAGCCTTGAAAATTTTATCTGTCCAACTGGAAAAACTTTTTTCCTCTTTAAATACTTTTGAGAATTCCCACTTATTATTATATTAATATCATTTAAAGAGTCGATGTTATTAACTATTAATAGGAAACTCTAAATTTCAGTCTTTTTGCAATTTCTAATTGTTGCTTGCTAAATTATAAAATACAAAATGGATGCTATTTTCTAAACTCTTTCCTCTTTTCTTTCAACAGACATGGATTTCTACTTCAACTCTTCAGTGAAATAGACCCCTGCTTTGATAAACATCTAAATTTCTTCATATTGAAATCATACCTTGATTCCAGTCTAATATGCATCATTAGAATGGCGGAAGAGGAGTTTTAAACGGGCGCCGCGGAACGTCTTGGAAAGTGGAGGGGCTTAGTGGGGGAGGGGGGGGGGGGGAGGGCTGCGTGTATTACCACATTTTTTCCACTGCCGTACGTTTGCACGTGTTTGCTGAAAAAGGTGGGGGCTGCAGGCTTCCCCCCCCCCCCCCCCCCCACCGGTTCCGCGGTCCCTGTTAAAGTTCTTCAATTATATCTTAACCATCTTACCCACCCCCTCACCATGTCAAATGTTGCAGTCACATGCAGCCATTTTGTGTAGTAGCTCGTTATTGTGAGGAGGTCTTCCTCTTCTATGTGGCCTAGTGACATTACATGGCCCCTAATGAAATAAAGATAAGCACTGCCACAGCCACTTGGCCTCTCCTTTATTAAATCTTCTCACCATGTATAACAAATTAATAGTAATAATTAACTGATTCTGTGAATTTGTGCTAATTTTATTACTATTCTATTATTGATCTTCAGAGAAAATCCATACTATTCAACACTTTATTTCAGGGATGCCACTGTTCAGATAAAAGTAGCAATTCCTACTTTTTCAACATAATTTTAGCCATATAAAACCACTGTTTATGTAGTACCCAAGGGCCCATTCTAGATGATTTTCCCACTTTTTTATCAATTCTAATTGGCATCCCTGTTATTTAGATTCAAACTATAGAATTAGATCTCTGTGTGTGTTTCTCCCGCCCCCCCCCTTTTTTAGTTAAACTTTCAATACTATTAATATGCAATATACATGTACCAACTAAAAAGGAAGATGAATCATTTGATTTATATTTCTTAGAAGTGTCAACAAGACTCACATTTGTAAACAAATTTGTAGGCATTTTACTCCCAGTGTTAAAGATCGTATGCTCGATCTGTAATGAAAAACACAAGTCAGAAAAAACTGGAACCAGCGGGATTCGAACCTGTCATCTACTGCTTTCCGGGCAGCGACTTAACCACCAGGCTATTCTGGTTCACGGCCAAGTCACGATGAACTGGAATCAAATACCCAAGATCCTCTTCTTTCTGACTCATTAATATTCAACAGTGCGCAGTAGACAATGGTTAGTAAACGAAGAAGCTTGATGGGAGGAATTTTAATTTGTAAACAAATTAAAATAGGCATTTTACTCCCAGTGTTAAAGATCTTATGCTCGATCTGTAATGAAAAACACAAGTCAGAAAAAATTGGCAGGTTCCAATTTTTTCTGACTTGTGTTTTTCATTACAGATCGAGCATACGATCTTTAACACTGGGGGTAAAATGCCTAAAAAATTGTTTACAAATTAAAATTCCTCCCATCAAGGTTCTTCGTTTGAAGACTCACATTATCTGTTTTTCAAGAGTAACATGGTGTGCGTATTGAACATGGAAATTAGATGGTCATTTATTTCTTTTATTATTTCTTCTTTTGTGGGGTGTAGTGGTAAAAAGTTAATAGTATCTATTTCTCCAGTGTAAATTCAATAATTTACCTCTTGAATAGGGATTGAAATTAATAATGTATGATTCATTTATATTGAAATTAAATTTTTAATGCATGTACATATTTGTACTACTGTCAAGAAAAGAATGATATTATTTGACCATGACAAGTCAGTTGTAATAGAACTCATGAAAGAGTATGACTGCAGATAAATGGTGGGTTTATTTAAGAAGTAATACAATGTCTAAACTGACTAAACATCTCTAAAGACTGTTATCATTTCTGCATGTACAAAAATATTCATTAAAAAGTGAGAAAATCTAACTATTCCCGAATTGACGTGTGCATAAAATTGCACCTTAAATCTTGATTGTAAGAAAGATAATTGTTATTGAAAATTTGCATGTGAACATGATAAAGGTCCTCTCACGTTATATCAATGACATGAACCATATGGGGATGGGGGTGTGATCGAGGTGCGTATGAGAGAGAGAGAGAGAGGGAAGAAAAAAAGATGAGAAATGGTGAAATAGAAGATTTTATGATTTTTTTTTTTTTTTGGGGGGGGGGGGGGTTAGCCAGCCCTCCAAGATTTTTTCCCCTCCAAAATGAACCAGGACGTGTGATCGAGGTGTGTGTATGAGAGAGAGAGAGGGAGAGAGAGAAAGGGGAGGGAAGAAAAAAGATGAGGAAAGGTGAAAGAAGATTTGATGAAAATGGGGGAGGGGAATTTTTTTTAGCTAGCCCTTCGAGAATTTTTTTTCCTCCTCCAAAATTCGGGGGGTGGGGCGGGGGTTACCAGATTTGATGAGGTCCAGTTTTCCTCCATAATTCTCTGACAAGCAAAATATGAATTTCAAAAAAGGTTATATGTTATAAAAGAAAGGGGTGGCACACTTAAATAGGCTTATACTTGTCTTTAAAAAAAAATAGAGGGGGGGGGGGTCAAAAGCTGTTAGGGGGCAGTCTGTCCCCTTGCCCACCCCCACCCCGGGTATGCTAGTGGGGGGGGGGGGGGGGGTGAGAAAGAGGGAAAGAAAGTAAAGAATAAAAATGTAATAGTTTTCGGGTCAACTAAAATGGCCGAATTTTCAAGGTTCATAATTCTCTTTGAAAGGTACAATTATAAGATTCACAAATTGGTATCAATGCGAAAGTTGCCCCTCAAGAAAATCAAAGGATACCTCTTCTTCTACACCGGCTGATATTTTATTCTTACCTTAATTTGGCCTTCAATTATTATACACACTCCCCCTCCCCCTTTTTTTATAACATTATCCTACTGGTCAGATAGTAAATTTATTAAAAAGTGATTTGAAAAATTACTTATTATGAATGTAAAAGTTTTTTCTCTTAATTCATGAGATGTGATAAATTTAATGTGAACAACATGTATTTATCTTCTTCATAACTACGGTATGTACAACTCATTGAACTCGACCAAGTAACGTTATTTAAGTGGAACGACGTTAACCCTTTTGTGCTGACTGATCACATGTTGGGACCTAATTATCATAAAGATTTAATGACACCATATGAATGACGTCCATTCGTCAATTATCGATGCGCCGTCATTAGCCAAGTGATGAATACATTAGCATACATGAATAGATTAGGCGGATTTGACCTTTCTTAATGCGCATGCGTGACACTGATCCACAGTTATGTTTTACCTGTGTGTAAAGCATATACACTGTAGGGGAGCATCGTACAAAATGAATAATGCATCGGGGGCTTCGGGCGCGTTCAAATCGTGCCCAAATGTTACAGCGTAATGGCGGCCGCTTTAGGGGCTTGGTGTAAGTACGTGCCGCGCTGCGACCACGAGAGGTCAGTGGCCGCGACTGTTGAGATCGGTGGGATGGCTTTCACATGCACAACAACATGCACAAGCGGCGAGCCGATCATATCAGCACGCACGCTACTTTTAGCGACCAATAAGACTTCCGGTCCGCGACCAATAAGACTTCAGGTGTCTGTCTATGCGGAAAACAATAGGATTTGGCGGTATGGTGTCTTCAAAAGTTTCAATCGAAAATGAAAGTGTAACGTGGGTGACTGAGATGATGAGCTTGAAATAAAAAATATTACTCGACACTTTGATGTGAAGGTAAACTGTGTCGTATTATAGCAGAAAACATTTCCTTTAAGGTGATAGAATTAAAGAGCTGAAAACTTTCGATTTCAATATTTAAGACTGTCTTTTTGGATTGATACATCCCAAATGCACGCACTTTTTGTTTTAACTTTGAAGCCTTTTAAAACTATCGTATGACATTTTAACTAAACCATAACCTATATGAGATTAAAGCTGAATAGTTGGTCTTTACTCTCACATAGGTCACATGCCGAAACTTTTTGTCTGGGTCTTATTGTTTTAAATTGAATCCAACGCTGTAACCGGCATAAGAGAGGTCTGATCCACAGTACACACGGAAATGGACGAAATGCGTTTTTAACTTTAAAGCCTTTTAAAACTATCGTATGACATTTTAACTAAAAAATAACCTATATGACATGAAAGCTGAATAGTCGCTCTTTACTCTCATATAGGTCCATGCCAAAACTTTTTGTCTGGGTCTTACTGTTTTAAAGGACAATTAACCCCACGTGATATTCTAGATGCACCTATTGTCTGCTACGTCTTTCCATGGAGGCTGCCATTTTGTGCATGACACGGATCATTAGGTACCATATGCATTGATAATAGCCTACCTTTACAACAGATACGTCGCTTTGTTCTGATTGTATTACGATTGTTATTGGCCATGGGCCTAGATAATTGACGACCCATGAGTTCTAATAGCCATCCTGTAAAGCAGATTCCTCGCTTTGTTTTGGTATTGTTACGATTGTCTCCGTCCTTGACGTCAATTCTCCGTCCTTGACGTATATTTTTTATGAAGTATATTTTTTATGAACAAATTAAGACCTTTTAAAAAATATATAAAACTAAACTTACATTTCAGAATATGTGACTTTATCTAATATATATTTGTCCTCTAAAAATCAATTACAAGTTAACGATGAAGGAAATTTTACTTGGGATGAAAAATATGTTCGTGTACACATAAAGTAATGGCAGCCCCCTTATTATTGCTAGCAGACGATAACTTGGCTGGAAAATAGTGATTTATATCTATATCCTGTGTTTTTACATGAAATTGCATGTATCAAATAAGAGGCATATACTACACCATTCAAAATAAGCTAATTCATACGCTGAGGTTAATTTCCCTTTAAGGACGTTCCCTAGTTATGTTTGTGCGCACCTCAGCTGCGCATCCTGGCTGGTTGTGTTACGTCATCACAACACCGGGAGAGTATTGCGCGCAGTTAAGACAATGTATACGCACATTTAACACAATGCTTAATAATGGGTACGCAAGTGTGCGCAGTAAGAAGAACCCGGTAAAATTGATGAAATCAATAATTCTGTACCTGCGAAATCTATACCAAATATTAAATAGCTTGAGCTGAATTATGAATTTTCTATAGGCAAAGTAAAGATGGATGTCCTTGGGAATTCATAGTCATGGTCATCTACCTCCCACTTTTTTGTACACTGAATTAACACAAAAAGATAGCTGGAGAAAGAAATTCAAATAATTATATGCCGAAGAATCATTTGTCTATGACCTGGGTTCTTAATTATTTTGTCAGGTGCATGGCCAGAAATATTCTCGAAATTACGTCACGGGCCACTGAGTATTACACATACATACAAAAAATGTATGGGACTGGCGTATCTTGCCCGAAAACATTGTGTATTCATTTTCTGGTTTTTCAATTCAGTTTAGCGAGCAAAGCGAGCAAGCCAAAGAAATTGACACATTAGAACCGTGAAATGTAATTTCGTCATCAAAATGTGCTAATTCAGAAAAGATATAAAAAGTACAACGAGAATGCCAGGTAATTTTGATATTCTCGGGAGGGGGCTTCAACCCCCATCCCATCCCCATACACCTCCGCATACACCCGAATGCATGGCCTATCTAAGGACTGAGGAAGAATTTCAGAATACACATCCCGGTATCATAAATAATAATATTATTATCCTTATTTTTCTTTGTTTGATGGTAACTCTTTGGTTTGACTATTTTTCAAATTATGCGTGGTAGGACATGCTATGATAACTCCTTGGTAGGACAGGGAACGGATAATTATGATATGCTAATTGCGAGCGAACGAAGCGAGTGAGAAGAAAATTGACACCTGTAATCATACCGATATTACTTAAATTTTGTTCAAATTAGATATTTTGGCGGGCCGCATGAAATCGTCTCGCGGGCCGCAAGTGGCCCATGGGCGGCACTAATTAAGAACAAGGGGTCTATGCCAATATGTCTAATGATCATTATCCATACAGTCAAAGACATGAGCAAATGATGAGTAAAATGTCACGTAAAACGACTAACAATTTCCTTCTTTTTTATACACTGGTTCAAAAGTGTGCGTGTGACTGTCACATGAACTGTTAATTCACTCTTCGTACGTAGAATATAGACAATTGCAGGATATGTCGTTACCGTGACATTTATGTTTGAAATAGTTGTGAACAGGCGCGCCAGAAGGAGTTTTTTTTTTTTTTTTGGGGGGGGGGGGGGGGGGGCAACACTTTGAGGGGCCCCACCTCACACGCTTGTTACCTGCTTACAGCCCTACAATATTTGAAGCACTGTAATCATCCATTGTTTTTCAATATCCCTCCTTACACCAGAAATGGGGTTATTTTGTTTCTACATTTTGTGTACAAATCTTTAAAAACATTTTGCTATACCGGCACCTCGCTACCTGAATATTATGATATTCAGGTACCTTGCAAACTTATTTTATTATAAAAATGCGGGGGCGCTGCAGCCCCGCCTCGTACACCTATGGGGCGTGCTAAAAATCCTTAGGAGAATATTGGAACTCAGCCACCAAGAGAATGTTTTAAAGCATATTAGAGAATCATTAAACATTTTTTCTTTTCTTCAGACGGAACAGTTTTAATAGAACAGAATTTAAGCAAATTATGACTATTTTTTCTTCGTATGACTACTTGGTGAGGGGGCGTAGCGACTGAGTGAAAAAGTTGCTTTCGTAATACATGTATTGATATTTTGCATTCAATAGAAACTTTACACACAGGCAGGTCACAGCTTACTTAGAATTGTGACTAACATAACATGAAATATAGTTATATATATATAACTATATGAATTAGATAACAATCTTGCGATAGGGTGGGAACAAAACGAGGAAAGCCCCTGCCCCACACATACGTGTTAATAAACACTGCATTTATTGAAATGCGAGAGATCGTAAGTATCGATATAGATTTGGATTATTCAATGTTGAAACTAAGTATTTTAGAGCACAAAAATGTTTCCATTAGTAAAACTGCAAAAAGATTGATGTCATATAGCATCTTTTTGAGGAGGAGAATAATAACGACATTTCCCCTTCTTTTTAGGCACAGAAAAGTACCTGCCACAACCATGCGCTTCGGGGCCTTGTAATATAGAACAGATATTGTAAAGTCAAATGATCAATGTTGCCATTAATGTGAGAGGGAGTATAGCGACTGAGCGAAAAAAAGAGAATGTAGAGGAATTTTATATTAGAGCAAACGTTGGCAAAGTAAATCTTGTTCTTACATTGTTTAACTTAAAATAATATTTCTTGTCTTGCGAGGGGCCCCTCTGAGGGGACAGAACAGATTATTGCAAACAGGAAATTTAAGATTATTGCGTGTTGAAACCTTGCTGTTCGCATCGCTAGAAAATTATTCGTTATACCCCTATCCGCCCCTCCTTTAATAGTAGGAAAAATCTGCCACTTTGCTTTTGTCGCCACTGGTGGTAGACAGTATTAATACTGGAGATACCTTGTTCCTATATTATCTGCATGTAAGGGAGCGGAGCGACCATGTGATGGTGATACCTCGCCTTTTGGAGCACTAGAAAGGTGATCGCAATACTGCAAGTTTTATTGTCTTGGGGGGGGGGGGGGGGGGGAGGGGGAAATATACAATAGGCAGGGTTTCTAAATGTTAAGAAACATTGCGTCTATCAATATAGTAGGGACCGTGGTGAGTACGATTTTAAATACTGAACGTTTGCATTATTATTATATCACTGACAAGGCAGCTTATTATACAAGTCATCTTTGTCATGGTTGTAATGCGAAATCAAGTAATCTTTTCTTCCGAGGGGATCCGGGAGAGGGGGTCCCCCTTTTTGAATGATTGGTGGGGAAAATGCACCCTCTGTCCACCCCCTCCCCCGCGCTTCCGGTGCCTATGGGCGTGAATGTATATAAAAAATATCAGTTACATGGTGGTATGTCTGATAACAGGCCAACGAGCATTTGTAAGTTTAAGACTCTCCGACAAACGGGGGCGCTGCTAGCACAAAAGCCAGTACATGGACCCCCCTTTTGCAAACTCTCTCTTCCTTCAGTATACTTCTCTCTACAAATCTGGAAACTTTGGTAAAAATGACATGGATTTTGAATGTACAGTAGAGTTTTTTCGAACCCATCCCCTTCCTACACTGTTTCACATCCAGCCATGCACAGTTTTCGCTATTTTGTGTGTTTTTGACTTTTTCCGCCACCTAAGGTTGCTGCAAGCAGAAAAAACGAGTGCATGGACCCCCTTTTTAAAAATTTTCTCCTAATAGAGTATATAATTCTCTACAAATCTTGAAAAATATACGAATCTGGCATGGATTTTGAATGTACAGTAGAGTTATTACGAACCCATCCCCTTCCTACACAGGTTCCCAGCCATGCAGCCATGCACAATTATTTTCATAGTCTTGCGAGTTTTGACTTTTTCCGCCACCTAAGGTTGCTGCAAGCACAAAAATGAGTCCATGGACCCCCCCCCCTTTTTTTAAACTTTCTCCTAATATACTTTGTAATTCTCTACAAATCTGGAAAAAATTACGAATCTGGCATGGATTTTAAATATACAGCAGAGTTATTACGAACCCATCCCCTTCAGACACAGGTTCCCAGCCAACCATGCACAGTTTTCACTAGTTTTGCGAGTTTTTGACTTTTCCCGCCACCTAAAGTTGCTGCTAGCACAAAAACGAGTGCATGGACCACCCTTTTTAAAACTTTCTCCTTCTGCAGTATACAATTCTCTACAAATCTGGAAAAATTTACGAATCTGGCATGGATTTTAAATATACAGCATAGTTATTACGAACCCATCGCCTTCCGACACAGGTTCCCAGCCAACCATGCACAGTTTTCACTAGTTTTGCAAGTTTTTGACTTTTTCCGCCAACTGAGGGCGCTGCTAACCCAAAAATGAGTGCATGGACCCCCCTTTTTAAAACTTTCTCCTTCTGCAGTATACAATTCTCTACAAATTTGGAAAAATTTACGAATCTGACATGGATTTTAAATATACAGAAAAGTTATTACGAACCCATCCCCTTCCTACACAGGTTCCCAGCCAACCATGCACAGTTTTCACTAGTTTTGCGAGTTTTTGACTTTTCCCGCCACCTAAAGTTGCTGCTAGCACAAAAACGAGTGCATGGACCCCCCTTTTTAAAACTTTCTCCTTCTGTAGTATACAATTCTCTACAAATCTGGAAAAATTTACGAATCTGGCATGGATTTTAAATAATTTTATACAGCACAGTTATTACGAACCCATGCCCTTCCAACAATGGTTCTCAGCCAGTTCTTACGAGTTTTGCTAGTTTTTGACTTTTTTCCGCCACCTGAGGGCGCTGCTAGCATAAAAACGAGTGCCTGGACCCCCTTTTTTAAACTTTCTCCTTTGCAGTATACAATTCTCTACAAATCTGGAAAATCTTTCGAATCTGAAATGGATTTTGACAGAATAATGGGGATTTGTATATGACATTACGATTCTGAGGTCAATCAATGGCCAAAAACCTGCGTTGACGTCATTCTACCTGACACCCAATCATGGCACACTTCAGTGTCCCATAGAAAAAAAGTAAGCACATGGACCTATACTTTTCTATGCGTATTTGGGCTTCTCATGGACCAAAGTAACTGTGTGCAAAATTTGGTGAAACTGACATGGATTTGACTTTAACTAGGGAACGTCCTTAAAGTGAAATCAGGGCTCAAAACAGCATACCGGAGGTCTTATCCGCACAATATAGCGGAAAAGTACAGAATTCGTTTTAACTTTGAAGCCTTTTAAAACTATCGTATGACATTTTAACTAAACCATAACCTATATGAGATTAAAGCTGAATAGTTGGTCTTTACTCTCACATAGGTCACATGCCGAAACTTTTTGTCTGGGTCTTATTGTTTTAAATTGAATCCAACGCTGTAACCGGCATAAGAGAGGTCTGATCCACAGTACACACGGAAATGGACGAAATGCGTTTTTAACTTTAAAGCCTTTTAAAACTATCGTATGACATTTTAACTAAAAAATAACCTATATGACATGAAAGCTGAATAGTCGCTCTTTACTCTCATATAGGTCCATGCCAAAACTTTTTGTCTGGGTCTTACTGTTTTAAAGTGAAATCAGGGCTCAAAACAGCATACCGGAGGTCTTATCCGCACAATATAGCGGAAAAGTACAGAATTCGTTTTAACTTTGAAGCCTTTTAAAACTATCGTATGACATTTTAACTAAATCATGACCAATATGAGATGAAAGCAGAATAGTTGCTCTTTACTCTCATAATTTATAGGTCACATGCCGAAACTTTTTGTCTGGGCCTTACTGTTTTAAAGTGAATTCTGGGAAATTAGGGCTCAAAACAGCATACCGGAGGTCTTATCCGCACAGTACACACGGAAATGGACGAAATGCGTTTTTAACTTTAAAGCCTTTTAAAACTATCGTATGACATTTTAACTAAAAAATAACTTATATGACATGAAAGCTGAATAGTCGCTCTTTACTCTCATATAGGTCCCATGCCGAAACTTTTTGTCTGGGTCTTACTGTGTTAAATTGAAATCAGGGCTCAAAGCAGTATACCGGAGGTCTTATCCGCACAATATAGCGGAAAAGTACAGAATTCGTTTTAACTTTGAAGCCTTTTAAAACTATCGTATGCCATTTTAACTAACTCATGACCAATATGAGATAAAAGCTGAACTGTTGCTCTCTACTCTCATATAGGTCACATGCCTTACTGATTTAAATTGAATTCAGGCCAGTAACTGGCATACCGGAGGTATTATCCACACAGTACACAATGGAAACCGGCATATTCCTCACAGTGTTGAAGCGAAAGTAAAATCAAGTTGGACATTTATAACTCTGACTGTCGGGAAGAGCATTGTATGAAATTATAAATAGATAATGGCATACATATTAAGTTAAATGTTGAAGAATTTCTCTTTACAACTTGATGTACTCAGAACATGAACAAATTTAACCTCCTACACTCTCAAAAATCAGGAGCCGCGGAGCGGCTTTTGAAAGTGGGGGTGGGGGGGGGGGGGGGGGGGGGACTGATTTGATTTCACTCATTAATGACAATTTTCGATCCGTTTTTTATGAATCGTGTCTACTTAAAAAGGTGGGGGAGGGGGGGGGGGCTGCAGACCCCGGTTCCGTGACCCATGTATAATTATATGTCAGATACCGAAGGTTATTTTTCTTCTTCTTACTGTAGCAAATTGAAATCTGGCTTTAAACTATACACAGTGTTGAGTAGATCAATCCTAAAAAGTTCAGGTAAATCGAAATGATAAGAAATGGATTTCAATTATCAAAATCCAAAATCAGAATTCAGTGGGAGCAAAAGGAGAAAGGACGCAACCACAGGGGGCTTAAAGTATAAAAGGGAGGACAGTTTTTTTTTTCCTTTCAAATCTAGTTTTACGGGTGGGGGGAGGAGTAATCAGAGAAGGAAGCCTCCAAGAGGGTGGGCGCGAGTAAAATGAAAAGAAAAGAAGGTTTAACCTTCAAGGCATATCACGGGACACCGGGGAGGGGAGGGAGGGAGGGGGATTTTGGGGCACAAAGGAATCGAGGGGGGCACACCCCGCCCCTCTCACAACGTTTTATTTTGCTGCAGGGTAATTCCAAGCGTTATGGAATGACATTCACAAAGAATTTTCAAGTTTGAAAGAAGAATATTTTTAATATCGTAATTTTAAAAATTGATAGTACAAAAATAAACAAATACGAGGTACTTTCACAACTATTGAGTTTCATTCATCATCAGATATATGACATATTAAGTATTTTAATTATTGATTTTTTACGGAAAAACGCAAAAAAGACATGACTTTTCAACCAGAATAAGCATTGCTCAAACTGTGAAATTTGAATATGTATCCGGTTTTCAAGATTGCCGTGGCATTCTGTAGTATGTTAGCTTTGATATGTCACCATTTTCGTGGAAATCTACAGGTGTATTTGAAAATAATAATATTTGAAATATGATGCAAAATATGAAATGAAACAGCTTTATGGAATGATCGTTACGGAATGACTTATGAAAGTCATTGGGAAGTAGTACATGACATTCATATTATTGTAAATAAGTAGTTAAAACAGTTTGAAAAACAGATTGAGCAAAATTTGATAATTTTTGATGACCTAAATAATATATCTCTTAAAACAGCTCTCTTGGTGTTCATAGATTTTATGATTTATGCTAATTTTATTCAAAAATTCTTATAATTTGTTAACAATTAGATTTTTGAAAAATTGTGAAGAGTATTGATTTTTAAAAAGGCTTCTGGGAAGCTTGAAAATACATTCAGATAGATTTAATCATTACATTCTATATTGCATGTTTTTCATTGTTTATGGATTTCTTATCTAATATATTGTTTTTCAATATTCATAAATTTCATCATATGATTTGTTCTATTTGATGCTATCATCTGGGTCAATAATGTTAGGTCTAAAATACAATAAAACCAAAGCTATAAAGGAAAGAAAGACAAAAACACCATTTCTCCCATTTTTTGGTACACAAAACACAAAATATCATCAAATTTCATATAATCGTCATACTGAAAAGTGAGTTCATCATCTCTACTTCAGTTGATAATTTTCTGATATTTTAAGCTGTATAGGTTCAGGGTTGATTGAATTTTTACAAAACTGAATGTAATGTCATGTATTCCGCAATATTATTTTGTTACGGAATGACATAATTAATCATAATGTTTTGAATTAATTAACAATTGACTTCAGATTGGTTTACTGGAATTTTATGAAATAAGTAGAGTTGCATATTTCTTTCATATGCAACCAACCATTTCATGTAATATTGTAAATTAAATATGACGAAGAATCTGTTGTTCATTTTGTTTAAAAATATACATTGGGATCTTAAAATTGTTCTGTACATATATTATATTCCAGTGCAGGGAAAAGTGTTAATTCACAAAACTGTCTGAGCGTTTTAATAAGGAAATGAACTTGATAATCAACTTCAGTGAACCCTGTTCATTGCTGATGCTCATTGTCTATTTGAATTAATAAATTTATATAATAAATTATATTTCATTAATGCATTTCTATATATGATCTGTATCAGACGTATTCATTTGCTTTAATGTGATGTTTTGAATTTGATTAAATACATTTCATATATTCCCAAATGCAGTATGTGAAGGATGTGAAAATTGCAGAAAGGAATAAGAAATGATTTTTGGACTCTTAAATGTATGTACCGGTACATGATTTTTTTTTTTTTTATGAACATAAAGGTATTTCATGTGAAAATGCACTTGGCTTGTTTCATGAACAGATAGGTAGTCCATTGCAGATTCGACCGTTGCAGATTCTTTGTACATACAACCTAAACAAAAGGTCTGAAAATTATTTGCAGGGTATATAGTTTTCAGCAAAGGAGCATTTTAGGTGCATACATATACGCCAAAGAGTTGTACTACAAGATTATTGAAATCAGAGTCATTGGAACATTTAAAGAATATTGATATTGAATTTCTTCTTGTTGTTGACTCACTGGTATAATTGAGGAAATTTTCAACTGAATGAACTCCATTTCAGTTTCCATCAAATTGTATAACTGAGTATTATGTTGCTAAATGCATCTGTAGAAATTTTGCTGTCATTGTCAACATTTATTTCCTTTTGTAATTTGTTTCTATAATGTTTGGGTGTTCACTCTTCACTTTATACGAAAGTTACAGAGTACAGCCTGATTGTAATTCACTTAAGGCTTACATGTTCAGTATTTTGATAATCCACTTCATATGAAGACAGTACTGTAAACATCAAATTAAAGAAAAAGAAAACATATAAATATACATATATATATATATGTAAAGAAATGTAGATGGGAGAACGTATAGAAAAAAATAATTTAAAGTAAGATAAAGTTCACTCCGAGAATAAAGACATAGTAGATATCTGTAGGTTTGCTTCCACAAGCGCTTTCGTTTAATTAATTAAACGAAAGCGCTTGTGGAAGCAAACCTACAGATATCTACTATGTCTTTATTCTCGGAGTGAACTTTATCTTACTTTAAATTATATATATGTATATACATGTACACACAGTTTAAATGCCATTAGTATAACTGTAATGGGCCACTCACAACTGATTGGACCCCCCCCCCCTTCCTGAGTGGTAAATGATACAGTATATGGTTATTCTTAATGAATTATCATTTTGTACAGTGTATTTGTGACATAGCAAATGTTTTTTTTTAATAACTTTTTTTAAAGTACATATTCAGTTAGGCCTATTACAATAATATACAGAGGGAAATATATCTTCAGTCTTACTTCCCCTTTATCCTTATCTGATGTGAATTTTTAAGATTTGGAAAATGGAAATACATGACCTAATCTTGATCGCAAATTGTTTCTTGTTATTTGCAAATAAACTGATGAATTTTATGACCAATTTGTACGCTTCTAGTGAGACTCTTGTGACATGTGTTCTTTCTACTTTTAGTTCACCTGAATTTAGTAATGACTACAGTGAATTGTCTATACAAAATTAATGTCTGGTAATTCTCAGTTAAAACGAAGGTGGTTTTTTTTTCACATCACTGTCACGCTAACATACAGTGTTGTAGCTTTCTGAAATACATAATAGGTCTGCCATTTATTTTGCAGATTTGTCTTAAAAGATGTGCAGTGTTACAATTTGATTTTATCTCTTTTAAATGTTAATTAAAATACATTCAATATTATCCTGAAAAATACACAAAATCATGCTGTCTCTGCAGTGCAAGATAATTATAGTTATGTGATAGATAAAACACGAGGTTAGGGGGATGAGATTGGGGTGTGCTACAAGTTTGAAGGATTAGAGAGAAGAGAATAGAATTACAAAAGTTAAGGGATGTGTGAAGAGTGCATGGGGGAAATGGAGCAGTTTTCTTCTAGATGCGAAATAAATGAAAATAAAGCTAAAACGGAGAGGGAGGGAGAGAGAGAGAGAGAGAGAGAAGTGGGGGGGGGGGGGGGTAGACTTTCAGTTCAGTCGAAGACTGAATTTTCCAAGTTTTAATGTGGGCGGGTCATGAAGAAGTAATGCATGAAAGGGATACCGTGAGATAAAGAAAATCATCGGAAACAATGCAAATTGTGTTATTTCATTTAATTCTGTATGCATGGTTTGTCGGGATTACAGTCTTCATTTTCAGTACCAATTGTACAAAAGATTGGCCTCGAACTGCGTTAAGAACTAGGCGAATAATCCTACTGACGTGTCATATGCCGGTTCGTAATACTGCTTGCCTACGCGCAGCCATACCAGGCGCGAGTTTTACGAACTGGCATACGATCAACGCGTGCCGGTTCGTAAAGTTATCCCTTAAGTACACGCGCTATGTAAAATGCGGAAACGTGTGTTTTTACGAACCGGCATGCCATCTCAAGCAGAGATTAAAACTAAAATACTGCGTCTCTTTCTTAAATATTCCATGCATGTGGGAGAATAAATTCCACTCATATTACACACTCAATTCTACGATGATTAAATGAAACTATGGTGTTCAAACCGGCATTTTAAATGGGCAAAGTCTTTAAACGCGATTATCTTGGAAACTTGTTTTCGCGCAGGCAGGCTTCGTATGCCGGTTCGTAAAAACAGCGTCGATATAATGTATGTTTAAAATGTTTTTTCATACCAAAAGCACATACATTTTGGAGGTATTAGGTACCTTGATTTATCTGTCAACTCTCATAACAAAATGAACGTCCTTTTATGAAATAAGTTGAAATTATGTGTTTTGGGCGTTACGGAATGACAGGTTTTGGAGTTTAAGTTTCCATGGTTACTGAAGTATGAGAAATTATGCAGAACAGAAACAAATGATATTCTTGGTTACTATGTTATTTTAAATTTCTGTATATCAAGTGTATTTTAGCAAACAGGTCATATGACCTTTACTCTTCTTTTACAATTTATCATAAATCAATTAATGGTTCCAATTAGATCATGCCTAAATCTCTAAATTTTATGAGATTGTGAAAATTGGATATTTACTTAATTTGACACCCAATGTCATAATGTTCAGACAGATTTGAAATTCTGTTTTACTTGGAATTATCAAAAAGAATATGTCGCATTGTAGCTGGCCGGGAGAAAAATTAATGTTTCGTACTTTGAATCTTTGCATCTAAGAGCACTTTTGATGAAACAGGCAAATCATTTTTCTTATTTTACGACAATATTCAACTTTGAGTGAGACAAAATTACTAAATCTTAACAATTTTTTCCTTTCTTCCTATGTACCTGGTTACATATTTTCTTTATTTGAAAGTCATTGTATATTATGGGAAGTGCAGCGACCGAACAAAAAGATTTTTTAAAATTATTATTATTGAATAGTAAAACTTTGTTCCAGAGCACTTAAGAGCCTATAGTGTGCTGTAGTCCTGATTTATTATTTACTTTATATTTTCTCCTTTTGTTTTGGAAAAATTCGGGGGACATGTGTCCCAGCTTCCCTGGAATTGCCGCTTCTGCTTGATTTCACTATCTTAATCCTTCCATTTTTAAAGAAATGTCATGATATTGTAAAGGCCTAAAGTAAAGTGTCCTTGGCCTGGGAATGAGAATAAAGTTCCTCTTCTTATTTCCACAAAATTGTAATAAAATGAAATAATATTTCTTGCATGCAAAATGGAGGGGGTACTAAGAAAATTTAGTTATTTAGTTGTTATAAGAGACTCTTTGGGGAGGGGTTGTGGACATTGGGGGGGGGGGGGGGGGGCTGCAGCGCCCACAACCGCCCCCCCCCCCCGCCACACCAGTAGACCAGTACGTGTTCTTATAATATCATCATAATTTAATTTGGCTTCCACTGGCATGACTGGCGATAACGATTTATGTCCACTCCCTTCTTAGTAACAGTGTTTTTGCTCCTCCTCCATTCGCGCTATACCACTTATGTTTTTCTGTCCATTTTGTATAGCCCCTCCCCTCGCTAAAAAGACTTCTCATTTTCGCCACTTGTGTTTGGGATTTCTTAATATTACCTTTTTATGTATCCCCTTCCCGCGCAATATTGCATTAAAAATCATGTCCCTATCAAATAAACTATAGCTGCTCTATCCCTTTAGTAAAAATGTCTATATAGGTTTGTAATTACTTTATATCAAATTCCAAAATGCTATTGGGGAATTATGTTCTGGATATTCATGACATCTGTGGGCAAAAATGAAGAGATATTGGTAGAGTGGCTTTTCTTGTCACCAGGGAACGTAGTGATCCAACGTAAGGATCGATGGGGGCATATTCCCCTCAAAAGAAGATTTGACATCCCAGCTAAAATATCTTTGCATCCCTGCAACGCCCTTCCATGCATGCCCAGATCAAGCACTAAAAAAATGATTTGTGTCCAGGAATGACAGCAAAAGGGAGAAAACGGAGGTTTCAGCCCTGTTATCATTTCTAAAACAGTAAGACCCAGACAAAAAGTTTCGGCATGTGACCTATATGAAAGTAAAGAGCAACTATTCAGCTTTAATTTCATATAGGTCATGATGTAGTTAAAATGTCATACGATAGTTTTAAAAGCCCTGAAATTTAAAAACGCATTTCGTCCATTTCCGTGTGTACTGTGCGGATAAGACCTCCGGTATGCTGTTTTGAGCCCTGATTTCCCTGAATTCACTTTAAAACAGTAAGACCCAGACAAAAAGTTTTGGCATGTGACCTATATGAGAGTAAAGAGCAACTATTCATCTTTCATCTCATATAGGTCATGATTTAGTTAAAATGTCATACGATAGTTTTAAAAGCCCTGAAATTTAAAAACGCATTTCGTCCATTTCCGCTATATTGTGCGGATAATAAGACCTCCGGTATGCTGTTTTGAGCCCTGATTTCAATTGAAAACAATAAGACCCAGACAAAGAGTTTCGGCATGTGACCTATATGAAAGTAAAGAGCAACTATTCAGCTTTCATCTCATATAAGTCATGATTTAGTTAAAATGTCATACGGTAGTTTTAAAAGGTTTAAAACATTAAAACGAATTCTGTACATTTCCGCTATATTGTGCGGATAAGACCTCCAGTATGATGTTTTGAGCCCTGAATTCACTTTAAAACAGTAAAACCCAGACAAAAAGTTTCGGCATGTGGCCTATATGAGAGTAAAGAGCAGCTATTCAGCTTTCATCTCATATAAGTCATGATTTAGTTGAAATGTCATACGATAGTTTTAAAAGCCCTGAAATTTAAAAACGCATTTCGTCCATTTCCGTGTGTACTGTGCGGATAAGACCTCCGGTATGCTGTTTTGAGCCCTGATTTCCCTGACTTCACTTTAAAACAGTAAGACCCAGACAAAAAGTTTTGGCATGTGACCTATATGAGAGTAAAGAGCAACTATTCAGCTTCAATTTCATATAGGTCATGATTTAGTTAAAATGTCATACGATAGTTTTAAAAGCCCTGAAAGTTAAAAACGCATTTCGTCCATTTCCATGTGTACTGTGCGGATAAGACCTCCGGTATGCTGTTTTGAGCCCTGATTTCCCTCAATTCACTTTAAAACAGTACGACCCAGATAAAAAGTTTCGGCATGTGATCTATATGAGAGTAAAGAGCAGCAATTCAGCTTTAATCTCATATAAGTCATGATTTAGTTAAAATGTCATACGATAGTTTTAAAAGCCCTGAAATTTAAAAACGCATTTCGCCCATTTCCGCTATTGTGCGGATAATAAGACCTCCGGTATGCTGTTTTCATCCCTGAATTCACTTTAAAACAATAAGACCCAGACAAAAAGTTTCGGTATGTGACCTATATGAGAGTAAAGTGCAACTATTCAGCTTTCATCTCATCTAGGTCATTATTTAGTTAAAATGTCATACGATAGTTTTAAAAGGCTTTAAATTTAAAAACGAATTCTGTACATTTCCGCTATATTGTGCGGATAAGACCTCCGGTATGACGTTTTGAGCCCTGATTTCACTTTAAAACAGTAAGACCCAGACAAAAAGTTTCGGCATGTGACCTATATGAGAATAAAGAGCAACTATTCAGCTTTCATCTCATCTAGGTCATTATTTAGTTAATATGTCATATGATACTTTTAAAAGCCTTCTAATCTAGTCTTTCATTCCCATTGACGTTATCGCCAACCGAGATCCGGAAAATTTTCTTTTTCCTTTTTGATTGGAGATTTTGACGACACTATAATCTCCCTTATTGGTATTCAGTATTCAGAAATACTGAATTTGAATTACATGTATAACCTCATTGGCAACAATGAGCGCGCGCACGATCGGGGGAGTTCCCCCGCGTCGCGCGCTCGCCCGTACTAGATATGATGTAGTTACTGTATTATATCTACGTTGCCATGCAAGCACCAACTTCCGAAGGCTCACTAACCATCATCATGTTAACTTTTGTTAATACAATTGTGGCCTTCTTGTGAAATAAGCGTGTGTGTGAGACTGAGTGTTATACCGTAATTTCCAGGGGGCAGGACTGCATTACAGAGAATGGAGTTGGAAAACGGCGAAGCTGAAGATTGCGGTAAGGCTAAAAATTAAGTAAAAAAGTAGGCCTAAAAAAAGTAAAAGTACAGTAATCAGTAGGCCTAGGCTAGTATTAGTAAAACGAAAAGGGCTAAACTAGGCCTAGAGTAAAGTTGGGACCTGGAGCGTCGCGTTGATTGGAACGCCACCATGGCGCATTAGTCCAACCCAAAGCTCCCCCCCCCCCGGTTTTCCCGAAAGTGTGCGTTTCATGGTGCATTTTTTCTATAATATGATGCCTTTGATGGGGGGAAGTTAAAGCTATGCACTTTGTTTTGTATGTGGACTGCGTATTCTCCCAATAGGCAACACGTATTCTCCCATAGACAACGCGTATTCTCCAATGCCATAGGCATAGACAACGCTATTAAAACATGTTAAAAGTGGTGCGTAGCTTTAGGTAGGCACGCTCACATATTTTTTAATGGCAATAATGCTCATGAAAATCTAGTGAAACTTACCTTAAATTGAAGAGATTTTGTCACAGAACATGAAAATGTATTGATCTAGACGTAAAATTTAATATAACTATAGTTATGATTTTTTATATGCGACGACCTCGCCAATGGGCAGTCGGGGCAAATTCGTCGGCATTTTTGATGTCCGAGAGATCTGCTGATCAGTGCGCATGCGCGTGTTGCATTCGGTTCAAATTCGTCAATATATGGGACTACACATTGCAATGTAGAAAAATGCCCTCGCAGGCGCTCCAAATCTGCCCGCGCGAACTCCGCTGCATATGCGTGCAATGTTGGAAAATTCCTCGCGAAACTGGCTGACGGGTTTTTTTCGAGCCGTCTTGGCAGTTAGTGGCAGAAAGAACTGTCACGAATTTGTTATCAAATCAATCCTTACAATTTAAATTTTATAGTAGAATATGTACTTTTGATGTAATGTGTCTGATACTTTAATTATATTCACGAAATCGGACAAATTGAAGCAAAAGTGGTACTTATAGACCTATTCAGACGCAATTTTCGTATGGATTATGATGTCGTCGTCGGCGAAAAATACTTGCATTGTAAAGCTGAAGTCGCGAGGAAAATGACGTCATATTTCTTTTAACCATTAATTGATTTATATACTACCCCTAGAATGGGAACTTTGAAGGGGGTGTGCATGATAGCGAATGGACAGGTGACCGATCTAGCGTGTCGCAACTTTTGTACAGCAGAAATGAACATGGAGAATGCGCCCTCTCGTGTTGGATGAGCGTGCCTACTTTAGGACCCACGTAGACAGAAATAACCGTCTGTTATGGGGAAATCTTTAATATTTTTGACATTTCTCAACCTTCCCCATAGACAGACGGTACGACCGTGTATCACCAACAAGGTGTACGATCAGCCGACCTGAGCCTTAGGTCGCTTTGCCGTTACGTACTATACTGCACGGATACGCCACTGAATACATGCTACACACACAAACACACAGACAAATAATAAAAATACACTTCCGGTTCCGGATATGTCGACCGTCCACTCACTACGCGATATGTGATCATTCAGTCTCTATGTACGGAGGTCTAATGGAGCCAGACGAAGTCTCAGCGGAACAACCGACGATACAGAGAGACTGAAGCTTTTGGTCTAGGACCCACGTAGCTTTAGTTTTAGCCTCCCTGTCATACATTTATAATAAAATATGACATTGGCGGATTTACGCCGGATCCTGGCCCGTACCCCCCAACCTTTTGAAAGAAAAGTATGGCTAGAGTGCCCAAGTCTGTGCAGCTAGTGCCCATGTCTGCGCACACGCTTAACTGCGCGATTCTTATAGTAATAAAACAAAACGCAACAAACACAAACTTTTCATCATTATCATAGCGATAGGTATTCATGCAAAAAACTAGTCAAAATAATGAAAAAACAGTCTTATTTCAGACATTTTATTCACAAGCCTTAAAATGTTGTCTTTAGTTTCACGTCAAAACTCCTGAACTGCGTGTAAAATGAATGAGTGCCCAGACCCATGGGCACCATTGTTTTTTCAATGTTGAAATGACACGGCCACCGTTTCTTGTGAAAATGGCATTGTTCTTGCTCTAATTTTGATGAGATTTTTTTCAAACTTAGTCTTTAGAATATCAGGAATAATATAAAATAAAGCTTTAGAGGAATATTAAAGAAATTATTGTTCATTTTCTGGTCAAAACCTTAGGTGCGTAGACATAGGGCTCCCCATCATATATAACTATATATTGTGAGTGTGACCCCCCTTCTGACAATTATGGGAGGAAAGCTGGACTCTATAAAATCTGATAATCCCCCTCCCCCCCTACTGAGTGACTTTTGAAGGGCTGGCAAAAAAAAAAATCTTGAATATGTTCACCAATATTCTGGACTCGCCATGAATTTTGTGAGAAGATTTGAAATCTTTAAAAAAATTGTTGCTAGAGTGCCCCAGTCTGCGCACACGCGTAACTGCGCGATTCTGTTAAAACAAAACCTGCAACGAACACAAACTTTTCATCTTTGTTATAGCAGTCGTTATTCATGCAAAAAATGAGTCAAAATGATGAAAAAAGGTCTTATTTGAGATATTTTATTCACAAGCCTTGAAATCTTGTCTTTCACGTTAAACTCTCGAACTGCGTGTAAAATGAATGACTGTGCAGGCATGGGCACCCATTGTTTTTTAACGTTGATATGACACGGCTGCCGTTTCTTGTTAAAATGGCAGTTCTTGCTCTAATTTTGATGAGGTTTTTGACAAACTTACTTTTTAGAATATCAGGAAAAATATAAAATTGAGTAGGCCTATTACTGTAAGTATTAGAGGAACATTGGAGAAATTCTTGTTCATTTTCACATCAAATCTTAGGTGCGCACACATTGGGCGGATCCCCATCATACATGTTCATTCAGTGCATTTCTGAATACTACAGTAGGGTCTAATTAGAATAAATGCTTTGCTCCAGAAGAATTTAATGTAACAAGTACTGTATGAAGTTGCCGGATAGGAAACTACTGGAAATGTGTGTTTACCAAAATTAAACAGTCATCCTATCAACATTATATATTCATTTATAATTACAAGTTGATCATGGAATTTTTAATATATTTCAAAAATAGCTACAGATGTGCCCCCTCTGGAGGACATGAGCGAGCTTATAGAGCAAGCTCAGCAACTGCAGAGAATGAAAGAGAGAAAGGTCTTGGCATCGTCACCATCATCATCATCACCATCCCAGGGTCTCGTAAAACCAGCGAATAAACCCAAGGAAAAGTTATCCAAGGAAGACCCCAAACAAGGGGACAAGAGCAAGGTTTGTGTGAAGGATGTATGAAGGGGAAAGTGGGAAGAGTACTAAAATTTAACCCATTGCCTACGGGAATCCGTCTTTCTTGTATTAACCCTATGGGAATGAGATGACCCGGTAGTCAACGGGTTAATAAGGGCTAGACACAAACAGGCACCCAAAATCTCAGTCAGGACCCCCAAAATTTGAAAATGTTTACATTTAAGGCTCATGCATGCAGACCCTAAAACTTGCAATCCGGAACCCCCCCTACAAACACAGATAGTGTGGAGCCCTGGGGAGCATTTCATCAAGTGTTTTGTCGGTGATTTTTGCTGACAACTGTTATAAGCTACTGAAATCCCTGCATCTGATTGGCTGAGAGCAAATTTGTCAGTAAAAATCACTGAACACAGAATTAAAACTCAAAACTGTGGTAAATACAGTATTCATAATCTCAGTGGCACAGTCAGGGTTAAATTCAATGTGAAGTTGTCATGCACACTATATATTTTTTCATATCATTGTTGGTTTTCTGGACAGGTGTTTTGCTAAAATCTTTATTCAAGTTTTAATTTCAATTCTATGTGCATGCGTGGAATAAAAGAAAAAAAAGATAGAATTTTAAGACAAATTAATCTGTTGTTTTTTTAAAGAAGATGCTAGATAATATCTATAAGAATCTACCATATTGATTGCCAAAATTATGTGAGGTGTCTGTGCACCATATTGTAAACCCAGAACTCTAA
The DNA here is from genome assembly GCA_025617745.1 of Heliocidaris erythrogramma. NCBI lineage: Eukaryota > Metazoa > Echinodermata > Echinoidea > Camarodonta > Echinometridae > Heliocidaris > Heliocidaris erythrogramma. The sequence goes on from CM046858.1 coordinate 21,027,484, forward strand.
TGCTTCTCTCTCTGTAAGTAACTCTCTGAGTAACTCTTTCTTGCTCTCTTTCTACATAGACTCATGCTACCGGCAGCAAACCACCTTCACAAAAATCTGACTCATTTGGGGGCTTGAAGAAGGGATTCCTATTTGGCTCTGCCCCAAAAACATCCTCAAAAGGAACTTCCCAAACCTCCAAACAACGCCCAGGCAAAGAGGTACAAGCCATAGGCCCGGATGCTACATCGAGAGACAGCCCTGAAGATATTCCACTCATCAAACCGCAGGGAGATTGTGCACAGAATGGAGCACAGAGGATCCAGGAGGTTCAGGATGCACTCAAGGCCAGCACTCCTCTCCTTGAAAACAAAGGTGAGAGCGATGAGGGTTTTAGCATTTGTTGGAGATTTGATTGCAGTCCCAGCATCTACAAGATGACTTTCAGACTTTAAAGTGGCATTAAAGTGGTAAAACGTAATCAGCGCCATCTTACAGTGACTGCTAAATTAAGATTGTAATTTGAAAATTAATTACAAAGTAAAAAATGATATGTAAACAAATTTTTAGGCATTTTACTCCCAGTGTTAAAGATCATATGCTCGATCTGTAATGAAAAACACAAGTCAGAAAAAATTGGAACCAGCGGGATTCGAACCTGTCATCTTATTGCTTGCCGGGCAGCGACTTAACCACCAGGCTATTCTGGTTCACGGCCAAGTCACGACGAACTGGAATCAAATACCCAAGTCAGAAAAAAAAAATTGGAACCAGCGGGATTCGAACCTGTCAGCTTACTGCTTGCCAGGCAGCGACTTAACCACCAGGCTATTCTGGTTCACGGCCAAGTGACTTGTGTTTTTCATTACAGATCGAGCATACGATCTTTAACACTGGGAGTAAAATGCCTAAAAAATTTGTTTACAAATTAAATTTCCTCCCATCAAGCTTCTTCGTTTACTAAAAAATAATAGTTTGAAATATGAAATGTGCCTTTTATCCAAACAAGCTTTTTGTTAACATTCAAAATAGAATGCAATTAATTTTCAAATTATAATTTTAATTTAGCAGTCACTGTAAGATGGTGCTGATTACGTTTTACCACTTTAATGCCACTTTAAACTGACATTTTCGTACCAGTAATCAACATGCAACCTCAAATAGTGGAGTAAAATATTTTAGTGTGATTGGTTCCCCTTTAACCACTTCATTCGGCACTTGTATGTTTCTCAATGCAGACTGGGTGAATGACGAGCTCCTGTCAAAGATAGAGAAGCACCCTCGCTTGGCCCGTCAGCTCTCGGATCCACTGTTCAGTCAGGCCATGTCCATGTTTCAGTCTAATCCACAGGGGGCCATGAAGTACTTCCAGGACAACCCTGAGATCCAAACTTTCTTCCAAGACTTCTGTGGAATTCTCGGTAGGTGGCATAATATTTTTTTGCAAAGTTAGACAGGAATTCAGAATTTTTATGCCTCCGCCCACCGTAGGTGGTGCCGGAGGCATTATGTTTTCGGGTCGTACGTCCGTCCGTCCGTCCGTCCGTCTGTCCCCTTTTCGTTCTCGCGATAACTTCAAAACCGTTTAGATTTTGGGGTCTCAAGGTCAAAGGTCAAAGGTCATAGAGGTCATTATATACATAAAACTGGTTTGTTTTTGTGATAACTTAGGAACCGTTTGGCGGATCAACTTCTAACTTGGCCCATGTATGCTTATGGGAGGGACGATGAACTGATTGGATTTTAGGGTCTCAAGGTCTAAGGTCAAAGGTCACAGAGGTAATTAAGTACATAAAAATAGTTAGTTCTCGCAATAACTGAAGAACTGTTTGACAGATCAGCTTCTAACCTGGCCCATGTTTGCATATCGGAGGGATGATGAACTGATTAGATTTGAGGGTCTCAAGGTCAAAGTTCAAAGGTCATAGAGGTCATTATATACATAAAAATGGTTTGTGATGTATGGAGTTTAGGCCTACCTATTTTAGAAATTTCAAGGGGACAGTGGTCTATTTGCTATAAAATATCTATTTCCTTGGTGTATTCGATGATTGTAAGTCATCAATGGTAATTAAGTTTTTTATTTGAAAATAAAATGAAATAAATTTTCTGTCTCTTGTGCTTTTGAAGTGAAAAGATTTGTAATTTTGATGGACCGATCCTTTTTAAAGTGTACATGTATGCCATACATTGCCAATCTGGTGATAGCGGAGGCATAGATTCCGACCGCGCGTGGTCGGAGATTCATCTAGTTAGAATCCTGTTTTCCAGATATATGTTAGTTATAATTTTTGCCAGGTGGGTATTTCCACAAATAAGGGTGCCAATTTGTGACATTCTTGGTGTCCCGCTTACATACATGTAAGGAACACACAGGTTTTTTGTGGCTCAGAGTGTAAGATGCCAATCGTGGAGTAAGACTGCAAAGTGATTCTGAGTATAGCATATTGCATCTTCACTATTGGAATAGTACTCAATCTTACTCCACTATTTGTCTCTACCCAGAGCCACAAAAACCAGTGTATTCCTTAAGCAGGACAACAAGAATGTCACAAATTGGGACCCTTATTTGTGGAAATACCCAGGTATACATTTATAGTTATAATAAACACATGTTGATTAGATTGTTTGACACATGCCCTGGTGACAGTCGCTCCAATTTTGAATACTTACCAGGTTCCGAATTTCAGTGCTGGGCCCTGGATCCCTAAACTTAACCTGTAACCAATTCACAATTCAATCCTGTACCTTATACCTTTGATGAAATAGAGCAAAGAGGAAATGTGGCAAGAATGAATGTTGGATCCCATGATGCACCCTCTAATTGTTTGGGGCAACTTTAACATAACTAAGAGCAATAAACTCGCCTTATTACGGAAGAAATCAATCAGAATTTTTTCACACTGCAATTACGTAGCTCACACCACTCCCTTTTTCAAGGATCTGAAAACTCTATAAGTTGAAGACGTTCACACATCGATAATCTGCTATTTTTATGTCTAAGTATGCAACTAACTTACTCCCACTATCATTGAATAATTTGCAAATATACTTTCTTATCCTTACACAGCAAGCAACACATTTAAAAAACAAACAATCCCCAAATTCTCTTAGCCCACAAGTTAGTTAATTTGCAAAATACTTTCTTATCATGAACCAGACATATGGAATGCATTCTGCGAGGCACTTTAATCATGGGCATGGCATTATTCTTTCAAAGCTACTTATAAAAATTTGGCTTATCCCATTAAAATAATTGACTTTAATACTATCTCTTTCTTACTAAATACTGGTGTAATATTTGACCTACATGTACTATCATTTGTGAATTAGAAACGTATGTGTATCAAATGTGTCAATATCACGCACAGGCCCAAACGAAACACCACCACATACCCTGCACTACCACATGCACAATTCTCTCCACTAACACTAATTCTTTTCCTCGTCCCTGCCCCCCGTCTTCACCCCGTCTTCACCCCTTGTCAGGCCAACATTATTGCATTCTATTGAATTACTTTGTTTTTTATCTACATGTACCCTGTTTCCATTCTAGTCTATTCTATTCTGTTACCTCATTAAGTTTTGACAGTAACATTTGTACTGTTTATAAAGTGTTTTAAAACTGACTGACCGTTATTGTTGTGTTTACATCCAAATTAATTATTTCATATTCATATTTTAGATAGCTTAGCGAAAAGGGCGCTTCAACATTTTATTCTATAGAGGCAGAAGCAAAAGATTCGAATGTAGAGTTAGTATTTAACTCTTTGAACACTTTTAAGCAAAATAATAGGAATATTTTATTCAGATTTGTCTGATTCTAATTTTAGAAGCACAGATAAAACTATAATTTTTCCTTCTTGCTTCTTTCCCGCGTCTTTATGCGCCACTGCGTTTCACTGAGCTACATGTACCTTACTGTATTACATCACTCTTTCTGTTTATTTTGTATTGTCAGCATGAAAATAAACATTGTATGATTTTATATAATGTTTGATTTATCTTGTTGAAAAATACAGAAATAAAACCAAACTGAAGCTACTGCACTGAACCTCTTTGTTTCTTGTCGTAAGATCTGTGTAAATTCTATTCTTTCAATTTGGCAGGGGACCATTTCTCCGGCCTAGGTTCCTCATCAGCACCCCCACCTGCTTCTACAACCCCAAAGGTCAGTCCTGTTCAAGAGGTCAAAGTTCGCGACACGCCTGGTGTGGATATGACTGTGTCCAGCAGTACTGACTCCAAGCAAGCAACGGCCAAGGACGAAGCCAAGATGAGAGAAATCATGGCAGACCCTGAAGTCGTCAAAGCGTTTGGACATCCACAGACACGGCTCCTCTTTGAGGCATTGCAGACGAACCCAGAACTTGCACAAAGGTATGCATACATGTACCTTATTCTATCAGCATATTGAGTCACTTATTTGCCATATTATAGCCCTTCTTACAATTTTGAAAGAAATTGCAATATTAGGACTAGATCTGAAAATTGAAATGTATAAATTCTTCCTCACTGAGGTGCAGAATGGTCTTAAAGTAGAGTATCTAAATTGTGGTATTTCAGGCAGGGAAGATGGAGAAACCGGCTTCAAGAATAAAAAGCAATATGGATCCCTCTAAATGATATAAACACTTTCACAATTCCATTTCCATAGGTGGTTTATGAATAAAGATCAGATTTTTATACTGAATGAAAAAAAAAATTGACTGAGAAAAGCCTGCTATTTAAAAAAAAAAATCAAATAGATTCATTGTGAATTTGGATTAAATTGAATAATGTACTGTATGTATTTGGAGGATCAATTAAAAAAGTACTGTGTTACATGTATGGTAACTTGCCTCATGAAATTTTATGTGATAGATGTTTGTAAACATAGTACGTGTAATGATATAGGATAAGTAATGGTCAGCTTTGTGTTACACAGTCACGTTTCTTTGTGTTTTCTGCTCAGTATGATGCATAATGCGGATGCAGACTTCAGACAACACATAAAGACATTGGTCAAGAAAGGGCTTCTGGGCTTCGCCAGGTGACAAAACGTGCAACAGAACAATGGAAGTGTGGTCATTTGTCAACATGACCCCCAACAAGCCCAACCCAGTGAAGACAGAAGTTCAGCATCTGAGCAGTTGTCAGAGCTCCAGCTCTCGAGATGTTTTAAAATGTCAGGTTTATCTGCTTTGAGATACAAGCTTTTGTCAATTTGAGGATACTGTGTTTGACCGTCATTACATTCCAGACTGTTTTGTGATTAAAACTCAGTAAGTTCGATAGATAAAGTTAAGACCTTATGAATAGATTACCAGAAGATGTTCAAAGAAATCGCAAAAACGTAAATTGTATTTGATGGAGGTCCCGAATGGTTGTTTGAATTATTCATTTTGGCACTGCACGTTATTTCAAGCCTTCCAATTAGAGGAAAATCGACATCACCTAGTTGTTTGCTTGGTATGACTTCACTGTGACTTTGGCCATTCTCACGTTTTCCAAAAACCTCTCAACACTCTGCAAGTTCAGTGTTACTGTCTTGTAACAAATCGGAACCCCAATTTTCATATAGTATTGTCAGAAGTTATGTCAAGGAAGGAACTAAGAAGTTTTTCATCATGGTCTTTAAGTACATTTATACAAAGGGTTTTGTAAGGGTGAAGAAATGTTTGACTCTCCTCATGTAGTTCCCGAGGGACAAGACTTGATAGACTTCAGAAACTGCAAAAAGGGGGTAAAAATCCAGCATCAATAGCAGGTACATGTAAAGGCGAAGTCAAAAGAATAAAGTGGCAATGATGTGAAAGCGGCTGGTATGCGTGAATAGGTGGGAGGTTATTTCTTCCGATTGGAAACGTACATGTATGCAGTGGAAAGAAATGACATTCAGGTTGTCCGTCTATTCATATGTGGCCATCCTCATTCCTTTTTATGCCAATTACACAGTGAAGGAGTAAAACGGGCAATAGATGTACTGTGTCACCACTGGGTAAATAATCATTTATTCAGTAAAAACATCTGCAATATAACAAAATACAACACACAACAAGAGCAAATATAAATTAGGCCTGTTCCTAAAATACAGATGTGCACAATACATACTTATACAGGTTCACATAGAACTTAATTGTACCCTCTATGTACAGAAAATATCAAATTCTTTGAGGTTCCGCCTATTTGCATATAACTGGAATTATGATTGTTTGATCCAGAATTTTAACCCTTAAACAAGGAAGGGAGATTCAACCCTCTTTGTGTTTTCCACAATATATTTGTGTAATTTTTTTTTCCTCCACTGAGCTTATGTGACATTGTAGCTTTGTTCAAGTCATTGGCAATTCTAAAATACCGTATGGCAGTTTCTGTGCAGTCTAAAAATTAAGAGCACTGTGAATACTCAAAGATCTTTTTAAATATTTTTGTAAATAGGATAGCAGAAATGTCACAAACAGCCCGTAAAAAAAATAGTTTTCATTTTGGGGCTATTAACCTCTGCCTTCAGGAATATACAGTGGCTTTTATAGAGCTGTAAGTGCTACATGAAGGTCATTAGCTGTGGGACCCTGAGCCCAGTCTTGGTGTATTTTGCAGATTTCTTATTTTGAAAAACAACTCTAAACATGCCCAAATAAGTGTTTGTATTCTCTTCACAGTGCAGACCAATTATTGTAGAACAATATTGTCTGTACTTAAGAGAGATCCTTGGAGGAAACTTGTCAGTTGCCACCATTCCTTGTCAGTTGCCATCCATTCCTAGTGCAAACAAATATTTGAGAGTACTAAGACTACATTTGTAAGTTCATGTTTACAAATGGTAGGTCTGATAAAATGTGCGGAATAGCAACAAAAAAGGAGGGACACTGCTTGTCCTATATCTTCTGAATAACTCTGTAAATGGAATCTGGGCCCCAGCAGTGGCTTACATGTATTTTAGATGCTTCTGTAGCCTGTGTTAGTGATTTGTGCATTCAAATATCCGATAAGAGCGAACTGTGATGCAATACTATATTAAACAGTTTATCACATGCTTTGATACACATTTGTATAAAATAATCTTTATGTAATGCCCAACTCCCTCACTTACTTCCTGCAAGGAAAAACAAAATGATGGATCCAGCTTTGTACAGTGCAACATGATAAATAAATAAATAAAGTAAGATAATGTATAACTACTTACCAATTTATCTTACACAGATTACACAAAAAATTAAATACAGATTAGTGTATTTACAAAACACCAAAAATAGTGCTCGTTTACCTCAGAGCGGTCTCCATATTAGATTCTTATCAAAGTTTGTCATATTAAATCACTAAATGTGCAACAGTCAAGTAAAAAGAGCTTGGTCCTAAAGTGGGTCTAATTCTTGGTCCTACAGAAGACAATTAATTGGTCCTTCTAAATGATGGCTTGTTTATACAGTCACATATCAATTCATTACAGTAGAGTAAATATTTGATAGGAGTATAAACATGTAACCAAATTGGCCATCCTGTTACATGTATGTAAAACCTATTTGATCCCCCTCAACTTTATGTTTGCTGACTTTCATTTAATGAAAATTGAAATTTATATTTCCTAGTTTAATATAAGTTAATATTTTGGAAACATTTATTCCACTGTGTATTTTTAATGCTAATGATTTTCCTCACCTATTCATCTTTATTTCATCTCTTTTTCTGTTTTTGATTTTTATTTACTTCTACCGTGCATTACAGTGACGGTATTTCAGGTTACAGTCCTCAGAAGCAGCGATATACAATAAGGTTTAGTGGGATGAGACCAATTTTATTCTGATTTCCGATTCATATAACTTTTCTGTTGATTCCACTTGCTCTCTACTTTGTTTATAGCATACAGCCCACATGACCGACATCCCCCGAGACCGATCGCATATGAGACTGGCAAAATGTCAATCTTGCCAGCCGCCTTCTTCTGAGGGTTCACGAGAAGGAAATTGTAGTCTTGTGGGCTGTTGGTCATTTGGGATGTTCCCATTTGATTTGTAGCCCTACTGTTCTTAGGATAATTGTTGCTATGTGTGGCAAGGGACAGGTTAGTTTTGTATTGCATTCTATTTGGAAATGACCTGTTTGGCCCTCACTAGAATGGTGCCACATCTTTTGTTGTGTCCAAAATTGATGTATTCTAATACTTCTGCTCCACATCAGGTATGGTCACCAGTCTCATCAAAGTTTTCATTTCTTTGTGAGTGCTTTTTTATTCCATCTATTTTCAAAACCAGTTATCTTTTCGTACAGACAAGGCGGTTTAGGAAGTTCAAATTTCAAAGAGGTATCCTCATCAAAGAATGGCATTACTTCTGAAGAAATATTAGCACAAATAATGACCCGAGAGTTAATGGGCTTCAAATTGTTGGTGAATTATCGAGCCTATCTTTATTACAACATTGAAACCATTTCAAATTATTGTTTGTATTTACCAATAATTATGTGAAGAGCAGTCTTTCAGACTGACCACTTCGTCCAGTACTGTTTTACTAATAAATTAATATTTGATAACACGTACAATTTAAAGATATTGTGTGGTTGTGTTGTCTTCTTGAAATGTTTTGTCATTAAGTGAACAATGTGAATCCCTACAAGATGAGGTTTTGTAGCAAACACATGTACATGTACCCTTCATACAGTGTTTTCATATACAATATTTGACATAGTTTTAAATCAAGAGTAAAACATCAAATAGGTCACCAAATCACAAAATACTCAATAAATACTTCCATGAATACAGAACACAAAGATACAAGCATAATTAGATCAAATTATGAAAATACAAAATTCTTTTCAAAAATAGGACTACCTCAAACAATTCAATATCATGATGAATCTGTACTTATACATCACACAATATCTATATATTCACATAATTTATGTATACTCTGTGCAGCAATTTACACCTACATGTACATGTACCTTTTCCTCTACACCTTTTAATAATCTGAAAGGTATCTTTGCACTTACAGAAAAAGAGAAATGTAAAACTTTCAAGTGATCATTGCCTCTATATATTTTCCATAGACTAACATTTATTTATACACTTTTTTTTCAATTTGTCTGGAGATCTTATCATTGATTATTCTTTGTTCATGTTCCTGATGTAGGATTGCTTTCCCATGTTAGTTCCTTCACCTGTACATTTATACAATTACTGATAAAGTTTTCCCTCAGCTCTCTGTACATTGTTTTCTGCCTCATTCGTTTGCAATGCATGGTACATGTATCTATACTCCATGAATGTAGCAGCGAATGTAGCAGCTATCTCAACTCGCATTTATTTTGAGAGCTTCTACCTCCAGCTGTCCACCAATCAAGAAGTCCTTGTGGACACCAAATCTCTCTTTAATCCCTTGCATTTTTTCTGACTACCGGTGCAAGAAATACAAATGCAAGTTGTATAAATTTTTTCTGTTTTCATACAAAGTACACTGCGTAAAAACAAATGAGTACCCATTTTTCGGGTACACATTACTTCAAGTTCAGTATTTTCAACTTTGTCAGCCATTCAATTCCAGGCTTGTTCCTGGCTTCACCAAGGTTGTTTGGGCAGTCATTCTTTACAAAAAAAATATGCATTTCCACAATTAGAAATGTCTGGATTTACTCATGCTCTGTAGTCATCATGTCTATATTATGTACATGTACGTGTCCTTGAAGCATTCATTCCAGAAATGTTATGCAACACCTTGAATTCTCCTGCATTAGTTTCAAGCACTTGTGTTGATTTCCACCCACCCAATGTCAACAGTGGAAATATCAACATACAATTACTGATAAAGTTTTCCCTCGGCTCTCTCTCCAATGGCTGGGAATAGCATTTCAAACTTCTTTTTGCATCTGAAATAGCTTCACTCAAATTATCCTGTAGTAATGCTGTGCGTCATTCTTCAGTTACATGTAAGTCTTTTGTATTTCAGGTTCCTTTTGCATCTGAAATTGCTTCACTCAATAATGTTGTGCATCATTCTTGCATACTTCTGTATTTCAACTTCCATTCTTATCTGAAATTGTTTCACTCAAAATATCCTGTAGTAATGATGTGCTTCATGTTTCAAGACTTCTTCATTTTCCAATTCTCTTGCTATGCTTCACGCAAGGTGTCCTATGCATGTTGTACTAATGCTGTGGATTATTTCTCAAAACTTCTGTTTTCCAAATTCTCCAGCAATGCTTTTCATCACTCAAAGCGTCCTATCATAATGCTATGCATCGTTCTTCAAGACTTCTGTGTTTTCCAGTGCTCTAGCCATTCTTCCAGCTGCCCGTAATTGTTTTCCATCCAGCGAATGTTGGTCTTCGTGTTGTCGACGGCTTGAAGGAAGCTGCTGACACCTGCTAGGTTCTCTAGATCCTCTTTCTTGCTTGAAATAAAAGTCTCGAGCTAGGCGAGATAACGGGAAAGAAAATGAAATATTACTGATCATGAAGAACATACAGAAAAATGGAATAATGTTATTGACATTTATATGTACTATTAAAATGTAATTGCCCCCAAATTGATGTTCGTTGGGTATACATGTACTTTATGGTAACGAAGATGGTATATACATGTACCAAGACGGGACAGTGAATGTTGTAGAAATAAACTCCTTGTGCGGTACGGATCAAAACATGTACATGTACTTCCACACTATGTATGTGTAGCATACATGTAAACGACTGTGGCACTCCACTCGCTGTACCATTAGTCAGCCAAAGCTGGTAAAGAGTTAAAGAGAAAGTCCACCGTGATATCAACTTGAATTTTAAAAGAAGCAGAAAAATGAAAGAAACAGATCAATGAAAGTTTGAGCAAAATCTGATAAGAAAGTTATGAATTTTTCAACTTTAAGTTGTAATCAATCAAACACAAATTGGCAACTCCATGACACATCTTGCAAGCTCCTCTCTAATTTGCCCTGTACTGAAAAAATCATAAATTACCATTTTCTCTAAAGAAAACATTTTATTTTAAATTTGTGTTTGATTGATTACAACTTCAAAAATTAATAACTTACGTATTTTTAAATCTGATTTTGCTTAAACTTTCATTGATATGTTTCTTCGATAAATCTGCTTCTTTTAAAACCAACTTGATATCGGGGTAGACTCTCCCTTTTATAGGATGGCATAATTGTGAAACAAAAGTAATAATATTGGGATTGTATTATGAGTGATAATGTTAAATTGTAGATGGCAGGCTTATTCTGTACACCTGCATTATGTACCTACAATTCTTTATACATCTTATAAATAAAATTTGTTTTTTCATTTCAAGTGTGCAAAAATACATTTACATTACAAAGGTATAAACATATAAAATTAGCAAGCAATACTGATTTTTACAGCACATCTATGACTTTCTGTTATTCTTCAATATCGCAAGAATATATTTTTAAAATGAAATAGGAAACCACGCTATTTTATTTACCTCTTCAAGTTGGTATTGGGTATTGAACCATTCAGTTACAGCTGTAATGATGTCACCCATCAAAAATAAACCAGAAGCATATCTAGACAAAATATGAAGTAAAATAAAAAAATAGATATTATTATTATTTCATTTACATGCATTAAATATCCAGGAACACTGAATATGATATCAGTAGTAGACAATGACAGTATTCATAACTTAGGAAGATGATAAAAAACAAAACGATTTCCAGGTGATTGCCTCTAAGAAAAGTATATTTTTGTATCAAGGCTTCCTTACTGAATGTTGTACGAGTAAGAGACCATTATAAAAAAAAGAAAACAAAACAGAATGTCACTCAAAAGCATCCATACCTATCTTTCAACAAATCCCATTGGTCCCTGAAGAAATTCCAAGCGAGATATCCTCCAATGGGGTTCTTTGATACATACTGGAATACGCTAACCGCATCCGTTAGAGGAAGTTGCTCAGGATCAAGTGTACGTGATAAAAGCCTGGGTGGATAACAATGAATAACTTAACATAAAAATAATCATCATCTATTACAGTGTTATTAATGGTTAGATTGATTGTATGGCAGTGTCATTTATCTTTAAAGGACAATTAACCCCACATGATATTCTAGATGCGGTATTGTCTGCTACGTCTTTCCATGGAGGCTGCCATTTTGTGCATGACACGGATCATTAGGTACCATATGCATTGATAATAGCCTACCTTTACAACAGATACGTCGCTTTGTTCTGATTTTATTACGATTGTTATTGGCCATGGGCCTAGATAATTGACGACCCATGAGTTCTAATAGCCATCCTGTAATGCAGATTCCTCGCTTTGTTTTGGTATTGTTACGATTGTCTCCGTCCTTGACGTCAATTCTCCGTCTCCACGTACAGAAAGTATATTTTTATGAACAAATTAAGACCTTTTAAAAAATATATAAAACTAAACTTACATTTCAGAATATGTGACTATATCTAATATATATTTGTCCTCTAAAAATCAATTACAAGTTAACGATGAAGGAAATATTACTTGGGATGAAAAATATTTTCGTGTACACATAAAGTAATGGCAGCCCCCTTATTATTGCTAGCAGACAATAACTTGGCTGGAAAATAGTGATTTATATCTATATCCTGTGTTTTTACATGAAATTGCATGTATCAAATAAGAGGCATATACTACACCATTCAAAATAAGCTAATTCATACGCTGAGGTTAATTTCCCTTTAAACGATTTTGGAATCTTTATTTTACTTTAAAAAAATAAAAATAAAAATTCTATATATATATTATATACACATGTATTTATTTATACCGTGAACATCATTCTATTTTAAGTCCATTAATTGATCAAGAATGTATAAGCACTTCTTTAAATGGCATATATTTAGTTCGAAAAGCCCAGAAAGGAACAGGAAGGGAGATACATTACATCTCCTTCCCCCTCGATCTCCGTGATACATAAAATCACCACCCCTCCCCGATACATCACATGCCCCCGAACCCAGGGACAAATCCAGGATTCTGTAAGGGGAGGGCACAATTCTGAAAAATGTCTGACAAGCCAAAAAAAAAAAAAAAAAAAAAAAGAATTATGGAATTACAGATGAAGGTTCAAAGGGGGGAGCCTGTGCTAGAACCACAGGCTGGAACCCACCTGTTGATCAACCATGGCTCCCCTGTGGCCGTGAGCGCCGCCAAGCAGTGCCTTGCTTCGGCAGGTGAGCTGTGCTTGTAGGCATTCCAAGTCGATTCCCATACGTCCAATCCGCCAGAGGCTACCCGTGTGCTGTAGGCGAAGCTCCGGTAATCGGGAGGAATCCTGAAAGTACGAAATGGATTGGGAAAGTTTGATTAAAAGTTAGATTGGGAAAAAGAGAATTACGTGTTAACTGCTGATGAGAGAGTCGGAGAAAGTTAGAGAGAAAGATTGAATTTTATAGTCGTAGGTGAAGAGAATAATTTGCAACTGCAGTGGCGGATAGAGAATTATTTTCTTTTTCGGGGGGGGGGGGGATAAATATTTGTAACATATGAAAGAAAAAATAAGCTGAAACAAAGAAAATGGCAGTAAAGGGGGGTCGGGAACATGTGGCCCCTGTCTCCCTGATCTGTCACGCAATATTGCTGAAATCATTAAGCAACTACCATATTACTGATATAAATTAAAAACTGAGAAATATTAATGACAGAAATAAGAAAAGTGTTGTACTCGCAAAATTACGGTATTGGTACCATAAAACAAACTCCGACTAAATTAGAACTTCAATGCCTAAAAAATGCATGCGAAACTAATTTTCCTTTTCATGGATTAATGTTCTTTACATTAAATTTAACTTCAGTACTAATTTGTCTCTTACTCATAGCCGATTGAAACATTTTGAAACAATTCTTTCGTTTTCGCAATGCAGCCTTGGTGCCCATAGGCACACATCTGTTGGAGAATCGTCACCCGTAAGAGCCTGTTTGGAAAAGAAATAGATAATGAACGATTAGCAAAATATTAGTTTGCCCATCTTATAACCAGCTGAATACGACTGCGTCTCCTATATGCCTCCGCCTAAATTCAGTTGACGGCTCAAACTGTTCTAGAAATATTTGATAACGAGGCTAAAAACCAGTAATTTCATGTAATTTCATGTAAATTGACCTCTGTGACCTCTGACCTTTGACCTACTTACCCCAAAATCTAATCAGTTCATCTTTCTATGGGGATGCATACTGGTACCAAGTTTGAAGTTCTCACCTCAGATAGTTCTTGAGATATCGCGGTAACGGTGCTAAAAACCAGTAATTCCATGTAATTTCATGTAAATTGACCTCTGTGACCTCTGACCTTTGACCTCCTTACCCCAAAATCTAATCAGTTCCTCTTTCTATGGGGATACATACTGGTACCAAGTTTGAAGTTCTTACCTCAAATAGTTCTTGAGATATCGCCGTAACGGTGCTAAAAACCAAGAATTTCATGTAATTTCATGTAAATTGACCTCTGTGACCTCTGAACTTTGACCTACCTACCCCAAAATCTAATCAGTTCCTCTTTCTATGGGGATGGGGATACATACTAGTACCATGTTTGAAGTTCTTACCTCAAACAGTTCTTGAGATATCGCGGTAACGGTGCTAAAAACCAAGAATTTCATGTAATTTCATGTAAATTGACCTCTGTGACCTCTGACCTTTGACCTACTTACCCCAAAATCTAATCAGTTCATCTTCGTATGGGATACATACTAGTACCAAGTTTGAAGTTCTCACCTCAGATAGTTCTTGAGATATCGCGGTAACGAGAAGTGGGACGGACGGACGGACGCACGCACGCACGGACGCACGGACGGACGGACGGACGGACAACCCGAAAACGTAATGCCTCCGGCACCCACCTTCGGTGGGCGGAGGCATAAAAAACTCTTGGTACATTGAATGGATATTCTTTTTAAATGTTGTGTAGATAATTAATATATATATGTATATGTATATATTTATATATGTACATGTAGTTATTTTTAAAAAATATTTTTAAAAAGTGAATAATGAAGTAATCGTTAATTCCATGCGATTTCACTCTTGATGTGATTTGATTCACTGAATTTTAATGAATCTCAGTTACCAATGTTACAGGAGTATAAAAATCAAACTGATTTAGGAAGGATATAAGAATCTAAAAATCGAAATCAACACAATCGACATACCGTGCAGAGAAGTTCATAGCTTGAGGTGTTTGCAGGAATAAATATTTTACGAACAACATTCTCAGAGAGTTGCTTACATTAAGCAAGATAAAGCGTTATTGTAATGTAGCCAACGCTTACAGACTTGCATAAAATAGAACTTGCCCTAGAACTTGCCCTAGAACGTATTTTAAATTCACCATCACTTAAAAAGAAATGAATATGTCTTTATGTCATTGGATAAAACAGTTTTGTCCTTTAATAGAAAAATCCCGCCTGTTATCAGTTTTCGTTTTATTTCATGTTAACCACAATTTTATTAAAATTCTTTATTCTGAAAGTATACCATTAGGCGTAATTAAAATATTTTAATTTGTAATTTATTGAATTTATTAAAATTATTTGACACATAAAGCAATAATACATCAAAATTTGGTTCACTTTGCATTTCATTCACCGAGATAGGCACCAGACTGTCTCAGTGAATGAAATGCAAATTTGCAACTGATTATGCGGGAGGAGTCCCGCATAATCATCAATGGTGATCTGTCAAGTACAGGCTTAATGACCCAGAGCAAAGTCTTTCCAACTGCTACAATTTTGAACCATCTGTTTCACATATCCTTACTCTACTACTCCAGAGTCTGCAATGATATCATCAAAGAAGTCTTTGCGAGGTCTTCTTTTTGACTTATATCCAAGGAGACGACCTTCCATAACTCTCATCATTAGGCCATCATGTCGTAACGTCCTATCCATTTTTCTGTCTTTCTACCTCATCCTTTTCCCAATTTTCCTTTCTTTCTCTCTTTTCCGGATTTGTCTCAATTGAGTTATCAAAATTACACTGTACTACTCTGCCCCTTCAAATTTTTCAGGCACAGTCTAATTTATTCATTCCCATCAGAACAGTTTCTATTTTTGTTACTTACTTTTCTTGATGTGGTCCTGTATTGTTCCATCCCACGTAATCATATACTGTGCTAGCCTGATGCAGAATATAGTCCTGAAATACACAATAGAAATATGAATGTTTTTTCCTAGAGATGTTTTCAAAAGCAATGCATATTTCATAACAATTGCCTATAGGTAGCATTCACGAATGTGATTAAACTTCTCAATACATTATATATCTGCAAAAGCAACTACATATTCAACATAATTTGTAATTAGTATACATTAACTTCACAAAATAAGGAATAGTTTTCAACTATTCTTTTTTAAGACTCAGCCTTTGAGAAATTAATAATAATAATAATAATAATACCTGGCATTTTTAACGCGCTTTTCCCATAGTGGCCCAAAGTGCTCACAATTCATTATACACATAGCATTACATGACAATAAAACACACACCGACAAAAAAAAAAGTAAGACAGTTTTCTAAAACAAGTGGGCTTTAAGGGACTTCTTAAAAGAATCAATGGAAGGGGATTGTCTTAGAGTGAGAGGGAGTTTGTTCCATTCCATGGAGGATGCAACAGTGAAAGTTCTATCACCAGTCTGTTTCCGTTTAGTTAAATATGTTAATTTTAGTGGGTCTTCAGATGATCTAGTTCGTTTGCCAGGGACATAAATTTTCAAACAGTCAGACAAATACGTGGGGGCATGATTGTTGAGTGATGTATATACTAATAACAGCAGTTTAAAGATAATACGTTGTTTAACAGGGAGCCAGTGAAGATTACATAAAAGAGGGTCAGCTGTTGTGTCACGGCGGACTTGAAAAACAAGACGAGCAGCCCAGTTCTGGAGACGCTGGAGACGAACTAATTGAGACATTCATCCTGATTGACTTCTCCACCAGCTGATCTTCAAAACAAGGTCTTAACAATAGACCTTATGTTATCTTTGACATCTATCGCGTCTGTATTGATCTCTCAACGTGTAAGTTCAACCTGAAGTATATCGCAATTTCCCGTTCTCATCACCAGCAAACAAAATCTCGACATAACCACGCATCATCAGGGGAGCGTTTCATAAAACTTTTTTGTCAGTGATTTTTACTGACAACTGTTATAAGCTACTGAAATCCTTGCATCTGACTGGCTGAGAGCAAATTTGTCGGTAAAAATCACTGAGAAAACACTTGATAAAACTTGCTTCCCAGGATACTTTCATGGTTACACTATGAATGTATTTCAAAAGTCTATCTAACGAAGATATGAACGTGTTGACTTGTACAATCAGTCGTAAGAAGGTAACATGATTTTCACTGTTTAATGTGATATCTGTTGCTTATTGCAATTTATCTGAAAGTTTCTGTGTCAAAGTGGGCATTCCAGAGATAGGTTCTTCCAAAATCTCAAGAGCTGAATATTATATAACACTACATCCATGCAAAGCAAAATTTGGGTCATTATGTCATTAGGCTCTTAGTGTGCATGATATGTATGAATTTGAAAAAATATCAGAAAAACAGCATTGCCACAAAATGCTGAATTCAGGAAGATGAAAGTTAGTGATTGACAGCACATGATAAAGAAATTGAAAAGTTTACATGATATACTAGGCCTTGGTCGGCTAGCTTCCCTTTCTCATCCAATGGATATACGATAACAAAACAAACCTTGAATATACCATACACGGGCGTCGTCCTCAACATGCGGTCTATGTAGTCGAACGTAACTATGGCGCCTTTCCAAGGGACAAAGTCCGTCTCGCGATCGAGGTATCGGGTTAGGTCGAGGGCGAGAGAGAGGTTGAGGCGGCCTTCGGTGGCGAAGCTGAAAACATCATCAATCAATGCAGCGCGACTAGCAGGTGAGATGATCTACATGTATGAAGAAGAGTATAAAACAAAATGAATATTAATTCTGAATTGATATTTTGGTAGCAATTTTTCTGCCCTTCTTATAAGTAATTACAAATAAAATATGCCGAAATACTTATATTTTGTTGAGATTAATTTTCCAACGTTTGATATATAAAGTATTGTATTAAAAGATTTGCATGTTTCAATCAATTTTGAGGTTAATTGCTATAATCGATACGTCAACTCAATATGGATTACACCGTCTTTTAACACCTAACTTTTCTGTCCCAGTCCTTCCCACTTAAAGAGAATGACAAATCAATTTTAAGAATGTAATTATGAAACGTGAGCATGAAATATTGGCCCCCATAACATTATTCTATCAGCCATTGTCCACGTCATGCTGGTCTCACCATCCAAATGGACACACTTTCCGTTTCGGTTAGGACCATAATTCTTCTAGGACCATTGGGAGGCAGGATCATAAGGATATTGGACCAAAGGAGGTAGGATATAATTATACGTCAAAAACATATACCGTATGGTCTTCCATAAGTTGTCTGCAGAGAAGGTGCCAGTTGTGAATGTGGTAGTTGGTCCGAAAGAACCCTGTCCTGTTGACGTTTACCAGTATCCACTGATCACGTTGGACATTGGGGATTGCAAATGCTCCTTGAATGGTAGTAAACAGAGTATGAAGAAGAAATGTTAATTTTCAAAAGATCTAACAATTGACCACTGAGTGTCACATGAATGAGTAATCACATCGCAGCCGTAAAAATAATGGATTTGTGGGCATGGTAGGATTAAAAAAAAAGCTACGCATGAATTTGTATATATAATGTTAAGACGAATAAATAAAATAATACAGTGAGGCAGTTCATTTAATCGACACTGCGTAGAAATGGTGTAAAGCAATCAATCTCAAACAAAAGTGGTTGTAACAGACTAAGAGCAGGATTAGATATAATATTGGTGATATAGGCATAGTTAATTCATGTTTTCCATATGAAGTTAAGTGTAATATAAATCATGACAACGCTACATCTTTTAATACCTACGATATCATTAATAGGCCTATTACCGTTCTTTTAACCTTTTCTTTAATTTGTTAAAAACCGTTTATTTTTATTATTCAAAGGACAAATCAATGCTCTATCAATGGAGTCATTATTCACAAGTAAATGGAACATCAGATGAGCTCCTATGAATATATGCTCCACTGATGAACTTCTTATGAGTAAACAAAAAATATTTCTTTTGAAAAAGAAAGTCGATATTGTGTTTTAGGGACGGTGTCAGGAGTGGGATTGTCATGCTGGGTGCACATGAGGCGTCTTTTTGCTGACGTAGGACTTCGTCAAGGACTGGCCTTATTTTTTGACGTTGTACATAAAGTAAGTGCAAAAGTAATGGCTTGGGTCAATTGACCTATGACATGCTCGTCTAGCGGAGATCTAAATCAATTGAAATGATGCTTTGTGTGCTACGGAAATAAAATGATATACAAACCTGATCTGGTGTTTAGCCAGTACGTGTACGGTGAAATGATGTCATTACTAGCAGCAGATGAAAATGTCACTGGAATAGGCCAAATGTATCTACAAACAAACATGACATCAATCATCTACAGTCTACCAACTTGGGGATATCGATATCACTCAAAAGCATAAACAACTAACTGATCACGATCTTCTAATTAAACAAGAGCCCCAGTGGGCACGACGCTCACCTGAGGTGGATCATTTCACATCTGGTGCATGTTCTCTCTAGCACCACCAGGAAATATGTTAGAAATTGAAACAACTAGGAGGATGTACATGAGATGATGTTAGAAATTAACATAATCCCCCCCCCCCCCCCCCATTCTTAGCTTCCGACCAAGTTCGGTTAAATTCCAATCATGGGTTTTGGAGAAGAAGCTGAAAATGTAAAACGTAAAATGTTACCCCCACAGACCCCCTATAGGGCCACCCAGAAAAAATTCATGAACAACTTTCATTTTTCGTCTATAGAGGTATCTCCATACACAATACTAAGTCTGAGCTTATTCCTGGTTCTGGAGAAGAAGATCTTTGAAATTTACATAGCTTTTACACTTGGGGCCCTCCCCCTGGGCCCCCCCTGGGCCACATGTACCATTTTAGCAACTTTGGATCCCCTACCCCTAAGGATGATTCCTACCAAGTTTGGTTGAATTCCGATCATGTGTTTTGGAGAAGATCAGAATGTACATTTTGCCTGGCAGCGCCCCCCTCCAGTATGTTACCCCCACAGGGCCCCTATAGGGCCTCTCAGAGAAATTTCATGAACAACATTCATTCTTCATCTATAGAGGTATCTCCATACACAATACCAAGTCTGAGCTATGCCTGGTTCTGGAGAAGAAGATGTTTGAAATTTACATAGCTTTTACAATTGGGGGCCTTCCCCCTGGGGCCACATGTACCATTTTAGCAACTTTGGGTCCCCTACCCCTAAGGATGATTCCTAGTTTCCTACCAAGTTTGGTTGAATTCCGATCATGTATTTTGGAGAAGAATATCAGAATCTAAATTTTGCCTGGCAGTGCCCCCCCCCCCCCTCCAGTATGTTACCCCCACAGGGCCCCTATAGGGCCACTCAGAGAAATTTCATGAACAACATTCATTCTTCATCTATAGAGGTATCTCCATACACAATACCAAGTCTGAGCTATGCCTGGTTCTGGAGAAGAAGATGTTTGAAATTAGGGACTTTTAGAAGCAGTGGACTAGTACTTCGTCCCAGTCGACTAATTCGCGCATGTCAACGTCGTCGACTGCCCATGTTGACTACAGTTCTGATCATTTTAGATTTCACTCGACGTGTACGTACCGTCGACGTCAACCGGAAGTACACACTCAACGGATGAGCATAATACACTATGAACACGATGACAAAGAGAGCGGACAATTTATGCAGCTCCTCATTCTACCCTCCACAATAGCTCTAGTAGACAAAAGGACATCCCTTCACTGATATTATGTGACACCTGTTCTACATATTTTTACAGAATAGCAATGAATGGATGTTCTTTTGTTAACCAGTGCAATTGTGAAGGGTACACAATGAGGAGCTGCATAAATTGTCCGCTTCTTTGTTCGTCATGTTCATAGTGATAGTTGAGCTGTTCTGATGACGTCATATACGTGAACCTCGTCGAAGATTTCGGAGCACCGCAAAAACGAAGTGAACATGTTCTCGATTTTGCAAGTCAGGGAGGAGGACAGGGAGAGGGCGAGTGGCGCATGCGCAGTGGCGTAGAATGATGTCCTTGCGTACCAGTCGACTAAGTGGACGTGCAATTCTAAAAGTCCCTATTTACATAGCTTTTACAATTGGGGGCCCTCCCCTGGCCCCCCATGGGGGCCACATGTACCATTTTAGCAACTTTGGGTCCCCTACCCCTAAGGATGATTCCTACCAAGTTTGGTTGAATTCCGATCATGGGTTTTGGAGAAGAAGATGAAAATGTAAAAAGTTAACGGACGACACGGACGACGCACGACGGACGGCGCACGACGGACGACGGACAAATTTCCATCGCAATAGCTCACTCGAGCCTTAGGCTCAGGTGAGCTAAAAAAAAAAGTACAGTGAGGATTTATTTCAATTGTTAGTTTTCTTTCTTTTTCGTTTTGACTAATCAATTAAACTTTCCCTATCTCGAAATAATGATATGGCGCCAAAGTAATGACATGTCCGATAATATTCGTGTTTCGTTCAGTTTATTGAAACTTTCCTTTGAGAATTCAAATATACATGGTATACATGCTAATTCTTTTAAAAGAACTAACATTCGTGGTAAAAAAATTGTTTGCATTGATCTAGAAAGTGCCATTCGGTGCACAGATCCTAATGACGAAAAAACAAACAAAAAACCTCCGACAAGAAAAACAAATTGTGTATGTGTGTGTACTTAAAAAAAGTATGTCAGATTGGGTTTAAAGGAGGCGGCACGGCCGGGGGGGGGGGGGGGGTGGGAGCATTCAACTATATTGCTGTACACACGCGCGACCCCCCAAAACGCGTGAAAAGGGTAGTTTTTGTCGGTTATACTCTAAAATACTCGAATGGATAAAACACGTTTAGGGGTGTTTGGAAAACCTGTGGTCGCGCGTGTGTACAGCAATATAGTTGAGTGGTCCCCGGGCGACACGGGCCGGTTACAACCCCCCCCCCCCCCCCCCCCCCCCCCATTGACTACTGCAATGGATTACTGCTCGGTTTACCAGAGTCACATACAATGAAGCTTCAACGTATACAGAATGCCTGCGCTAGACTAGTTTGTAACTCCTCAAAATTTTGCCACATTACTCCTCTTTTAAAAACACTTCATTGGTCGCCAGTGAGGCAGCTTATTGCTTTTAAAATTCTCTTGATTGTGTTTAAAGCCTTAAATGGTCAATCTCCAAATTACATTTCTGAATTACTTACTTTAAAATCAAATCCACATTCATATAATCTCAGGAGTACAAATGACACATTGCTTCTAAAAATGCCAAATTACAGGACTAAGGTGACAATGGGAGATCGAGCTTTTTCTTGCACAGCACCTAAGATTTGGAATAATCTTCCTTTTAACATTAGGAATTCCCAGTCAGTGCGCTCTTTTAAGACTAAGTTAAAAACCCACCTGTTTGTAGAAGCTTTTCAGTAGTTTCCTTTTAGTGTATATCACTTGTGTAATGAACTACTATGTAACAATTGATTATCAAGCAATTGGTCCTTTATGATAAGCGCAGTAGAGTATTTGTGTATAGTTATTGCGCTATGTAAATGTACGTTATTATTATTATTATTATTAAATCCGTCATTCTCACTTGTACTGTGATTCTTCCACTTCTGCCTTGCCCTTGTCCAACAGGAAGTGCTCCTGCCGGAGACACACCATGTCCTGACCGCACTCACGTGACACAGTCACCACGGGGTAACCCATCTGACCCAACCATGGCGCCATCAGATCACTGATATCTCGGTACTGCCCATGAGCTTGAGTCACCTGAATGAAATAATGAGGATAATGGTGATGACAATAATAATCAAAATCACAATAATAACGATATTACTATTACTACTACTAGAATAGAAAATAACGTTGATAATAGTGATAATAATAATATTCATAATAATAATAATAATAATGATAATAATAATATTACTATTACTACTAATAAAATTGATAATAACGTTGATAGTGATGATAATTATACTACACTATTCATACTACTACTACTACTACTACTACTACTACTACTACACTAATTACAATAATAACAATGATCCATTCTAATTTAGAGCATAATAACATATTTAAAAGCGTCATTAAATTTTTGTGCTTCTAAATAGCTTTGGACTATTACCCTAGTTCTAGCTTTACTTAAAATTTCTTATATTTAATTCAGGATGAATTCAGTTTGGTGAATTACAAGTATATCTCGAGGTGAATCCAGTAGTATGGGGGAAAAGGGTGATGGGTAACTAGAAGAGAGGGCACAATTATGAAAATTTCTGACAAGGAATTTTTAAAAAGGTTATTTTTTCAGGTGTCTTTATTTGAGTGAAATTTTGAGGAGAGAAAAAAAAAAGGCGGAGGCACGTCTTAGGGACAATATACTTAAAGTACGCCAGTTGAGTTTCAAGAGGGGGGGGGGGGGAAGGTTGTGCCCCTATGGCCCCTCCCCCTTGAACCGCCAGTGGGTATATCTGCGCCTGAGATCAGTGCCTTTAACAGCTAGGGACCTTGTAAGATGCATGATGAAAGTGCCCTTGTGGAATGCCCTGCGAATGTGTCAATTTGACAAGCAAAATATAAAGCAAAATAGAACGTCCCGCAAAGACACACGCACGCACACACCCACACATACACATTCCCTCTCTCTCTCACACTTTCTTTCTTCCTCTCTCGCTCTCCCTCCATATTTTATCATTATTCCGCCACCACTTGATTCTTCCGTTTCCGAATATCCATCAGTCTCAAATAATTTTCCTTTGAGATTACTGAAAGAATACACTCTACTTTTGGCCTGTGTTTCCTTGTCAGCATTTAGGTTTCGGGTTTTGACTATTATTTTTTTAAACAGCATCAAAACATTAAATAAAAAATATTAGTAACCAAACCTTCAACTTGAGATGAGCCATTTTTTGTGAGTGAAACTTTTGCGTTATGAATGGTGAGACCACTATATATACTTTTGAAGGGACAGTGTCCGAAAATTTTCTGACTAGCAAAAAAAAATAAAAAAAAATAAAACAAGGTTATCTCATTATTTGGGTCCACTTTTTTTACAGAATTCTCTGACAAGTAAACAAAACAAAACAACCGCCCCAAAAGGGTTATCAGTATTAAAGGGGGGGGGGGGGAGGATGCACGGGCCGGAATCCCCCCTAAATCCGCAACTGAGGACACCAATACGTACCGATGTAATTGCCCGCCAAATATCCCATGCATCCGCGTTGCCGTACTGCTTGTTGCGGAGAAAAACCTAGAATTTCAGACCGAAGAAATATGTCATGAGATTTACATGAGACACAATAAGAAGGATGGCAATGCCATTGGTTCTGTGTCACATAAAGGGAAAAAATATTCTGGGCTCCGTTTCATAAAACTTGTTATCAATAAAAAGTTACAATAACAGTTATAAGCTGCTGAAATACTTGCATCTGATTGGCTGAGAGAAAATTTGTCATAGAAATGGCGCAGTTGATATTGATAACAAGTTTTATGAAATGGAGCCCTGGGGGTGTTTCACAAAGAGTTAAGTTGTACTTAGAGTCATGCGTAAGCGCCAATGCGCATCCGGTATTTAAAGGGATACGCAACCAGTCCGACATGGGGAAAGTCGGGATTGCGTAAGCCCTATTCACTCGTACACAAACTTTGTGCGTCGAACGCGCCCGTTGGACTAAGGCTTCTTACGGAAAGTTTTGTCACCGTTTTCACCGCGGCCAAAGTTAAAAAGGCCGATTAGCGGGATTATCTCCCGGACCTTGTCATATCCATCGGCGACTCTAAGAAGTCGCCGTTCAGCGGGATTAGCGCGAGCTTTTGTTTAGAGACCCACCCTGCGATTCCTTCGATTTCACCGACTTCCTGTTCTTTATTTTTGTTCTGCCTTGAAGGAAGTTGAATATTTAGTGTTTTGAAAGAGCGCCACTTACGGTTTAAGTGGTGACTCATTCTGCTTCATTTTGCTTCTTATTTTCTTTGGAAAAAGTACGAATGTATTGAAGTCTCCGTCAAAGTACCGTACGTATCATTTGTCATAGTTTTCTGAGAAAAGAAATACCTAGGTTTGTGCCATGACAAAGTCGGCCCCTTACATTTAATTTTCCCACATCGAGCCCACCACAAAAATATATAGTAATGATAAACGACATAAAAATTAATACACGAATAAATAAAGGACGGACAACTATTCAAAATGTTGCTTTATGTTCCAAACCAAAAAAAAACCTCAACTAATAACAATAAAAATCCAATCCCAAAAATACATTGTGTAGTTTCCAAGCAATGCAATTATAAATTCACATTCACATGTTAATAGCTGTTGTATGTAGCCGTCATGGCTGCGAATAAAAAAAAATGAAATTGAAATATCACAACGAAAAACTTAATGTTCTCGAGTTAAGACCGGATTTCTGAATATAAATACAACTTTACTTTTGCATGGGTCGCGGAACCAGAACTGGGGACGGGGCCTGGGGGCTGCAGCCCACCCCCTCCCCCCTCCACCCTTTTTTGAGTAAACACATTTCATAAAATGTATGAATTAGCTTAATATATTATCATTAATGAGTGAAATCAAATCAGCCCCACACACACACACTTTCAAAAACGCCCCTGTGTTGAAAGAGTAGCCTTTCTTTCTTTCTTGGCTTTGCCCTATATTTTTAACGTTTTCGTTATATATGTCAACAACATCTATTGGGTAATTCGGAATAATATTAAGCACACTTTATTCGAGTGCATGAATTTAAAAAATATTACTTAGTGCTTTGGGTAATGTTGTTACAAACCAGCATGATTGGGCAGTTATATAATGAGCGCTTTATTGAAATTAAAACATTATCGATGTGTTTTATTTTTTGAAATATCGATCTCGATCAGCCGTCTGGTCTTAAAAATGAACTCCAAAATATGGGGAAAATGGGGAGAAAAGTGATTCGATAAGTCCGTTTGTTGTATTAAGAGGGATCGAGTAAAAGAGCGAGAGAGCGAGGTAATTTATTAAAGTTATTAAGAATTCCGGAACGATTACAAACTTTTGTGATTGCGCCTGTCCCCGGATAAGGTTGTTGACTTTGATATGTACGTCGTTAACCTTCATAAGGATCTTTTTCATCACCATGTTTGGTGAGATGCCCTGTCCCACAGGAAACTGTAAGTAACATTAAAAATACATGTAGATTGATGTAGAAGATGGATGGCATAAAGAGAGGGAGAGGGTGGAGTGAGGTGGCAGAGAGACAAGGGGGACTGGGTGGCAGGGAAAGAAAGAGAGAGACTGTCAGGATGAAGGAGAAATTGACCCTGTCTCGGAGAAGTGGAAGTCGTGAATTCGTGAATGCTTTATAGGTCGATTCACATTTCACCCCCCCCCCTTGTCCCCCGCAATTTTGAGATAAAGATAACGGCTCGTAGAAAACAATTTTTTTAGGCGGAAAGTTATAGTTATTTGGACGTAATACTGCACCGTATGTAACAGGGGTGGGTACAGGGAGGGGAGTCCCCCCTTCCCGCGCGAAGCGCGAAAGCTCCGAAGTTTTAGCATCTTTTTTTTTTTTGGCGGAATATTAGTTCACCGCCCTGGCTGCTTTTCAGTTATTTGGGGCGCAATACTGCATTGTATGTAACAGGGCTGGGTACGGGTCGTAAAGCCGTAACGATTATAATGTTTCTTCACTCCCCTATTTTTCTTTCTCTCCTTCGCGTTTGCGCCCCCTTTAAGTGTTTCCCAGTGCACGTGCTCCCCCCCCCCCCCCCCAGACACACCACTGAGCGAAGAGACCGAGCAGGGGTGGGAGGGAGTATCCCTCTCCTACATCAGGGAATCTGTCTATAAAACTTGCATTTTAAAGCATACCAAAATGTTTTTAATGAAAACAATGCGAGAGAACTAATTTTCTTCAATATTTTCGTATTGAACTTATGGCATTTTTTTATTTCCTTTCTTCTAATCATTAAAGAATGTGTTTTTTCAAGATTAAACATCATGAGTTTAAATAATTATTAGTTTCAAGTTAATGCATCATAATTCTTATTTATGTTATCCAAATATATTGGGAGTGATAATACAGGCCATCCTCCCACCTCAAATATTTTGGGGGATGTATACGTCCATCCCCCGGGATCGACACCCATGGTACAAGGGTGGGCGCGAAAACTTTGACTTTTTTAGCAAATTTTGAGAGCCAGGATAATGGCTTGTAGTGCCTTTTTAGGCATTTTTTCTCTCACTTCCCCCGCTTTTTCGCTCTCGCTTTTTTTTTTTTTTGTTGTAGTGGCTGAATAGGGAGGGGGCATGGCCCCCGGTGCCCCCTGTCTACACCAGTGATGATAGGGTTTCCCCGAAGGTATCAGAGGGTAGTGTTTTTATATAAAGTGTGTACAATAATTGTGTGTGGTTGTGGTGGTGGGGACTGCATCCACCCCAGTTCCTGTTCTGTGGCCCATGCGAACCATTTGTATCTGCAAGACATTGGAGAACTAGAAAGGCCGTCAAAGGCGGCGCTACAGAGTAGTTGCATTCTTTCCCTAAACGATTCTTTCCTGTCACTATATTTTATATTTTATATTTTTCTCCTTTTTTATCGCAATAAAGACTTCTAGATTTGGCATAATCTAGTATTTAATACATGCATGTAAAATATTATGGTTACTTATTGTTATTATTATGTAATTTGGCACGATACTGGGTGTGAATATATTTGTTTGTGTATTTTACCTTGATTATTGTGAAAAATGTTATTTTGAAAAAGGAAGTAATAAAATATTCTTAAAAACAAAAAAAAAGAACTCTCCGAACTGAAGTTTCTATAACCGATCATCACAAAAAAAATCTAATCCATTATTTTCTTAATCGATTCTTTCCTGTCACTATCCGAAATGAAGTTGGGGTCAAAACTTCAAGGTCACACAGAATTTGCAGGGTTCAACCAATCATCACCAAAATCTAATCGATTCTTTCCTGTCACTATCCGAACATTCCATGAAAATTTGGTGCGAATCCGTTCACCCGTTCTGTTGTACACAAACAAACAAACATACGGAGCCCTTTACATAACCCTGCCGATTTCATCGGCGTGGGTAATCACTAATAAAAGATGGTCATTTCCATTCACATGCGCTGTTGTAAAGAAACTTCATATGCACATGCAGACCTCGATCCCTATACCGATATGCATCTTTTGAATCCAGACAAGGAGATAAACCTTTATCTTTTTACAGCAGAAACTGGGGAACTTCCCTCTCTTTATACCCCAGTGAAATCCCCTATCTTATTTACACAATATACTAACTGAATGTTTGTTTGCAAAGTTTCAAATTGCAGAACATAAAATTGTATCAATTTGTTGCAAAATAACATTCAGATTTATTTTTATCAAAGGCATTCACTATGTTGAAAATTTGTTATATGATATAAATGAAAAGTCTATTTTTCGGGGTATATGGGGTATTGATATCTGGAAAGTGTTATTTTCGTTTCTGGTACTTAAAGGGATAATTGAAATTCTCACTGACTTAGCCCCCTCATTTTCTGTTTTTATTCATTGAATGTGGAGTGGAATAAGAAAATTGTTGTTGGACAGAAGATTTTCTTCCCCTGAAATTTAACGCCGCAGTTACATCTATAGAAAATGTGAATGCCTTATTTCACCTTTGACTTGTAAATCTCTATTGTATAAGAAGATCAAGGGAAGCGAGCATTCGTGTGTTATATTATTGTTTCAATAGAGCCGGACACGCGTCCGTGATTTGACTCTTCGTCACAAACAATGCGGCATATGCAAATTTGACCTGGCTTTTGGATCCTTCCGTGGTTTATATAAAGCAGGATATCTTTTGACAAGCTTTTCACCATGGATAGCATCGTTTCTTCAAATCAACAATCAAGCGAGAACGAGGATTTCAACATGGAGTCAAGCTGCAGCGACGACTGGCACTTGGAGCTGAGCGAATCCATGGACTCCGATGGGATGACGTCATGTCATTCGTTCTCATTGTAGTACATGCACAAGTCTATACCAATCCAAAATTATAACATGAAAAGAATTATAATATGAACTGAATTATTAATTATTTATGATAAAGAGTGTCGGTACATTCATTCAAATCTTAATTCAAGTCTATACAAAGAAAGTAACATGAGGGGGGGGGGGGGGGGTGGTTGTCACATGTCCGAAAAGTCTTCGACAAGCAACAGCAAAAAGAAAGAAAGAAAGAAAGAAATTGCTGGTGCCCTTTTGTAGCGAGCTCCAGCCATGGGGCGATTTTGTGTGTTGAGTATCCCCCTTGACCGGACCGTATTTTGGCTAGTTCGACAGTCCATCGTTATGTGTTCTTTATAAAGGCCGATTGATTGAAAAATAAAGTAAAAGAGAAAATGTAAATATGAACCCTTTACACTGCTTTCTATAAACTAGATGTATATTCTACGTACATTGAGGAGATATTACGAGATTCTTTGAGAAAACAATCCGAGAGAGCTGCCAAGCTTCATTTATTTTTTCATCCGAGGCCTTAAAAACACTGTTTCTATAAAATATGCATTTTATTAATGATTTGGGTGCGTAGTAATCCAGGACCACACATTTTCGTCATTGTTTTTCATTTCCATCCCCCCCCCCCCCCTGAAAGTGCTGCCCTTGGCATGTGCCCCCTCTATCCGCTCCGTTTAATACACCACTGGACCGTGCGAGACAGAAGAAAGGTTGATGTAGCAAAATCGGATTATATGGATCTTGCTGTGAAATCTGAATTGTAACTTTCTATATCTCACTTATTCACACGATTCATCGTCAAGATCTCTTCATTGCGAAGCTGGTTTAAGCCATCGCTGTTTAATCTATTGAAAGTAGAGAGGAAATACAAAAGAGTTGGCTTTCAAAACAGAAGTAAGAAGAACTGGGAAGATGACTTACGAACAACGAAACTATTGATACACGATAATAATAAGGGGTAAATTCTGTAACCCTTTGAAAAGCCGAAAAGAAAATAAGCCTTTTAACCAGAAAGAACAGTACATGTATCTGTGTAGAGATTATGAAACAAGGACAAAGAGAGAGAGAGAGAGAGAGAAAATCAATAATCGTCTCTTGCTGGAGGTGACTTAATCCTTGTTCTTTGAAAGGGGCGAATTCTCTACCTCTTTAAAACATGGCGAAGAAGAAAAGAAATTAGCTATTAGACACCAGTAGATTGTACACATTTTTTTGGAGTAAACTATAAAGCGGAGAGACTCGATGACTTTCAAGCTAAGACGCGCGTTATCTTCATCATGTTCATACTGCCTGTTAGCCAGGGGCGGATACAGGATTTCCAGAAAGGGGGCACACACTGAGGAACCCTCCGTTTGACGAAGCCAAACGGCCATCTGGGGGGTCTGGGGCATACTTTGTCAACACAATACGCCCCTTGCGCCCCCCCCCTCTGCTTATTCTCTTATTCGTTAAAGCCGAACAGACAAATAGTTAGCTTTCAAAATAGAATTAAGAAGAACAGTCGAAATTATGATACAGGTGAAAGATTTAGAAGGAGAGAGAGAATTGTCTGGGTGTCAATTTCTACGAAAAGCAGTTATTATTATTTTTGTTTAAAGCTCTAGTTAACTAGAGCGGCGCTAAGAAGCAGTTTATCTCTATCCCGCTTTTGAACATGACGATAAAAAGCGGCCAATTCTATAACTCTTTTTAACAGCCGAAATTAAAGAAAATTATTTTTTTAAACTAGAATGAAAAGGCCCTCGGTTGCGATAATGAAACAAGTATCTGATTTGTTTTAAGCTTGAGTTAACTATTGGGCGGGGAGAAACGATGAGTTTTAGCTAAGATGCAGTTTGTCTTCGTCATGTTCATACCGCCAGTCAACATGATGATAATTAGCGGCCAAATCTCTTATTCGTTTAAAAAGCCGAACAGACAAGAAAGAGTTACTTTTCAAAATAGAATTAAGATGAACAGTCGAAATTATGATACAGGTGAAAGGTTTAGAAGGAGAGAGATTGTCTGGTGTCAATTTTTACAAAAAGCAGTTGTCATTATTATTCATTTTTTAAGCTCTAGTTAACTAGAGCGGCGCTTAGAAGCAGTTTATCTCTATCCCGCTTTTGAACATGACGATAAAAAGCGGCCAATTCTATAACTCTTTTTGACAGACGAAAATGAAAGAAAATTATTTTGTAAAACTAGAATGAAAAGGCCCTCGGTTGCGATAGTGAATCAAGTATCTGATTTGTTTTAAGATTGAGTTAACTATAGAGCGGGGAGAAACGAACTTTCAAGCTAAGATGCAGACACGAAAGAGTTAGCTTTCAAAATAGAATTAAGAGGAACAGTCGAAATTATGATACAGGTGAAAGATTTAGAAGGAGAGAGAGAATTGTCTGGGTGTCAATTTTTACAAAAAGCAGTTGTCATTATTATTTTTTTTTAAAGCTCTAGTTAACTAGAGCGGCGCTAAGAAGCAGTTTATCTCTATCCCGCTTTTGAACATGACGATAAAAAGCGGCCAATTCTATAACTCTTTTTAACAGACGAAAATAAAAGAAAATTATTTTGTAAAGCTAGAATGAAAAGGCCCTCGGTTGCGATAGTGAAACAAGTATCTGATTTTTTTAAGCTTGAGTTAAATATAGAGCGGGGAGAAACGAACTTTCAAGCTAAGATGCAGTTTGTCTTCGTCATGTTCATACCGCCAGTCAACATGATGATAATTAGCGGCCAAATCTCTTATTCGTTAAAAAGCCGAACAGACAAGAAAGAGTTAGCTTTCAAAATAGAATTAAGAAGAACAGTCGAAATTATGATACAGGTGAAAGATTTAGAAGGAGAGAGAGAATTGTCTGGGTGTCATTTTTTACAAAAAGCAGTTGTCATTATTATTCATTTTTTTAAGCTCTAGTTAACTAGAGCGGCGCTTAGAAGCAGTTTATCTCTATCCCGCTTTTGAACATGACGATAAAAAGCGGCCAATTCTATAACTCTTTTTAACAGTCGAAAATAAAAGAAAATTATTTTTTAAAACTAGAATGAAAAGGCCCTCGGTTGCGATAATGAAACAAGTATCTGATTTGTTTTAAGCTTGAGTTAACTATTGGGCGGGGAGAAACGATGAGTTTTAGCTAAGATGCAGTTTGTCTTCGTCATGTTCATACCGCCAGTCAACATGATGATAATTAGCGGCCAAATCTCTTATTCGTTAAAAAAGCCGAACACACAAGACAGAGTTACCTTTCAAAATAGAATTAAGATGAACAGTCGAAATTATGATACAGGTGAAAGATTTAGAAGGAGAGAGAGAATTGTCTGGGTGTCATTTTTTACAAAAAGCAGTTGTCATTATTATTCATTTTTTTTAAGCTCTAGTTAACTAGAGCGGCGCTTAGAAGCAGTTTATCTCTATCCCGCTTTTGAACATGACGATAAAAAGCGGCCAATTCTATAACTCTTTTTAACAGTCGAAAATAAAAGAAAATTATTTTTTAAAACTAGAATGAAAAGGCCCTCGGTTGCGATAATGAAACAAGTATCTGATTTGTTTTAAGATTGAG
The DNA here is from genome assembly GCA_025617745.1 of Heliocidaris erythrogramma. Taxonomy (NCBI): domain Eukaryota; kingdom Metazoa; phylum Echinodermata; class Echinoidea; order Camarodonta; family Echinometridae; genus Heliocidaris; species Heliocidaris erythrogramma. Next base: position 21,060,109 of record CM046858.1, read on the forward strand.
TTAACTATTGGGCGGGGAGAATCGATAACTTTTAAGCTAAGATGCAGTTTGTCTTCGTCATGTTCATACCGCCAGTCAACATGATGATAATTAGCGGCCAAATCTCTTATTCGTTTAAAAAGCCGAACAGACAAGAAAGAGTTACTTTTCAAAATAGAATTAAGATGAACAGTCGAAATTATGATACAGGTGAAAGGTTTAGAAGGAGAGAGATTGTCTGGTGTCAATTTTTACAAAAAGCAGTTGTCATTATTATTCATTTTTTAAGCTCTAGTTAACTAGAGCGGCGCTTAGAAGCAGTTTATCTCTATCCCGCTTTTGAACATGACGATAAAAAGCGGCCAATTCTATAACTCTTTTTGACAGACGAAAATGAAAGAAAATTATTTTGTAAAACTAGAATGAAAAGGCCCTCGGTTGCGATAGTGAATCAAGTATCTGATTTGTTTTAAGATTGAGTTAACTATAGAGCGGGGAGAAACGAACTTTCAAGCTAAGATGCAGACACGAAAGAGTTAGCTTTCAAAATAGAATTAAGAGGAACAGTCGAAATTATGATACAGGTGAAAGATTTAGAAGGAGAGAGAGAATTGTCTGGGTGTCAATTTTTACAAAAAGCAGTTGTCATTATTATTTTTTTTTAAAGCTCTAGTTAACTAGAGCGGCGCTAAGAAGCAGTTTATCTCTATCCCGCTTTTGAACATGACGATAAAAAGCGGCCAATTCTATAACTCTTTTTAACAGACGAAAATAAAAGAAAATTATTTTGTAAAGCTGGAGAATGAAAAGGCCCTCGGTTGCGATAGTGAAACAAGTATCTGATTTTTTTAAGCTTGAGTTAAATATAGAGCGGGGAGAAACGAACTTTCAAGCTAAGATGCAGTTTGTCTTCGTCATGTTCATACCGCCAGTCAACATGATGATAATTAGCGGCCAAATCTCTTATTCGTTAAAAAAGCCGAACAGACAAGAAAGAGTTAGCTTTCAAAATAGAATTAAGAAGAACAGTCGAAATTATGATACAGGTGAAAGATTTAGAAGGAGAGAGAGAATTGTCTGGGTGTCATTTTTTACAAAAAGCAGTTGTCATTATTATTCATTTTTTTAAGCTCTAGTTAACTAGAGCGGCGCTTAGAAGCAGTTTATCTCTATCCCGCTTTTGAACATGACGATAAAAAGCGGCCAATTCTATAACTCTTTTTAACAGTCGAAAATAAAAGAAAATTATTTTTTAAAACTAGAATGAAAAGGCCCTCGGTTGCGATAATGAAACAAGTATCTGATTTGTTTTAAGCTTGAGTTAACTATTGGGCGGGGAGAAACGATGAGTTTTAGCTAAGATGCAGTTTGTCTTCGTCATGTTCATACCGCCAGTCAACATGATGATAATTAGCGGCCAAATCTCTTATTCGTTAAAAAAGCCGAACACACAAGACAGAGTTACCTTTCAAAATAGAATTAAGATGAACAGTCGAAATTATGATACAGGTGAAAGATTTAGAAGGAGAGAGAGAATTGTCTGGGTGTCATTTTTTACAAAAAGCAGTTGTCATTATTATTCATTTTTTTAAGCTCTAGTTAACTAGAGCGGCGCTTAGAAGCAGTTTATCTCTATCCCGCTTTTGAACATGACGATAAAAAGCGGCCAATTCTATAACTCTTTTTAACAGTCGAAAATAAAAGAAAATTATTTTTTAAAACTAGAATGAAAATGCCCTCGGTTGCGATAATGAAACAAGTATCTGATTTGTTTTAAGATTGAGTTAACTATTGGGCGGGGAGAATCGATAACTTTTAAGCTAAGATGCAGTTTGTCTTCGTCATGTTCATACCGCCAGTCAACATGATGATAATTAGCGGCCAAATCTCTTATTCGTTTAAAAAGCCGAACAGACAAGAAAGAGTTACTTTTCAAAATAGAATTAAGATGAACAGTCGAAATTATGATACAGGTGAAAGGTTTAGAAGGAGAGAGATTGTCTGGTGTCAATTTTTACAAAAAGCAGTTGTCATTATTATTCATTTTTTTAAGCTCTAGTTAACTAGAGCGGCGCTTAGAAGCAGTTTATCTCTATCCCGCTTTTGAACATGACGATAAAAAGCGGCCAATTCTATAACTCTTTTTGACAGACGAAAATGAAAGAAAATTATTTTGTAAAACTAGAATGAAAAGGCCCTCGGTTGCGATAGTGAATCAAGTATCTGATTTTTTTAAGCTTGAGTTAAATATAGAGCGGGGAGAAACGAACTTTCAAGCTAAGATGCAGTTTGTCTTCGTCATGTTCATACCGCCAGTCAACATGATGATAATTAGCGGCCAAATCTCTTATTCGTTAAAAAAGCCGAACAGACAAGAAAGAGTTAGCTTTCAAAATAGAATTAAGAAGAACAGTCGAAATTATGATACAGGTGAAAGATTTAGAAGGAGAGAGATTGTTCGGGCGTTAATTTAAAAAAAAAATAAAGCTCTATTAACTATAGAGCGGCGCTAAGAAGCAGTTTATCTGATTTGTTTTAAGATTGAGTTAACTATAGAGCGGGGAGAAACGAACTTTCAAGCTAAGATGCAGACACGAAAGAGTTAGCTTTCAAAATAGAATTAAGAGGAACAGTCGAAATTATGATACAGGTGAAAGATTTAGAAGGAGAGAGAGAATTGTCTGGGTGTCAATTTTTACAAAAAGCAGTTGTCATTATTATTTTTTTTTAAAGCTCTAGTTAACTAGAGCGGCGCTAAGAAGCAGTTTTCTCTATCCCGCTTTTGAACATGACGATAAAAAGCGGCCAATTCTATAACTCTTTTTAACAGACGAAAATAAAAGAAAATTATTTTGTAAAGCTGGAGAATGAAAAGGCCCTCGGTTGCGATAGTGAAACAAGTATCTGATTTTTTTAAGCTTGAGTTAAATATAGAGCGGGGAGAAACGAACTTTCAAGCTAAGATGCAGTTTGTCTTCGTCATGTTCATACCGCCAGTCAACATGATGATAATTAGCGGCCAAATCTCTTATTCGTTAAAAAAGCCGAACAGACAAGAAAGAGTTAGCTTTCAAAATAGAATTAAGAAGAACAGTCGAAATTATGATACAGGTGAAAGATTTAGAAGGAGAGAGATTGTTCGGGCGTTAATTTAAAAAAAAAATAAAGCTCTATTAACTATAGAGCGGCGCTAAGAAGCAGTTTATCTTTATCCTGCTGTTGAACATGGGGAATTGATGATAAAAGAAATGAAGCTTTTTAACCATACAGAAAAGGACCTGTGTGGAGATTATGACACAAGCTCGTGATTGAGAAGCAGGGACCGCGGAACCGGGCTGGGGGCTGCAGCCCCCTCACTTTTTCAGTAAACACGTGCAAACGTATGGCAGTGCAAAAATGTGGTTATACACGCAGCCCCCCCCCCCCCCTTAGCCCCTCCACTTTCCAAGACGTTCCGCGGCCCCTGAGAAGGACAATGGGAGAGAAGAAAAATCAATCGTCTCGCGAAGGCAGGATGTGACTTAATCCTTGTTCTTTGAAAGGGGCGAATTCTATACCTCTTTGATATGGCGAAAAGAAAAGAAAGACGCTTTTATAAACATTTTTTAAAGGTAGAACTAACTAGAGGAGGATACAATTTCTTTATTATGATTCTGTTTTATTCCATCGTTGTTTAATCTGGTAATAAGTAAAGAGCGAACCGAAAAGAGAGTTAGCATTCAAAAGAAAGAAATAAAACTGTGGAGATTATGAAACAGGCGCGTGATGTATAAGGAGAGAGAGAAAATCGTGTGTTAATTCTTCAGCTTAAGAAAGCGGCGATTTCTATTGCTCTTTCACAAGACGAAAAGTAAAAAAAGTAAGCTTCATACGCAGACATCAACGATCTCTGTCAATAATATTCTTGGTAAAGACTAGTCTAATCAGTAAATTTGCCAAAATTGAATGACTTTGCGACAATCGAATCCAAGCTATAAAAAGAAAGCAAATAACATTGAAAGAAATCAAGTTTACATGATTAATTTAGAAAAAGATATAATGATATAAAAACCTCTGAAAGTTTGAACCATAATCTAATAAATTTCCCCGCACAAAATGACAGAATTATAAACCTTTTGACTATAGCTAGGTTAAAGGAGAATTAAGCCCTGATTACAAATTTACTTATATTGGAAGGTGTAATATATTCCTACTTATTGGCCTAAATCATTTTCTAATAAGATATCAGAAAAGGGTATAAATAAAGATATTCCAACACCTGGTATCGTCTCCTACTCATTTACATGGGGGCTGCCATTTTCTTGCTGATTTGGAGTTGTACATGAACCATTGAGAAATGTTCCAGTCAGGAAGATATTTTGAATCCAAATCCTAAATTGATTTTCTTCATTACATAAAATCCCATATGTGACGGAAAATATAAAGTGGGTGTTTACATGTATTATAAAAATTAAATCTTTATAATGATACTTTTAAATTGTCTGGTTTTGCTTAACAAAAATCTATTTTCTTGGGTTTGCCAAACAGAGCAGAACATAATATATGCAGCATGCATTCTGACTTTTCAAGTCCATTATCCGAAAGCAGGTGAATGCATAGTTTGCCGCTATAGATGCTCAGGGAAGAAGCATCCATAAAATTTGAATTAATTTGCTCCGTCCCATACGTCCAGTATCGAGAAAATAGATTTCTATTAAGCGAATATCGATTTTCAACAGAAATATATAAGGAAATCTTCAGTTTAAAAATAAATTGACATATCTATTCTATATTTTTAATCTCAAATGGGTTTTTAATTTTGAAAAAGGCAATTGAGCATTTGGATTAAGAAAATCTTCTTGTACACATAAACAAAATGGCAGCCCCCATGTGCTGCTAGCAGACGATACATATTGCTAGCAGATGGAAAATTTTGCTCAGAAAAATTGATTCGTATCGATCTCGTATATTTTGACGCGAAGCCATATAGTCTAACAAGTAGGAATAAATAACACCTTTGAACACTATCGTCTTTATTTTTGAGCGTAATTCTCCTTTAATCAACCCTTTAAGAAAATCATACCGGCATAGGAAAGGCTCAACGAAAAAAACATGAAGTTGATGCGGGAAGCTTTTTCAGTGCCGTGAAACTACTTGATTTGTTACCCTTTAAAGCGTTAGAATTCATGGCTTAAATGAATTAAAATTCATGTTTTCATGAAAAGAGATCCTAAAGAAACATAAGGACTAGTTTTTATTGGAATTAATAAACGGTTGCTAAGGGCTTTATAAAAATCTAGTTGACATTACAAACGAAAATGCTGCATGACTGCAAAACGGAAGTCAAACTTTGGAAGCGTTTTTCCCGAAGAAATACTTTGCCACAGCCCTACTTTACTCAACATTCAAAAGCTATTATCTCCACTAATACTCACTCTCTAGAGTTGAACTATATACCAAATTAAAGCTTAGAATAATAATCAATAATAAAATGCAATTTCAAAAAATGCGACTTCTGTCTCATTTTGACGTGAGGGGTCACATTTATTTTGGGAAATGTGTTTTATTATTTTAGCGAGACTAATTACACTTTTCTGATTCCTTCTGTATTTTCCATTTTTTTTTCTCGATTTTCAAGCTGTTCAACTTTGTTCATGTATTTATAAAATATTATAAGATATTAATATTTATAACTTTAGCCGCCTCGTAATAAGAAAAGAACTACGGTAACCATTTTTACAGTATTCATGTGTTTGTTTGTTTTTCTTTATTATAATCATCTTTACAGAATCGTTTCGTGGGTATTCTGTCGTTATCTATTCTCATTTTTGCCACAGATTATAAGCTCTCAGCGGTCGGAAGACTTGTGAAATCAAAGAGTTCAAAACGGACTAAATCAGTTCAATTTTCGCTAACGCCTAAAAAATATAAAATAGGGGAAAATGTTCAATAATAACTCCTCTGTTATGATTGGTACGCTGGTACAAGAGTATATATATATATATATAATGCGAAAGGAAATGAGAGAATAATGATTGCGTAGCTTAAATCAAAGTTCCCCAGAGCTGTCCTCCCTTTTTGAAATTTTTGCAAAGGCTGAAAAAACGTCTCCGCCGAGAATCGAACCCGGGTCGTTGGCTTAGAACGTCAATGCCTTAACCACTAGACCACGGAGACGGGTTAGTAGTTTCGGCGACACCAGATTCAATTGACCGACATATTTGACAAATCTTCAACCTTATTAATTAATTCCTTTGTCGGGGCAGGTGAGTTTTGAACAATGACAAGCCGCATGCCTCAGCTGGATCCAAGCGAATGCTTTGAGATACATGTATACATTACAATAATTATTAACAATTGTAAGGAAATAACATATACAACAGCTTTGGCAACTCTCGTGGAAATAAATACAATGCGAAAGGAAATGAGAGAATAATGATTGCGTAGCTCAAACCAGAGCTATCCTCCCTTTTTGAAATTTTTGCAAAGGCTGAAAAAATGTCTCCGCCGGGAATCGAACCCGGGTCGTTGGCTTAGAACGCCAATGCCTTAACCACTAGACCACGGAGACGGGTTAGTAGTTTCGACGACACCAGATTCAATTGACCGACAGATTTGACAAATCTTCAACCTTATTAATTAATTCCTTTGTCGGGGGCAGGTGAGTTTTGAACAATGACAAGCCGCATGCCTCAGCTGGATCCAAGCGAATGCTATGAGATACATGTATACATTAGAATAATTATTAACAATTGTAAGGAAATAACATATACAATATATATATATATATATATATATATAAACGACTAATGGGTACATTAGGAGGACAGTTTTTGTTCTTTTTCTTTGTTCAACTGTCGACTTAATGTAGGGGTCGCTATTATGACGGAATAAACTGCATTTTTAGGTGTCGACTTAATGTACCCGTTAGTCAAATATCCATATCCATATATATATATATATAAATTTATTTATATATATATATATATATATAAACGACTAATGGGTACATTAGGAGGACAGTTTTTGTTCTTTTTCTTTGTCCAACTGTCGACCTAATGTAGGGGTCTCTATTATGACGAAATAAACTGTATTGTCAACTGTCGACCTAATGTACCCGTTAGTCAAATAAATTTATTTATATATATACGTTCATCGCCGGGTATTGAAAAGAAAAAAAAACAACCTTTTAATGTGTTTTGTGTACAGGCATGGTGCGCACCTTGTCATGGCATTGCCCCCCCCCCCCCCGGAAAATGGATGTGTAGAACACTATTCAACATGTAAAATGCCAGAATTGGAGCTCCATTGACAAAATCGGGGATTAGCTGAACTGCTTCGTTCGTATTTTCTTTGTTCTCATCTGCAATGAAAAGACAGGAAATCTATTCATGCTTTTGAAACCGTTAGAACCTAAGCTGCGCTCAGTTTATCGTTCGTAATTTATGTCGCTTGACTGAATATATTGAGTTCAATAAAATGTGAATAATGTTACTTTTTTATACAGAAAAACAATTCAGCAGACGAAGCAATAATGAAAGTTTGTGTGATGCTGATGATGAGAAATTGTGAACTCCATAATAAACCTATGAATGTAAGAGAAAAAAAGTAGAAGAAATGCCCTCAAAAGATTTTCATCTATACTTCATTATGCATTTGATTTTTTTTTGCCTCATGACTCCTTCCCGCGATAAAAAAACAGCTGCATGATTCCATTGCACGCGCGATCACTTCAGGAGTTCAAAGTTGAAAGTGTAATTACGAATACAGTAGGCCTCGACCTACTACTACTTTCATTTGCTCAAACTTTACTCTGTCAGCTCCAACCCGTCAAAAAAAATCCGATCAATGATAAAATAAACTTTCGTGGAAAATATATTAAAAAATGAAAAAAAGTTTCTATATGAAAATCAATCCGGTGGCAAAGCTGGAGAAAAAGAACCCGGCCCGCGAGGCGAAGTGGTCGATCGATCTAATTTGCATAAACTATGCAAATAAGGCAGAGATCGAGGGTACACGTAATTCATATGGAAATGATAGAGCGTGCGTGCACATTTGATTGGGCGGTTCTCGGCAGTGAGCCTGAGCGTTGCTATGTGCGCTTTTCGATTCGAGTTCAAGAGGTTTTGAAACTGTTTTTCTACCCCAAATCGTTATCATTTCAAAGTAAAACAAAGCAAACCACTATGTCAAATGTACAATCATTCGAATCAGTAAGGATTTATGTTTATTCATGTAGTAATGAGTAAAATAAATGGTGTAAAAGTGGGCTGGTCTCTTCGATTTTCTCAGGCCGCATATCTCAAACTTGCTAAAACGTCGTAGCTTTCGCGCTTTTAATACTGGGAAAGGAACTTTTTTTAAGCTTCCTCTTCTCCCTTTTCGTACATTTCTTTGTTTTTCCTGTTTTCTGTACTCTTCTCTTTCCTAAAACATTGTATAGTTCTTTTGTTTCCCCTTAATCTATCCTCTTCTCTCTCTTTATGTATTTCTGTCTTCAATATTTCAGCATGGGCAATGGAACAAATTTTTCCGCGATATGGCTAAACAGTTGTGTACAAAAAAAAAGGCGCGGCTGGGGCACGTGCCACCTCCCCCCCCCCCCCCCCTCCTCCCGTAGATATGCCACTGAAACGAATAACATTTGTTATCAAACACAAACAAATGTTCTTATAAGCTACTGTAAACGTTAAACTTGATTGGATTAGATCACGACTTTACGCACGATTGGTGGTCAGTTTTTGTACTAAATGATTGAGAATCTGATTAGTATAGCACCCAAGAACATGTTCCAGTTGTTCGTAAAGTCATTCGTAACTTTACGAACAGCTTTTATTATGAAACACCCCAGGCATAGATTAAGCCGTCAATAACAATAATATCTCCGCCATAATGCGAAAGCGTCATGAGCAGTATAAAACTTTAATACACAATGAAACGAACGCGCTGTACATGGCCAACGATTACATTAATATTTTACAAAAATATATCACCATCAAGGCAGAATAGTAAATATTTGGTCATAAATTTAGATAAGTAATTAATCAAATTAGATTTTCTAGTACCTATTTCTTCATAGCTTATTTAGTTTTGTGTAATCCGAGGGAATACCACCAAACGAAAAATACATTCACCCTCTTTTTGTTCGTAATATTTTATGGTAAAAAGAAAGAAGAAACATAAAATAGTTAAGAAGAAGAAAGAACTCATGGTTGTTGTATTAGTGATTTCATTTAATTTGAAATAACTCTTTTAAAGCAGGGAATTACTCGACATACTATATAATTATATTATTTTCTATTCATGAGTGTTGCACTACCTCCTTTTGAACAATTAAGATGTCGGCATCTTTTAATAGCATAACTATAACCATAAACACTAGTACTAGATATTTAACAGAAGTAAAATAATAAATATACCAGTTGACATGTATCCAATAAAGTCGTCGCTGTTCGCCGTATTTCTCATGTATTAATTTGGCTTCTAGCATATGCATAAACCAAACACTAGAGGGGGGTATTCAACAACCGCGATCTCAAAAACTATCCAACAATGTCAGTGCGGGCTATTTACGGCGATCCACCTGCTAAACGAGATAAATAGAACTTCCGCCGCATCGCTCAGTCGGCGTGTTGAGAACAAAGCCGGGCCGCAGGCGCGCCGAATCAATCGGCGCCGCCGAGGGCCCGCCGATGTAAAAACTTTCCGTAAGAAGCCTAAGTGAGATTACATTTCGACTGCACGAAGCCGACCGAATCTCGCACGAGAGCTCGAGCTCAGGCGGAGCGTGCATGTTGTGCGGCGACCAGTCTGTCCGAAGTTTGAGCCCCGCGGGGCAACGACATGATCAGGTAGCGATCACGGTGCCCTCTCGCGGCATAAAACGTCCATAATCTGCGGTTCAGTATCCCTTTAACGCGTAATCTCATTGATAGACTTCCCAATAGCGTGCGTCCCCAGAGCATGATCTGACCAATGCGGTGATGCGTAATATACAGCACGCAACTAGGAATTTAAGTGCGACTTTAAGTCCAACTTAACCTTTTGTGAAACACCCCCTGGTCTTTTTGTTTAGGAAAATAAGCACATGCATGTAGACATGTAAACTTGCGTAAAATGCAATTAAGTCTTAGGAATGCTGTTGTAAAATACATATAACGAATGAATGAATTAATGCTGAGGCACTGCACATAAGATTCATTAAATGATTTTTACACAGGCCAATATTTTGTCCAGTTAACTAGTCATTAGGGAGAACATCTCACTTACAAACATAAATATGTGATATGCCTACAACCAATAGTTAAGCAAAATTATTAAAAATATGATTTGCTAATCCGTAATGCAATTAAATCAATAAGATCCGATAACTAGAATGTTTTCGCATTTAAACTGTAGTGTAATAAAGCGAGCTATGATCTAAATAATGATTATCACCTATTAAAATCAAATGGGTGAAGTGAGGTACGGCTGGGGAGATAGTAAAAATAAACATGAGGAATTTTGATGCTTCTCATTTTTCACTCCCAGTTTGCACAGGATTGACACCAGTGCATTTAAAAAAATGAGAAAAACATCTCCCAAATTACGATCACTGGTAATTTATTATAGTAACTGGTGAATGATACGAGATCAAAATTTATGAGATTAAAACGTATGAAACATATCTCCTAGGGCAATCCGACTTACCGCTAAGCCCTCTTTAAAGGTTTCGTATCGAATGCTGTGTTCAAGCATCCGAAGAATAGCTGGACTCTGAAAGGCAAGAAGAAATAATCACATCTTTAGGTTTCTTGTACTTCAGGTACAGTTCACTTTTTATTTTCGTTAGATGTTTTCTTTCTTTATCGTTGAATTTATATTTCTACCCACTCTTTGTTCAAACTGTGCTTTTATAACTAAGGGGGTAAGTTAAACCAGCTTTTAACTTCGGCCGCTGTGGAGAATATGGGCCAGGATCTCGATACTCGATATCTCGATACTGTAGCCTACCTTCTGGTAACTGATCATGTCAAAGTTGTCCATGATGTCCCCCACCCTAGTGACAGGCTGTTGGATGGGATGTGACGTCACCAAAGAGTCTAGCTTCATCACCATCTGTAATTCCTTGACCACGAACTGTTCATCCCACTGTAAGACCATAGTATTAAGACGCAATATAATATATGATATAATACATTACAATACAATATGATACAATAATACGGTAATAATAATATCAATAAAAATTGAAAATAATAATAATAATAATAGTAACAATAACAATAAAAAGATAATGATTATGTAATAGTTATGTAATATAATAGTATAATATCGTGTGTTGAGAGCCAGAAGGGCGTTAACTCATATGCTTTAACACAGAGTTAACGCCCTTCTGGCTCTCAACACACGATATATTAATTGAATATATCATAAAGAAAGTAAATGTGAGAAAATTACAATGCCCCGACCGGGATTCGAACCCGGGACCCTGGATTACATGACCAGTGCTCTACCAACTGAGCTATCCGGGCTCCCGTCGAAGCAAAGTAACAATCAGACGGGAGCCCGGATAGGTTCGAATCCCGGTCGGGGCATTGTAATTTTCTCACATTTACTTTCTTTATGATATATTCAATTTACTTCAATCCTATCAATTATGATATTATAATTATAGAGTATTAATATTAAATGAAAGATAATTGAAAATAGATATTCAAATGTTGTTTTATACAACAAAATAAAAAAAAATAGAATAGACTAGAATAATAACAAATAATCCATTGATTATGGTAAGATCCTTTTATAAACAGTATGTACTCCAGTGAAGCGTTCCCGCATTGTAATGCATTCCTACTTGACATTTTGTTTTGCTATATTGAATATATTTGAAAGTTGCAAATTAATAAGTAGGGAGGATAAAGTGACAATACAGTTTCTGTAAAGAATGTAGAAAATATGATACAATATGGCACGAAATAGGTACATGATAACGAAGCTATTCGACCTGCACTCATCAGGTTATCACGCAGGTATGTAACAAATTACTCGAAATCAAGTATATTATACAGTACTTGATGAACCCGGACGCAACCCGAACCCCTCTTGTGTAGACAAAAGGAGTTCGTCCAAGCTTTGCGATTGTTGTAAAATTACGGCGTCCGGGTTCATCAAGACAAATAGTGTACCAATCAATCTGTCAATCTTCATCAACACTTTCTTTACGGTATACAAAACGTCCAAATCATTTTTTAAACTAAATTGTTTTTTTGCTTATTTTTCTTCGGACAGGGGTCTATAAATATATATAGTTGATTTCGAGTAATTTGTTACATACCTGCGTGATAACCTGATGAGTGCATGTCGAAAAGCTTCGTTATCATGTCTCTTTTTCGTGCCATATTGAAATTTTGTAGTACCAGGAAATTATTTACAATATGATACCTTAGAATAGCCGTGAGGTGCAGAAAGGCTTCTTCTCATCCTCTTTCATTGCACTCTTCCCATCTCCCTTTTCTTTTTCACATTTTAGTTTTGCCACTGTTCATCACAAACTTACCATGGCCCAGTCTGGGAAGAGGACCTCGAGAGCAATTTTTCCCATGACTGTAGCGAAGCATTCCTTCAGCCACAGCTCGTCCCAATACACCTGCGTTACCAAGTTACTATACCACTGTCAAAAAAAAAAAGAGAGACAAATTCCCTTACGGTCAAAATGCGACTTTCCACATGTTCATTATCGTTCATGGACTAGCATTATTACACACGTTGAGAAGTTCTGAAAAGTTGTTTACACTTGTCACACCAGCCGCTTTTTTAATGTGCTCATAGCTACCTTTTTGAGTGATTAATGTGTTTACAAATACATTATAAGGAGCCACAGGTGTGAGAAGCTTTGGAGTCTTGCAATGGTTCTGGATAATTACTTTTTTGGCATCCTCAAAGAATATACTTACACTTTGAATAAATCATAACCAGTCACTCAATCAATATAAACCAGCCGATCAATCCATCCATCCATCCATCCATCAATCAAATAAATATTCAATCAATCAATCAATGTTACCAATCGGTAACAGATCAAGGATTGTCAGAAAGGGAGTGGAGATGACTACCCCCCCCCCTCCCCCCCCCCTCAGCACTGTTTCCTCCCCGAGAATGATTTTTTTGGCGAAATCCCACCAACTCTCTCATCCTAACCTATGGGGGGGGGGTGCAATCTCGGCAACCCCTTGGATCCGTTTAACGTTATTAATATATTATCGGAATTAAGACATTGTCTCAAACACCAAACACGATGCTGCCGATGTTTGAAATACTGACTTTAGTGTCGACAAAATTATGAACACAATATAGTCGCACTAATATTACACTGATTTCTACTCATTCCTATGGGATATGCAACACACAATGTTCACAGAAACTGCACCATCGCTCAAGCAGAAAAGGAAATGGTAATCAATACATCGTTAGTTTTATCGATCACTTTACATGCGTTCCTGTCGTGTCGACACACTTATCATATGCGTCCACTGCATGGCACAACTAATATATCCCTTTTAATATGCAGCCATGGAAAAAAATTATTAGACCAAGAATGGTTACTGGTAGTGTTATTTTGGCGGTAAGAAGGAAGTAAAATATTTCATTTCATTTCATTTATTTATTTCATTCACCATAAAAAAGCAATAACATACAACGAGATATACAAAATATACACAGAAGAGCATTATTACAATTGAGCTACAAAGAAAAGATAGGAGGAACAAAACAATAATTTACGGGAATGGAAATGGAAATAAAATATCATAAAAGCAAGTTACAATTGCTGAAATTTGTTATTCATTCGAAGACAAATCAGTTTTATAATTTTGTATGCATATTATAGTGCCCTTATTACAGAAGCTTGGTCTAATAATATTTTCCAGGGCTGTATATAAAAAGAACATTTGCAAGCATGACATTTTGCGTATATCAATAATGTAAACAAACTCAACAGTGTATGAAATATTATGGTTAGAAGTGTTAGTATAACAGGTAACATGATTTAACAAAAACCTGCATGGGGTCTATATTTGTTGTCCTATCAATAAAGTGTCTGGATGTTTTGGGAAATCCACCGACAATTGAATTAAATATCTGACAGTTGATTTTAAGCCATGGGCATTGAATACTGAGGAAAACCCTTCAATACGATATATATTGTTATACTTTATGTATTTAAATCTAAGGCCCACCATCGGTTCCAAATACTCAAATAAAATCAGTTGTAACACTTTATCCATTACGGTACGTACCAATCAATCTGTCAACCTTCAGCAACACTTTCTTAACGGTATACAAAACGTCCAAATCGTTTTTAAACTAAATTGTTTTTTTCTTATTTTTCTTCGGACAGGGGTCTATAAATTACTAGCAATGGATTGCTTTACATTGTAAATTACGACCGAGACTATTCAATCACCTGATCAAATTTATTTCATGTTGAGATGGATATCCTACTTTCTTTTATAACATAATAAAAAGTATGATATGTAATTATGTTTTGGGTGATTTGTCATATCGATCTGTGTATATTTTTTACGGTCTCGTAAGAGAATGTATGTAATTTTATGTATTTGGGGGGGGGGGTAGGAGAAGACAAAGATGAAAATACAAAATGAACTTTGAGCTAGAATGAAAACTGGGAAGCTAGCAGAGATCGTACCTGATGACCGAGTTCGTGGGCGATGACGAAGGCGATCTCCTGAAGGCTCTCCGTCGGTGTCTCCCTTTTATCGTAAAGCATGTAGTCTTCTCGGTAAGTCACGAGTCCCCAGTTCTCCATTCCAGCTGACACAAGCTGCGGCAAGGCGACCATGTCTGCAAGAAAAAAAAACATTGTAAGGTTCAGAGTAGTTGGTTCTTGTAAGGGATTAATAACCTTCTGTATTTTTTCTAGGCTTTGATTACATATATCAATTAATTAACGCCAATGACAGTGACAGCTCCACAATTTTATATGGATTTATTAGAAGATTGGGTGAATACGAGACATATAAGGAGTATAGACATTGGTGATGTGGTAATTTTCAATAATAAGCTTATTCGATATAAAAGAAGTTGTATATACGATAAGAGGTTGTACGACAAAGGAACTTACAAATTAAAACATATTCTGGAAAACGATGGTAAATAAAATGTGACAGACATTTTGTTGATTTATATACAAACCATCACCTCTTCCGTTTTGGTCTTGTCTCGACTAACTTATGCTCATTTTGCGAAAAAGAAGAAGAAACATATAAACATTTATATACTTATGAATTTGCACAATCAGTGTGGGAAATGTGCACGAGATTTTTAGATTTTGAAATACATAACTGTAGTTGGGAGGAAATTCTGTTTGGGAAGGAGGAGAGAAATAAAGGAAAACATCAATTAATGAATCACGTTCTAATTCTTGTTAAATATCTGAGTTATAGAAATAAAGAACTTAAAAAACCACCTTCATTTAATGAAATAAAGAATAGTATTATAGGGGATAAAGTAGAAGAAAGGAAATTGGCAGCAATGAGGGGACTCTCACTATCCATTTTTCTAAATGGGAAAACCTGAATATTAGACAAACAATTGGAACCCAGAGCCAGTCGTCAACTGTTAAGGGGGAGGGGGGGGGGGGGGGCGAGGTCGGGTATGGTAGGGTTAAATTTTTTTTCTCAGGACAACGGTACAAAGGAAGTATAAGTTACTACATTGTAAAACAAAATTGTTGGATTCTACAACTGGATATGTTTATCTCAATACGATTTATGTGTTTTTTTCTCAGGAAATATGAATTTTTGTTTGCAACTACGATGTATGGAAATTGATCATGTAAGGAAAAAAAAAACGCTTGTCAGTCTGAGAATTAAGAGTATATGATTAAAGATATCAATTAATTTATCCACAGTTTTTGTTTATGGAAATTTTTCAATATTCAATTAATATCGATTTCTTTTGAAGCCTTTTGTTAGACGAAAATTTATACTGTTTTAGAATATTATCATATTTGCAGTTTGTGTTATATACTGTAATATGTACCATGATTGTAATTTGTTTCAAGAGAGAAAAGAATAAAAACTGATTATAATAAAAAAAAAAAAATCAGTTTTCCTCTATGATAGCCCCAAAATGTCATTTTGCACTATTGTCTTAGCAATGCCCACATGGCACCACGTCTTGAGGTAAAGGGAAATGACACGTCATAAAAAATGGTCTGTATTATTCTAAAATCTCAATACAGAGGTAATAGTAAACTTACAAGTATTTCTTGTTAAAACAGAGCACTTATATCACTGGGATTTACGTATTGGTGGTGGAGGGATAGTCTATCTAGATGACGCGAAGACATCGTAAGAATTCTGATTCAATGGCATCTGCCCCCGGACTACCATCTCCGGAAAGCCCTATTTAGGATTTATTTAGGATAATTCCCACAATCCTCGATTGTATTTCACATCGGGACGATGAGCAAAAATGAAGTTGTCATCTGCTGTAATTGCGGCAGTTTGTCGTGTCGCAGTGGGTCGAGCGGTAATAGTCTAATTTACACTAGTCTTGTCCTAGGGTGTATTATTGTCCGGATGATATTTGTCCGAATGTGGCAGTCGTTCGGGCATTCAAAGAATGATACATATCACTTACCTAACTTTGGCAATGGGTATTCGAATCCGCTGAAATCTTCTAGTATGTTGAAGAGCCTGACGCCAATATCAAGCGAAAAATCTGCTTGATCAATTACATCTTCACGTGCCCAAACTCGGAACTGCAAACCGAGAACATGGATGGACGGAAAATATGAAGGAAAATATGAATAATTCAGTAGTCATCGGGTAAAATACACGGATTTTAACAGCAATTCGTCAAATGAATAATGGAAGTGTAAATGCAAAATAAATAAAGCGACGATAAAAAGGTAGAGAGCAGAAGGAAAATTGAATTATGTAAAGATTAAGCACTTCGAAATCTATATGGAGGGAATAAAAAAAAAACATTTTAGATCGGGTGACTTAGATGCACGCGGCTGGGATGAAGGTGGGTTAAAAGCCTATTAAAAGGGCCAGGGGCCTACACTCTGTACCGTTCCTTAGCTGCCATTATAAGAAAAAATGGGTTAGTCAGTTGATTACTCGCAAACTTTGAGATCGTAAGTTGAGAGTCTGTCAAGGGGCGACATCACCTGGACAACGTTGTGCCCCTTTATACCCATTGAACGGGCTGCTATGCATGACTGAAAAAAAAATGCAATTCATCAACATTATTCTTTTCAATCTACTTAAGGAAAGAATATGAATTTATCCTTAATTTTCAAGTTTGCACGCCGATTGTGTAACGCTACAAATAACGCCACCCAGGAGCACTGATTTGATTTGTTGTTTATTTATTTCCATAAACATCGTGTCTTAACAATCTTTTAACATGTATAGCCACATGAAAGTATAAAAAGGGGGGCGTCATAAGCAGAGTTTGAGTTGTCTTCATCTTGTTTATAATGTTCACGCATAAAACGTATGTAATGTGTAACGATGCATAGCGCGAAGTGTAGGAAAAAATTAGAGAGAGAGAGCAAGCTGTATTCGGATAGTATTATGTGGAACATAATTATAGGTTTTCTGATTGCATTGACAATCACATTCTGGGGCCCCTTTTCAAAATTATATACCTTGTAAAATATATAACCCAAAATACCTCAACTCCTTCTCTGACCAGTCTTGTTTTGCTGTGAAATTTGCAGACGACGAAGGCGACAAGGTATGTCGACATCACAGGTGTGGTCCTAAACGAAGTGATCTCCCACGTGTTATCGCCAGCCGTGGTCGTCGGCCCTCTACGGTGATCGATGACATCCATGTTAGAGAAGGCGCTGTAGCCGACAGGGTGGATGATGTTGATGGTGAAGTTAGCTTTAAAGGCAGGCTCGTCGAAGCAAGGGTAGACCCGTCGTGCGTTGATAGGCGAGAGAAAAGATGCCACGTAGTGTCTATATAAAAATATATGATTTGGAATATGTTATCAGAGTTATCATTATAAGCCTACATCCACTACTTTTAAAATAACACTTTTCATTCTTGAATTTCAGAAAACGGGATGCTGCATGATAGTTTATACACATGTGTATGCATGTGCTATCGTTTTATCTGCTTTTTCTTATAACCCCAAAATGTAAAGGTTTCGACAGACATAGAGGTTGTCAGATGCATTAATAATGGGATCGGGGTGGTATGACCCCCTATACTCCTCTCATTCTTTTAGAGAGAGAGAGAGAGCAAGAGGGAGAGAGAGAGAGAGCAAGAGGGAGAGAGAGAGAGAGAGAGAGAGAGAGAGAAAAGGGCCGTGACAGTAATATAATATTTTTTTCCATGGCTGTATATATATATATATATAATTATATTTTCGCGTGTCTGTAATTTGTTTGCAGACTTTAAAGTGTATCAACCCCTTCTCATACTTTTAGGACAAATTGGAAAATCTGAAGACCCTAATTTTGTGTATTTGTTGCAAAGTTTCCGCCTACCTTGTCGGCAAATCTATTCGGACACCCCCTCTTTCCCAAGTCAAAACGGTTTAAACGATGGTCCCTGACTTTGATGCTCATTAAGGGAGTTAAAAAATGACACTTCTATGGTAATACTATAACTACTACACTAATGGATATAGGCCTATTAAGCCTATAAAACCTTATACTCATTTTTCAACCTCTGGAGAATCCGCTTGAGTTTCCAAGCAAGTCCTTCAGATATAACTGCCTAAAATCAACACCACTTCATCAAATTGCTAATATAAACTGTCGCAATTAAAGAAAAAAAAATCATTGTCTACTGTTTCTACTACTTCATTTCCGTCCATTACTGATTTTCTCACGGGATCGTAGTCAGTGGCGTACAGTAACTAGTCTAGACAATAAGGAGGCAATGGCATCATGTGTGTGTGTGGGGGGGGGGGGGGGGGAACCCGGCCTTACCCGATTGATAAACTGCGAATTTACAATGTCATTGATTAGAAAGAAGGCGTAGAAGGAGTTCCTGCAGGATTTCTTTTCACGTGTCCTTTTCTCTCTCCTTCCTTTCTGTCCCTTTTATCTTTTTTTTTCATTTTCCTGTGTCCCTTGTAGCTACGCCAATGGTTGTAGGCGAGGTCGTTAGCTAAGCACACCCCAACCCGCCGGGTCAATACTTTCCCGGTCGCTAGGAAGCATGAACCCATAATTACGAGGACTACCAAAGTCCCTGGGAATCAAATTGCTCCTTGAATGGTAATGGGGACAAAAGTATACCTACATGTAATGCAGGCAACTGAAGACCTCGGTGGATTATCATGATTATAGTCATTCTAATCAAACATAGAAACCTATGTATATTCTGCTCATATCGACGGATGGTCAGAAAGGTAGAAGGGGGGGGGGGGGTCTTGCCCTTTGAGATTTCTCTGTTACGTATATTTATCGGCATCCGTAATTATGAGGGGATATTTGCAGCCCTCTCCTTTGTCCCTCTTCCAATTCCCACTAAAAATACCTGCATAGAAACGCTGGTAATGGGTATTTAAAAAATATTTATACGTTTATATCATGCAGATGCTTGAGGAATGTATCCTATCATGATTATGATGGTTTGGACATATTTCACAAGGTAAATGGCCGTGATACCCAACAACGTATAAAATCCAGGCGATTTCACATTTAGGTTTGAAATTCCAACAAGTATCATTTTGCCAGTAAATTTATATATTTGATGGATAAGGAAAATATAATAAAGTTTAAAGCAAAAAGAAAATAGTTATTAACCGGAAAAAGACAAGTTTGCCTCGTTTGATTTCCCTGGTTTTTAATTTGAAAATATAAAATCTAACAAAGCTATCTTTATAATTATTGTTCGATTTTTACTCGCTCAGGACGCTGTCTATTATCTGATTTTGAAAAAAGAATTTAGCTGAATAAGTGAATTGAATTAAATCTTCGATACACGGCTAATGAATTAAAATGATTTAATAACAGCTCCTCTCAAAGTATACTTTCCTCAAAGTCGCGGGAATTTCCTTACAAAAAACCCCCACCAAATCCCCCAAACAAACAAAAGACATACAGTATCAAGAGTATAATAGTCCTGTCCGGTCGGACACATAACCCTACACACGTTGTCCTCTAATAGCTTCAAAGCTAACTGAAGAAAACTGAATAGGGCTTACCGATTGAGACGTAGTCCAACAATTAACAACATAAACATGATAAAAAACATATTTCGCATAATCCCGGATTAAACCAACTGTGTGCTTACCTTTAACACGACAAGTGTATCGCGAATGAAGTCGTGCTTGACGCGCTCTCCCAAAAGACCCCGGAGGGTCTGACTATTTGTCTGGTGTGATTAAATTGAACACTTTCACTCCTTTCTGCTCGGCTAACAGGAGTTTGTACTATTTATTCCCAAATGACAGACCGTGTCGACGCTTCCGGCAGGTATTAACTTTGTGTCCTCATTGATTTTTACCTCAGTTTGCTTTTTGCCATTCAGGAGAGCAAAAGGATTGTGGAAGGATAGACATGCATTTAGAATATATGAAAAGCAACCTCTCCACATGTAAAAAAAACCTCCTAAATCAGAATAATGTACATGTTGGGGTAAATAATAGGGAAGGGTAAAGATAGGGAATAGTTTATTTGTTTAAACGGCATTAATGTGTAATGGTGTATTCAATACATTTTCTCTGTTTTCTTGTTAAATTACACGTGAGACCAAGAATATGAAATATGTAAATGCATTATAACATCAGTGTGTAGTTATGCGCACATGTCATCATTAGATGACGTAGATTTAAAAAAGTGAAAAGGAAAATCTGTCCCCCACACTTCCGTTCAGGTGATAAAGAGGTAATCATTATTGATGCAAGAATTTTGCTATGATTTAAGCAATGGCAATGCTTTGACAACTTTAGACACAGACATGAGTGCAGTTTATTGGATCTCAAAATCCAATGCACGAGATCTTTCATACGACAGGGTGTACATTGACCTCTTGCTTATAACACCCATACAATATATATTCACCAAGGCTACATAGTTGCAATATATTGCATGCTACTATGTAGTACCATCATGACATCTGTGGCGACGACATGCCCGGAAAAAGAAATAAAACAAGTTCTCCTCGTCATCAGAATCGTCAAATTACAACTCAGTGCGCTTTATTGCTTTGTCATAATCGCTCTAAAGAACATAATTAACAAAAGGTTAACTCGCATATACTCGTCAAATTTACCCTTCATTAGTCCAATCGGAATAGCACTGATAACTGCGCACACAAGGACAATTGAGTTTTCATGTAATAACAGCCTATTAGTTCCATACTGCACCAACGCCACGTAGCTAAAGTCTGGTATACACACTTCATTTATCACGCACACAAGACGCGCACACCTCTTTTCTCCCTATACATTTCCTTGTCATAACGCAGAAGTCAACGTTCTTTCTATTATTCTGTCCTATTTTGTTGAATGATGACATCAGAAGGAGGTCAGTGTCACTCATTATTTAGCACTAGGTACTTTGTAATGAAATGCATTTTATACGTCCACATCGTTTTAAAACTTTCAAACTCATTTTACATACTGAACTTTTTTTTAACAGGGATTTTGCAAGCATTTATATTTATATACATGTATATATACATGTACTAGTATTACTAGTGAAAGTGATAATAATAACAGCAATAATTATTATAATGATAATATTAATATCAATAATAATAATAATAACAATGACACTACATACGTCCACATCGTTTTGTAACTTTTCAAAATCATTTTACATATTGAAATGTTTTTCTTCTTAACAGGGTATTTGCAAGCATATATATATATATATATATATATATACATTAATATACATTAATATATATAAAAAACTAGTAGAAATTTCATGCTTTTACATTTCTTTTTTATTATTACCGTCAAGACAAAGAAATTGTGAGTACCGTCGAAAATTTGTGACAGGAAATACAGAATTTCGAAAAAAAGCATGAAATTTCTACTAGTTCATTTTTTTATATTCCACTGAAACGTGGACTTTGTATTAAAAATATATATATATTTATATACATTTTTTTATAGATATACTGGTAACACTAGTGATAATCATAATAATAACGATACTAATAATGATAATAATAACTTTATATGTGACATTAAGGCGAATCCTTTTATCTCAGCCTATTGTTCAGATGCACCTTAACCCGCGTTCGCTTTCGCCTTAACATCGAATTTCTATTGTGATGGAATAAGCCACATTGTTAGGATTCGCCTTAAGGTAGGAGCTATGCTTATAATGATAATGACAATATTAACAATAATAACAACAATAATAGATAGATAGATATACTGGTAACACTAGTGATAATCATAATACTAACGATACTAATAATGATAATAATAACTTTATATGTGACATTAAGGCGAATCCTTTTATCTCAGCCTATTGTTCAGATGCACCTTAACCCGCGTTCGCTTTCGCCTTAACATCGAATTTCTATTGTGATGAAATAAGCCACATTGTTAGGATTCGCCTTAAGGTAGGAGCTATGCTTATAATGATAATAACAATATTAACAATAATAACAACAATAATAATAACAATAATAATGATAATAATAATGACACGATATAAAACAAAACCACTCCGTTGAGACAAGAAATTAGGGCTTGCTACGAACCATCGTGTGATCACGTTCACCTCACATCGTCACGTTACACGACATAACGCCCTAAATTCACGAAAGGTAGGGTGTAACGTTTGTGAAATACCCCCCTCTTATTGACGAAGTGTCGGGTTGGAGACTTGAGTATTCGTAAATTTGCAATACATGTACTTTTTTTATAAGGTGTTGCCGGTAAACTGGACCCGACACTTCGCCAATAAGAGGGGGTATTTCACAAATATTACACTCTACCCTTCGTGAGTTTAGGGCTATAGTATTCACAATATGTCGTGTAACGTGACGTGAACGAAGCCAGAAATTAGTAACGACAGTTTGCTCATACAGGGGTTCTTTGAAAATTTATCTTGTGAATATCATGTTTAGGAAACGTTGTTTTTCCAACTTGGCTTGATTTCTCAACTATACAGTACAAGCACTAGCTGTTAAAAGCTGACAAGGATGACAACTTGAAATTATATCAGTGAGTCATATACTTTTCTTTTATTTATAACGCTTGTTAATTCCTCGATGAAGAATAATCATTATACATAACTGTAAACATTAATATTGTATGCCATTCAGTACACTTAAGTGTTATTTAAACTTGTCTCCAAAATAGTCTTTGAAGGACATCTTTTCATTCTATCTTCATCATTTACGGAAATATTTTGAAGAAGAAGGAAACACATCCAGTAAGTTAAACAATACCAATGAAGTTACTTAAAACTGAATGATAAGGAAAATAAATAACATAGCGTAAATGAATAATTTAATTTTATTCTCTCTCTTTTCGTTTATGATTTCCCTGTAACCTACATTATGTCATTAAAAAGACAAAACCTTTTAATACGAAACAAATGAAAACGCAAAACAGAAGATATATCAAAGATACGATTTTCGAGGGAAAGTAGCGGATGATGGATGAGACTGGTGGTTGATTGGTGTTTCTCACTAAACGTGCCCTCAAGGCTCGATCTCGTTTCAGATACAATCCCAATGCGGAATGCAAAGAGGAACAGGAAGAGAATAAGAAGGAAACACGATGTCCGAGCTTAGCGACTGTTAAGTTCAACTTCAATTGGGTACGTTAAATCGGGGGTAATTCTTCAGATTCCACTTAGATGTAATATTTTTCTTAAAGCATTTAAATATGTTTTTTTAACGTCATTTGAGGTTAATCGGAAAATGTGTTGTCTTTTTCTTTATGCCAATAGTGAGAACAGGAAATAGATGGAAAAATGTGTCACTTCTTTAACCTTAATACGCAAAATAATCTTTTAAAAAATCACTTAGCCATAATCACCTTATTAAATCAGCTGCAGTTGAAAGAAAACCCTCAACGTCATTTCAGGTTTATCGGAAAAATGTGTTGTCTTTTCTTTTTATGAAAATCATAGCGAGAACAGGAAATTAACAAGGAAAAAACAAACAAACAGGAAACAGACAAAAAAAGTTTCACACTACTTTGGAAGTTACTACGCAAACCCCTAAACAATGGGTGAATAGATATAGAACGGAACGATGTAATCGTTTCATAAAACCAAAGTAAAGAGACGCCAGAAGAATACATACATACAAAGACGACATTTCCGTCAAGTAATTTGCAGTTCAATCAATATTAGGTATGCTGATTTTACACGAATCCTCGAGAGAATTTCCTATTGAAATGCAACCTGATAGGGGACAGCCGAGAAGTCTATGTCATATATATATATATAGGAATGATTCCGGATTATTGTTCTCAAATTTCTTCTTATAAGATACGATCTTCAATAAATACCTTTGTCCCACATAATAGCATTTCCGGTCTGTCTGTTTGTGAGATTTTAATGTTGTTGCTTTTTAAATATAGAATCATCTTCTTCATTTTTGAACCATCTTTAATCATCATAAACATACAAAATACATGAAAATAGACGATGCTTACAACATGTTGTTGCGTATTTTAGTACACATAATTTCTAAAACTTTCCCTGTCAATCATGTCAACAGTGCATTTTAGTCACCGCTTTAAAAAAATATATAAAATATAAATATATAATAATATAAAAAAAAAAAAAAATATATTTATATATATATTTATTTATAATATGTCAACAGTATTTTTTAAATTATATTATATATATATATATATATTTATTTATTTATTTTATTTTTTTATTTATTTATTTATTTTTTTTTTTTTTTGGGGGGGGGGGGGTATATAGATCTTAAAAAGCGGTGACTAAAAAAAAATGGATAAAAATCATAGGGAATCGCCTACTGCCCCCGTAACGCCGCCACTGAACATTAACATGCTTACAGCAGGATCATGCATTTTTGAAATTCTAAATATAGGTGTGTTTTCTTCCATTTTCTTGATTGGGGGGGGGGGGGGGGTCCTTCTGAAGGACTTGTATAGCCTCACGGGAACATGATATAGTGATATTCACGTTACATGCTTGTTTCGAATTTCTCGACTACGGGCTATATATATATATACATGTACAGATATTTGTTTCACTATAGCGGCAACGTGACTCCTCATTCGACATAAAAAAGGTCATCAGCTAGTATTTGATTGATGCTCATTTGCAATGATTTTTCATTAGTCACTAATATTCTTCATCGATCAATTTATTAAATTAAAGTAGGCCCACATTTGAATGGCAATATATACCGTAATCGCTTGATTGTACCATGGCATTTGCATTATTAGCTTATCTAGCTTAATAACTATTTAAATTAAAGGTCAGGATTATTTGTGGATTATATGCGTGAATTAGTTATTGCTATGTTTAATTTCTTCTCCAAGGGCTTGTCATGTAGGACTCAATGATATATGCATTATCCACATCAAAACCAAACAAAAGACGAATATCGTTAAAAAATAATTTTTAATTGTGTTCTGTTGTGTGATTCAGATAATTTATTGGGAATAAATGCATATAAGCTCATAAATAATGCAAGTTTGAAAAAAGAATACCGGAATGACCTAACTTTCTTCCACAGTCAAAGTTTACAACAAACTTTTGACTTTTTGAAATGCTGAATGGCAATGGTTCAAGTTCACTCAGTAGGAAGGCGTAAAACACATTTCTGTCCTTGGTCCAAATTAGGGAAAGCTTTGAGGTCATTTCCAGACTTTCCACACCCACGAACACACACACAGCTAGACCCGTGACTTTTCAACCTGTTACAATAGCTTGTGGGGGAGTGCAACAATCATGCAGAGAAGATGGAAACAATACCGCTTTCTTCAATCAAGGATCTCAACAGGACTGCATTGAAAATCATCAACAGTGTTATGGAATTATGAAACGACTTAATCAGAAAGAAAGAAAGAAAACAAAAATTGTTGCTTATACACAATCAATTTTGGTTTTAAAGCTCAAATATGTTACTTCGAGGGTCATACAAGCTGAAAAGGAATATTTTATGACTCTGGTTATCTTTTGAATATCATCCTATTCATAAAATTGAATAAAATAAAAAGTAAAAGATACATTCATCTATAAAAACTACAATAAAACTACAATAAACTTTCAATTGTGAATTCTCACTCACCATGGAAACCTACAGAGAACATCTAATATACGGTATCTAGATTCTTCCATATATAATGATGATGATGATGATGAATAAGAAGATGATAAATAACAACACCAATATTAATAATAATAACAATAGCAATAATAACAAAAGATAATTTTAATAATGTTAATAAAATCATAAAGTGTATATGTTTTCAGCAGAACTATACACTGTTCTGTAAAATCAGTTATTTGGTATATGCGCCTTTCTCCTTAGCATAATTTAGAATATCACAATATAAAAAAGGTGATTAAAATAGTATGTAAAAATTCGCATATATCTAGGCCAATAGAAAATAATGTGAGAACTCACTACAACGCTGAATTTGCTTCCTTTAATCATGTAGCTTCATGCTTAAATAGAACCTATTAAAATATCTGATTTAATTACAGATATAAACTCCTTACCAAAACTTAGAAATCTTTTTTTCGCCTGCTATGAAAATGGGGTTTAGAATACAGTGCGAGTTAAAAGTCGATTGAATGGAAGACTTATCCCTTGGATGAAGTATTATTTTTGGAAAATGAAAGGGGGAAAATTCCCCTAGAAATAATTACGAATCAATCTATGTAACAGCTAGTACCACCGGAAAGGGAATCTGTGTGTGCTCAAAGCGGGGCTCAAAGACGAATGAATTTGACTGGAAATCTGTCAGGGGTAATTGAAAAGGTCAAATTTACGGGGATTGTCGACAATTTAAGAATCAACAACGCTGTTTAAATCAGTATCCCTCCACAGTAGGTTAATGCCATCTATTAGTAACGGCCCTGCGACAATTAAGTTAGGGAACGGGAGAAACCGTGGGCTGCAAAATCGCTAAGTACGCCGATCTTATACATCTTGGTTTATCTTGAAACACGAGACTAAAAAATATGTAAGGATGCATTTCATCCAGTACATGGTAGAATTTTGTTGCCTTAGAAGCTTTCTTTTAATGTTAAAGATTTCATTCATGTCGCTCCATTCAACATCGTTCTTTAACATCTATCAACTTAGCTTGAATATCAAATCAATTTGGACAACGTGCCAAAATGTGTCTTTGATTTGGCTCTCTAGATTTTTTTAATCATAAATGTTGCAGGTACGGCCCCTTTTCGAAATCAGCAAATTAAAGGAATATCCAGACAGGAAAACAAAGAAACAATTGCATGCCTTTGTTTCAAGTTAAGACAGTTTCCTTTTGGGAACCCATAAGTAATTACTTTGTAAATACCTTATATCCTAAACTCTGCCGCATAACTCAAAACTTGTTAAGGAAAATTCGAATATAATCATACGTATCTATCATCTAAAATGACCTTCAATGGCTATCCACACTATTTAAGCGATGTATCCATATTTGTATTAAAATTTATCGGTAATGGAACTCATCCAACTCTATGCTCCCAAACGAAAATTAATTTTACATTAAAAATAAATCATCTATTTCTCGGTCCAGACTATATCACATGGGGAAAGAATATTTCCAAAGAAAATTAAGGAAAAAAAAAAACACAACAAAACTTGAGAGATTTGGACAAATTTCAATCAGAGATAAAAAGCATAAAATCGAATAATATATATTTTGATATTCATATCATCACATCAATAAGATGTTATATGCATAGTTTCTACTATTCATACCACTTATTTTACGTGGTTGTATAAGGGACCGACATGAGCTACACATGCACCCATTCTTATCATCACGATAAAACTCAATCAAATAAATTGAAAAGAATAACATATTAATAGAAGGCAATAAATAACTTTTAAAAGCGCTTTTACCCAGGATACAATGCACTGAATACTCTTATTAAACCGGCTTTTACAAAGCTTCCAGAAGAAGACGTTCACGCAATCAAGGAATTATTCCGTACCTGGTACCAATTTACTTCATTTTGATGTAGAGTGGCAAATGTAGACTAATGACTTGTCAAGGACGTTAACGTCGTGGTAGGGATTCGAACCCTATACAATGTGGTCCTTATATTTAGGTGACTTGTACACTAGACCACCACACTTTAAGATGGTATACATATCTAGTCCAGACAGGGAAATGTATTATCACATCGTGGGTTCATTGGACTTTCTTCTGCCCCGTGTTAAATACGGTCAAGTTCACATGTTGTTATTGCTAAAACACTTCTGATTTGTTTCTTAAACTGCCTGAAGGATTGTACGTTAAGACGAAGATTGATCGTTTCGTATCTTTTCATATTCTCTATAAAACAACCCTACTTCACCCTTTTCATTATTTTATTATTTTTGTTTCTATTTTAGTCAATATAATATTTATAATCATTATGGGCCAGCATACTAAAAGTTGTAAATGATCGTAGCGAATGGTATTTTAGGATTAGGAAATAAGAATATGCAATGGGCAAAGACAAATAAAGAGCAAGAGATTGAAAAAAGGAAGGACAGAAGAGAAAGAACGAAGGGGGTTCATGTATCGAGAGAGAGAGAGAGAGAGAGAGAGGGAGAGGGAGAGAGGGAGAGAGAGATGGATTATTGAAAAAGATAGAGAAAGGGATAGACAAAGGGAGAGTGGGCGAGAGAGAGAGAAAGTGAGACGGAAAACCGAGAGAGAGAGAGAGAGAGAGAGAGACAGAGACAGAGTTTATGAAGATAATGACAAAAAGAAGTCACGATAATTTGAAGTCAGCAAATACAAATAAAAGTAGATTGAAAGAAAAATAGACAAAATTCGAAGGGGAATTCGATGAAAAATGTAACAACATTTCAATTTGACAAGTAGGATAAGGTGTTCTTAAGAATCAGGATGTGATATCCTCTTTGGGGGTATTCATCCCCTAAAATTGATTTTGGGTATGGATTCCTCAGTTTAACTTACATCTGACAATAGCCCAACACGATCGCATAGTAGTATGCAGGTTATGACTTTCGAACATGTGATACATATAACTTAGAAAAAGATACCGGATTCATTATTGTCATTAGGTTAGGTGTCGTGGTCTATTGGAAAGGTTCCCGAACCGTGGATCTAAGTCCCTTGGCAAGACATTCTACATCCGCCACACGGGGGCCAGGCGAGCTAAATGGGTGGCTTATCTGGTAGGAATAAATTCTTTCAATGTTTTCATTTCATTCGGGCAGTTATTGGGGAGGTCCACCCTCGTATTTAGTAGATTTGTACAAAGAAGAAGGTGAAAGAACAAATTAGTGAAATTTTGATCAAAATCTGATAAGAAATAAGAAAGAAAATATATTTTTTCAAAAAGTTGTAAGCAAACACAAATTGGCAACTACGCAAAGAGTTCCTCTCCCATTTGTTCTTTACATAAAATTCATAAATTTTCATTTTCTTAGGTGTCGATGAGGACTTTGTTTGTTTTTATACAGGTTTTGCGTAAAAACACACGTGCAATGTTTATAACTAAGGTGCATGACTTGTATGATTAAATATTTTGTAGAGAAAATTAATTAAATTTTTATAGAGAAATTGGAAATTTATGATATTTTTTAGCACATGGCAAATGTGAGAGGACCTCGCAAGATAGCTCACAGAGTTGCCAGTTTGTGTTTGATTGATTACCACTTTCAAAATTCATAACTTTCTTATTACTTATCGAAATTTTATCAAACCTTATTTGATCAGTTTCTTTCACTATTCTGCTTCTTTCAAAACCAATGTGATATGACAGTGGACTTTCCCTTCAAGCTAATGCAAGGTTAACAATTTGGAGGCGCCTTGAGCATCCCTTTGGGATAGATGTGTGCGTAATATGTGAATATTATCTTCCTTCTGTAGCATGATGAAAATATACGAGGAAATATCAGCATATTTATTATTACATAGTTTAAAACATCCTGGCATTTATTTCCTTTCATTATCTCATGTTAGCTGTGTCAATCTTAAAGTGACAGTAAATTGAAGCTCCTAATGGCGCCATCTTTCAACAGGATTTGATAAGTGTCTGTGCCTCTAATTTTCCCATCATGCCCCATTCTAGTTTGTAGATGCTTAGAATGTACCTGTAGGTAATTTTCCACGTGTGCAACGTCAAAAATAATAGTATGAAATGTAAAATGTACCTATTTACCAAACAACTGTTTGTCGAAATAAAATGCAATTAATTTTCAAATTACAATCTCAATTTAGCAGTTACTGTAAGTTGGCGCTGTTCAAGTTTTGCCAGTTTAATGCCATTTTAAATTGAATTAATTACATTCTTAAATCAAGTTTCAGCATGAATCTTGATTGAAAGTAATTGTACTATTTTGTAGAGAGAAAAAAAAATTCAAACAAATGAGAGAAAGAAGAAACTGGAGGGTTTTTTTTACTGAGAAGACAAACAATGTTACCAGTCATGAATTACCCCTCCACTTTTACAAAAACGGCAATTGTGCTTTAGGCTTTACCTATTTAAAAAAGTTATTTCCCACTCTCATTACAGAACAGTAAATCCCTTGACCTATTTGAAGCTTTTCAAAAGAGAGTTAGACATCAGCTTAATATGTGTTTAACGAGTTCAATCGATTGTTTCATTTTTATCGTATTCATAATTCAGTCTATATGAAATTACGCTACTACGCCTATATACGCCCTCTTCTAGAAACATATAAATGACTATTATAGCATTAATCTTGTGACATTCAGTAAACATATCCGCTGTTTTCAGCTGTTCATGAACCAAGTAAAATGCATTACAGTCACACAACTTATGGAAATCCGAAACAAATAAATACAGGTAGTATCAGGTTGAACTTTTGCTTCTAGGTTAGATTAAGGAAAATAGCCGAGAAAGTGTAGATTCGTAGTTCCGATTGGGAGTGGCGAATCTACACTTCCAAGGCTATTCTCTGATTTAAACCATTGCGTACATTCGTACAAATAATCTACACTTTATTGAATAGATTGACGTCATAGCAATGGTTGAAAGGCGGAGATTGTACTCCTTTCAAAATCTGGTATTGCAATGTAAACGGTAGTACATGTATAAATACTTTGAAGAAATCAACAGGAAGGGTTTATTTTCCTTCTTCTACATACATGACATAGGTGGAGAAAAAGTATTTTAATGTAAGAAAATGAGAGTCTAGACTATAAGACATTAAACCATTGCTATGACGTCCATCTATTCAATAAAGTGTAGATTATTTTTTACGAATGTACGCAATGGTTTAAATTAGAGAATAGCCTACGCCTCGTAGGATCTACGAATCTACACTTTCTCGGTTATTCTCCTTAATATAACATTCGTCGTCCCTCTAGAATCGTACATCACTTTGGAAAATAATGGTAGGATGTGTTTTCAAACGGTAAAGATGCAGAGCGATTTGGATTATCCTCATGGAAATGTAGGTCATTTAGAATTTAAGCTGCGTGCATTTTCTCTTCAGAAAAATTACCAACCTTAGAAAACTCCTGATTAGACTGTTGTAGAATAAGAAATTGGCATGTAAATTGAAAGAATATTGAAGCACCGACGATACAGAGAAATGAAGTATGGCTGCAAATGTGTTAGCATTAACCCGGTTCATCTCATTAACTTTGCGGTACTGGTAATCGTGTTGTAACTACATGATATCTGCCGGGATAAGAGGGTGGGGGTTAAGTAGGTCCGGGGGCAACACTCTCACCCTCCTCATACCTCCATGGCACCCTTGAGGGAGCATCTTATCCTTACCCTCATCTCTGATCATGGAGTGATAATTCCCATTTCAGCGCAAAGAGAGCAGCTACCCTAAAGCTTAGACGGCTAAATGTGGGTGCATTCGGTATGATTTTCACCAAATGAGGGGGCGGTGATGTAGCTGGTAAAAAATCACTAATTCACTAATCTTAGATCTTCTTGTTCATTTGTCATCCACAGAGACAAGAAAAGGAAGACACCCGAAGACAACTGCTATTTCAGGTGGTTTTAAGTTTTCGCCAAACGCATGACTTTGATTTTTAAGAGAAAAAGTGATGGGGTGGCGATGTAGCTTGTAAGAAAATCACTTAAATCACTAAGTCTTTAATAGATCGCCTCGTTCATTTATCGTCACCAAAGACAAGAAATAAACGATTCTAGTCAAAATCAGTACGATCTTCACCGAAGGACAACTGCTATTTCAGGTGGTTCCAAGATTTTGTCAAACTGCTTGCCTCGATTGTCAATAAATATTTTTAGTTACCGTTTTTGTGACACTAAGGAAGAAAAAAATAATGAAATGTATTGTCTCAAAGAGTGTGATGATATCTAAGTATCTTACAACAAGTTACAGTGATCATCTTTTCAAAAGCTAATATTATTACTTTTTTCTAATCATGCTCTACAACAGTAGGCCTACTAATGAACAACTTCTGTTGGTAGTGATTCTAATAATTCATGGTATAGCATATTATTCATAGACTATTTTCCACTTCGAAATTTATTGGAAATAACACAAAACAGGCATATTGTTGAGCGTGCCCGCTCTTTGCTAAGAAGGTTGGAAGGTGAGGGGTAAAACCCCCTCCCCTTAAGAGGATCCGGTGTTTCTTCCAGATGCTTTACGATGTCTATTGTATCAGTGAGGAAATGAGATGGAATTGTATCCTAGCGAAGTGCAAATTAAATTGTAAGTAGCTTCTGCTCCTCGGGAATATTGGACAGAAAGGGCCTCTGGCAAAAATTCAAAGTCCGAGTTTCAGCTCAGTCTATTCTGTAACATGTTGAACTCATTTTCGAAAAAAATGTTAAATTGGATCTTTTGCAACTACTTTTGCGATAGCTTTGTAACTTTATTATAATGATTATGGGCAGTAAAGTGAAGAAACCTTGGATGCCCTTCATATATTAAAGATGTAAACCGATAGGAGATAAATGAAATATTATAGGTACTGCATGCATAAGGCACCTTATCATTATTCTAGAC
This sequence comes from Heliocidaris erythrogramma, assembly GCA_025617745.1. Taxonomy (NCBI): domain Eukaryota; kingdom Metazoa; phylum Echinodermata; class Echinoidea; order Camarodonta; family Echinometridae; genus Heliocidaris; species Heliocidaris erythrogramma. The sequence continues at coordinate 21,093,174 of CM046858.1, forward strand.
CAATACTGTAGGGGATTGCATACAATCATTTAGGCCTATCGATTAATGCAAATACAAATATCGGAAGGGAAGCAAGGGCTATAAGATGGTACATATTTCCAAATTGACGTATGTATCTCTTTTTTTGGCTTAAATTGGCGCATATCATAAAATAGTAAATAGTGGATAAAGAAATTGGCGCGTTAAACACAAATAAGGCTACATGTCTCTTCTTTTCTGGATTTAAGTTTCTACAGAATTTTCCAACTAATTTGCTAGTTTGTTATCTTTTGCTCGGCTAAAGAACGTACCTACTGCATGATTAATGGTTCAGAATCGCACTGAACCAGTTTCTCTCAAAATTTAATCCCATTAATGTGACTAAAGATTACTTTAATGGTACAGTGCAGTTATTGCAGTAATATAAAATGTCTAAGCACAGTCTGAAATGTGCAAAAGGTAGGAGACCCATCTCTGCGTCAGTGCTTGGAAAAGCCTTCTCCTATACATTCAAGAAAAACTCGTCCAAGGAATGGATTAGTTTGCACAAATGAACAAAAAGGAAGATTCTCTTCCAGGGTGACAACACGGTTATTTGTAGCGGCTGGCCTGGGATCACAAGATTGAAGAGTATCAGGCCACACGTCGAAATCTCTTGGGACTTAAAAGGTAAGACATTACATTCGTCAATAGAACCACCCAAAATATGAAATTCTGATGTTGGAATAAATTGGGGGAAAAACCGAATCAAGGAAAGGATCGGATGTCAGGTACTATTGGATTCATGGATACTTTATGTTCTTTCTTTTCTAGCTTTTGTTTTTGCTATTTAACTTGTATAATGTCATTGCAAGCATTTAAGGGAATCAAATCAAACTGATTTCATAATTATTTTGATTATAATCCTAATACCTATGTATTCTAACTTCTTGGTTTGGAGAGGAGAATAATCAAAGGAAACAGTAATCCTAGTCTCCATGGAATAGAGAATTTGTTAATTTTTATCTTCTTTCCCAAATTACAAATAAATACAAAAAGTCTTCATCTAACTATAATGGATTTAAAGTTTCTTTCCAATGCCTATGATAAAAATGATTGGATCGATTTTGATAGATTTTGATTATAAATGAACGAACTCCACGCTTACTAAAATGAAGTGTACTACCTTTCAAATCTATATACTGTACAACAAAATAAAACGACATCATTTATAAGAAAACAAAACACCGAAAGAAAAAAAATCTAGAAGATTCTTTACCAATGAAATTAATAGAGCAGAATTAGCAATAAGCTAATAAAACATTTGTTATATTAATAATATCTTAATTGTGGACCACCAATCATACCTGATAGTGCATTGTCAGAGGGTTAGCGCAACTACAAGAAAAAGGACAAACGCTTTATTTTGTATTTCTTTATCAAAATCAATCTGTGCTTTTAAAAACGTTACGGTTCTCGCAGGCAGGAGTGTACCAAATACATGTATATTCACGGCAAAATCCAATGAAAGACAGATCATCAAAGTTCAATAAAATTGTTGGCTGCATCATAGAAAAATCTGCTGAGTCATTTATTAGTTGAATTGTATTAATCATGAGTAAAAACAGGAAGACGTTATTATAAACCAATCATTCGTTGCTAACATGATAAAAGTACGCTATGGCTTCCTGGCACCTATATGTAGAAAGTTGGCATAGTGTGGGCATGACTCCCACAAAAGTGTGGTAAAAGCTAAACAAAATTAAACATATTTAAAGGAGTACAACTGAATGCAAACATCTCAATGAAAAATAATCATTTATTCGCAGATAGTATCCATTCAGAAAACGTCCTGTTGATCTGATCTTCAGCAGACAGGAATCAGTTCTTTCAGAATTGATTCTTAATCTTGTTGTTGAGATTCCTACCCGACAGGATTAAAAATGTCCTATGCCAAATCACGTCTTTGTTTCAAACTTTGGTTTATTGCAGTTTTAAAATGTCAGGGCTAATAATTATTTATTGAAGCTTATTATACTCTCACGTTGCTTTTATCATAAAAGTACAAAACCTTTGCAGTTAATGTAAATATGGCATCCGTTGCTAATGTAAACATTACAGATAAGAAGTACGGTTAAAGTTCACAAAAGGAATCAGATTTCGAAGAGGAAAATTATTACAAAACCGAAGGATATAATCATTCACGCTGACCCACTATCCCCGTGCAATTCTTGTTTCAAGACTATATAACATGTCATAAATCCTCATAGATATTAATCTTACCAATCAATCCCCGTTTCGCCATCCATTTCAACAAAATTATACATGATAGCACTATTAGAATGAATCTAAATCCCACCTTTGTCCCCTCATAATCGTGCGAAAGGATTAATACAATCAAATATGAAATAGCACTTTAATGACCCACCCCAGTTGGCATTGTCATATAGATTAAATTCCACTTGCATAACACAAACCAGATCATAAGTCGTAATAATACAGTAATGAAGATTGGTATTAAAAGTGAAATCGTCGATATTGGTGGTGAATAAATAAATTGATGATCATTGTCCTTGTGTTAAAGAGAATTCCTTTTTTCCTAGGTTATGATTAAAGCGTCAAGGCCACAGAACGTATACCGTGCACATATTTCTTTCCATAAATGCGTTTAAAGGGAGGTAGTTTATTCATGATTCAAGCGCTATCGTTATCTATCGTTGCAATACTACATGTATACCCCTTTTTCGGGGTAGTATGAACGGATACTCAAGGAACTTTAGCCCAAAATGTGCTCTGCAGGACGTTTTTGTGAAGCAGGGCTCTTACTTGATGTACGTAACCTGTATTTTAAATAAAATAAAGAAATATATAAATAATTAAATAACATGAATAAAAGGCATTAAGTTAACCAGACTGACATTCACCGACTGTTTTTCATCTGTAACAGTCTCGCGAACATTATCTATAAGTGTAAGAAGAACGATAAATACCGAACATTTTAGTCTCTTGGACCTTCAATCACCTGAAACCTTAGAAGAGTCAAAACCCCTAGATAAGATTTGTTGTTTCCATTTCGCAAACATTAGGTCTCACGGACTTTCTGTCACCCGGGCAGTAGCCCACTTATCTTCCAGACGAAGATGGAGTGCGAGAGAGAGAGAGAGAGAGAGAGAGACGGGGGGGGGGGGGGGGGGGGGGGGGGTGCGCGCGCGTGTGTGTGAGGGGTGAACACAATACCTAGAAGACTGTGTATGGAATAATTTCAGTTCAGTTCAGTTCAGTTCAGTTACAGCATTAGAAACGCTCATTTATTAATTTTGATTTTACAATCCAGAGGGAGAATATTTTCTATTGATAATTATATAAGTGATGATAAAATATTTTATTTGTTTATATTGTTAGGACATTCAAGAGAATATACGAATACTGTAAAAGTGTACTGCAGTATTTAGTGACATGTCATGTTCTGTAGTTGACCGTATGAAAACAATGATTATGTCGGTGCGTTGTATCATGTGTTTACTAGTACTTTTCGGGGAGGGGATCTTCAATCCATTGACTAAGTTTTCTTTAACACATCATACACTACATCCCCATCTCTTTGCATATCAAGTATTTTTTATTCTTATCAGTTGGGGTTACCGATTTCCCTATAAAATAACTTTTTTTTTCGCTCAGGGAACTTGCAATGTAACTCCAAAGGGAGATGTTCTCGAATAAAACTTAAAAAACACACATGATTGACTTCTTTTGCATCACAGGTAACTTTACATCTGTATAAAAAGAATGACGCTTTGACTGAATTCATGACAAAATTTAATTTAGAGGTTTAACCGATGTTTTGAAAGAAGCCACTTTTCTGCAACGGAGACTGAAAGGCAACTCCAATGAGCAAAGATGTTCTGCGAATTGCATTCAAAACGGACCAAAAATGGTTGACTGCTTTTCTGTCAATGTTGGCTTCCGGGGCTAACATTCACGGATTAATTAAGTCTGACGGTTCCAGTCAGTGGTGATGAACATAATTGTTTCTGCACAAGTGCACATGCGGTTCTTTCAGTACTGATTATTACTTTGCTTCATTTATGCCAGATGCGATACCTGGAGAATGATAATAGAGGACATCCTTCAAAATCTACTGTACAACTGTTTCCTCAGAGTGAGAAAAGAAACGATGGTTTTGTGCAAACACTATTATGAACTACATACGTTATCTCTAACTTGTCTAATAACTTATAAATGAAATATTTCGATAGGGACAGATTAATCCTGCATGTATTGTAAACTTATAAATAACCCCATGTAGAGTCAGGTATAGAAGATTGTAATGAAAATTTTTAATATCTCAATTACATTGAGGGTCATTTTCTAATCACCTGATAATAATGAATTTAATATACTGTATACACATGTATGTATAAAAAGTTTCAAACTATGTATGAAGAGTTGATGAATATGTTGATACAATGCGGTGTCCCGCATTTTTTCTGGGTATTAATGATTTACCAGACAAATAATCAAGTTTTAGATCGCTAGGTGATATGATTCTGCTACATAAGTTTCCATTCATACAGTATTCAATTCATTTTAAGCATTTGTGTATACTGTCTTACATGTTCAATATCTACCCCTTTTTTAATTATCAATTTGATGTTGTATATAAGATCATTAGTGATTGAAAACATATTAAAACACTTTTAGAGGAAGATGATGATCACTTTGGGTATTAAAAACGATCAAGATAAGAGGAATGTTATTAGTGCTGAATGGGAGTACAAATAAAGTTGTACTAATGCTATAACATCATTTGTACTATTGAATAAAGTTAAACATTTAGCTTTGAAAGAGAACATTTGAGTATAAAAGATAACTTTGAATATATTCCACGTCCAAAGTCAAAGGACAGGGGCCAATTCGATACGAAATGTACCAGAATGTAACGTGGAAAATGCTTAGAGAAGAACACAAGGATTTAAACCTTAACATGGCTACTGAACGAAACAAGACTTTCTGGAGGGAACTAACCATTATTTCTAAGATGGGGCGTAAATGAATTCGAGCAGTAACAGCAAGCGTTTAAGTGTGTTAGACAAATCGATTTTAAGCATCCATTTGCTATTGACATTGGGTTGCATTGAGGGGGATGTCTGGATCCAAGACTGCACGGAACCAGATTCAAGGTCGCCTTTCACAGCCGTCGAATCGATGTAATGTTAATCGGAAAACCATAACTATGCTAAGTAAATCTAAAACATTCCTGCAGCTTTATTGTGTTATTACAACTGTCGCTTGTACTTTCGAGAATCAGTAAATTACTTCATATTCTTTTCATAAATGTACCATTTACATTTTTTCTTATGGTTTGATTGTGAAATCTATTTAAAAGCATGTATTACACAATGGAAGTTGGGGGGGGGGGGGGTATTTTGAAATCATATTTTGCTCAACTTTAATTCTAAACTCTATGATTTTAAGGGACCAGCTAGCCTTTCCCCCATACAATATCTACTAGTTATAGTTATTTGTGTAAACTTGTATTCATAGAATTTTGATCAAGACACATTTGCAGCTATAAAGCAAAAGCCGAAATTTACACAACTCAACTGTATTCGTAAAACTTTTCTGACAAGCTCTGCCTTTACAATTAAAATTCCCCCTTTTGAATGATATACACTACTTAGTCTACTGACAACGAAGTTTGTTTTAAAATCATTACATATTTCTTTATCAATACAGTGACCCATCCGTTAGTGAATAGTGACAAATTACGAAATTAAGAAATATTTGCTTTGTTTGTTTAATGCATTCGATTAATAAATAATTATTGTAATTCCTTTTGAAGATTTTATGATAAAAATTACATGATCCGTGCTAATAATAGACGGAAAGAGGTTACACCAACGTCTCAAATTATCATCTTCCTCCTCGAATTCGATTCATGGAATCGCTTTTAACTCTGATACGTTTCTTCATAACATATACTTGCAAATGTCGTCACTAGCAGACAAAAGAAGGAAGGATTTTGAGTTTCTAGTTAAAGTAGAACTCTGATGATTTTAAATATTGGCTTAATACTTATTATTGCATAGATGGCATAAATTAAACAAGGTTATCCAAATTCAACGCTTGAAACATTTGAAGTAATGATTATTATCAATTATAAAACGGTAAAATACAGCCCCCGATATAGCAGCTGAAGAGCTCCTCGAACGCTGCTGAGATATGTTACGACACACCATGGACCAGTCCTGTCTAAGCAGACGATGTCCCATAACATCTTACACATTTTCAGAGCTATTTTGTCATCTCCTCTTCACTTATTTCTCTTCCTTCGCTAGCGTCAGTCTTAATGTTAGTCTGTTGCCTCACTCTTAACTTCGTGTATGGTATTATTTTGATGAAAAATGCAGCGTTAAAAAAATAAAGGAATCAGTCACTTGTAAACAAAATAAGACGCCATTGTATTTCAGCTGCTTGCACCGCGGCATGTTCGGCGTTTCAAGAGGGAACGAATACCATCCTGCTATTATTCGGAGGGCTTTTCAATTTGAAAGTGGGGTTTATTTCATTGATCATTGACCCTTCTCCTGTGTATTTACAATCAAACGGTTTTAGCTATCAGAATCCGTTTCACTTTCCCTTTATAATGGTGTGAAATAAGGTCATGTTTAAATACATCAAACTCTTTATAATTTGATAAATAATTGCATTGCAATTACGTTCATTCATTATAGGACGTCGTCTGCTTAAGCAGGATCGATCCCGAGTGTGACGACATCAAAACATCGCTATATTTCTGGCGAATCCTCGGATATTCCAGATGCTGAGAAGAGCTTTTATTTGTGTTGTTTTTATAATCATCAGATACGCAGTTGACATAAAACTTATACGATTGCCATCTGTAAGCTTCCCAGTTTCTAGTGATACATTAATTGCCATATTTGTGATTTTCTTTGAATATCTACTTTAAGTAATGCTAGGGCGTCTAGTCTCACCAATAAGGTGCCTAGTGGCGTGCAGTGGCTCAAACTGCCTCCCAACTGGCTCGTGGTGGCACCAAATTTGAATTTGGCGGCAAGTAAATTTCAAAATGTTTGAAATCTTCGTCGCTCCACTTGCATCGAGCAATCAGCGCCAAGTGTCCGCCAAGTGGCACCAAATGGCGCGAACATATCGCCCTTTGGCGCAAACAATCCGCCTATTGGAATCCACTGGAATGTAATGGTGCGCGCCAAGTTGCGCCAATGAGATTTCGCGCCACATGGCGCCAAGTGGCACCTTGTTTGCGCCACTACGCACCAAATAATTCCAACAGAGGCGGATAGCCCGCGCCAAAACGCGCCAAATGTGCAGTGGCGCGAGCCAAACGGCACCCGATTGGTGACTACTTCGCGCCAAATGCCACCTGGTTGCCCGCCATTCAACGCCACTTGCCGCCTATGAAAGCAGGGCGGCATCGCAGGACTTTCTCACACAACTTGCAAGATTTTCATATAGTCGGCAAGTAGCGCCAAGTGGCGGCAAGTTCAAACCAATTAGGCGACCTTTGGCACAAACTAATCACCAAGTGCCGCAAAGTAGCCGTCTATTGGCGCGAATGGCGCCAACAGGGTGAATTTTGGAATCAAATGGCCGTGTAATGGTGTAAACTGGCGCAACATTTTGGAGCAAGCCGGGTGGCATATGGCGCACGCCATATGGCACCCAGTTTATTCCACTTGGCGACACATGCCGAGCGGACATTAATTCGGCGCCACAGCGAGCCACTACGCGCCAATCACATAATCTTTGGCGCGAACTGGGACCAACTGGCGCCGGCCCGCGAAATTTTTTTTTTTCCTGTACCTTTGGGGCTATCCAATCTGAATATTCATGAAAGAGACTACAAGTATCGGACTTGTATTTTCTTACTCAGTTTCACCTTATTTTTAAATCAGCAAAAGAAAATTTCGTAATATATTCCTCTGCCGAGATTCGAACTTGCGGTCCTTTCATCGATAGCGCACCAGATTATCCGACTGCGCCACACAGAACAGCTGCTCAATGGCCTTGCTCGTTTTATCATATCCCTACAGTTCGTTTTCATGAATATTCATGCAGACTAGTCTTGACGGAATAAACCGTATTACTCGTCATGCGCATGCGTACTCTCATCTCTAAGACCCAAGTCATGAATATTCATATTGGATAGCCCCAAAGGTACAGGGAAAAAAATTTCGCCGCCGGCCCAATGGATTCCTAAAGACGTGTCCTTTCCCCTATTTAACAGACGAGATTCAATCGATAGTAACCGCCCCTCATTGTTCTTATCCCCAATAGACAGCTTCCGTAATGTATGCAAATTTTATGCATACCTTTCAAACAAAGGTTGTTCTTGACAACCTGAAAGCTTGTCGAGCATAGCAACAAATAATGTATGCAAACTGGATTCCAAGCACTGAGGCTCATTTATAAAAAGCATGTTCATGGAATAGCTCGTCACTAGGTGCTCAGAGTATTATGTGCATAAATTTGAATACATTACAGAAGCGGTCTATTGCAATGTACGGACAATTCGTTTGGAGGCCATCCGAGGGATGTGAGGCCAAATGCAATGTAAGCAAAGGGTCTTAAAAAGAATTTTGAGTATTGGTAAGTGGAAAGCTTGGGTGACGAATAATCTTTAACTTTTTGCTTTCATATGGATGAACTTGCCATCTGAAGTGTTGTGCATAGTAGGCCTCAAGGCAATCCGGATTTTGAAAAAAGAAGTAAATAGTATATGCGATTGATTTCAGAAAACTTCGTCCAAACTCTCACCCATCGGCTTTAGATCACATAAGTGCGCATGTATATGAGGGTGGGAGATGTGTGTGGGTCTGTTTAGCAGTATGTCCGAGGACATTTTCGGTCAGAGAACAAAAGAAAAATCATGACAACAATGGTCCTCGGAAGCCGGACAATAGTCCTCGAACGTCGAACAATGAATTTGTGCTTTATTCCGTCGACTGTCCGAGGACGAGGGACAATAGAGGAACAATACCTGTCCTCGGAAGTAAAGCCATGTAAACCTGTGTGTATGTGTGTGTGTGTGTGTGTGTCTGTATGAGAGAGAGAGAGAGAGAGAGAGAGAGAATAAGGATACGTAGTTTAAATCAAGGCTCCTCCAGAATGTCCTATGCAAAAATTGTGAAGACTGAAAAAGTTGGATCCAAGCGGATGCTTTTCATGACATACATGTATAAGTTAGATTAATTGTAATAATTATAAGGAAATAGGATATATCAATTATATATATACTACATCCTTACAATTATCGTAATGGAATGTACCATTCTATCACCTTCAATTTTACATCCGTTACCTTTGAAGCTGGAGAACTACGACATGGACGTCGTTCGTTCGTACTTACGGCACGTACAAAACATAGTTCCATGATTAAGATTAACATGTATTGACCTGCATTCCCATATTTTGCCATGCTCATTAACTACTCCCGACTATACCCATGGCTTAAGATCACAACTTGATCACTGAAATTTGTCATCATACGTTGTCAAGGTAACAACGCAGATATGCATACCATTAAGACGTAATTCCCATGATATATTCCTGCTAACGCGTTTGATGCACAAAGACCAGTCAATCACCTCAAAGCAAACCTTTCCAGTGGTTTTGAAGGTGAGCAAGCGCATGGCGTAACGAGAGTTTAATATACTAACTTATAATTTCTTTTCCTCAGTGCAAAAGTCTAAAATCATGACAGTTCTGTTCGTACAGGTGCAGCTTTATCCGCTCTTTCTCTTCCTGATAATATAATTTAACAATGTAGTCGGACGGCGATGATTATTAATATCATCAACAGTTCTAGCAGCCGCAGCATCAGTTGTAGTAGTAGTAGTAGTAGTAGTAGTAGTTGCAGTAGTAAGTAGCATCATCATTACCATTATCATAGTGATTACCACCACCATCATCATTATATTCATACTTTATTATCATTATCATCACAAAAGGTAAGATATTAAAGAAATAAACTAGATGAATCTCCGACCACGCGCGGTCGGAATTTAAGCCTCCGCCCTCACCAGATTGGCAATGTATGGCATACATGAACACTTTAAAAAGGATTGGTCCTTCAAAATTACAAATCTTTTCACTTCAAAAGCACAGGAGACAATCATCAAATACACCAAGGAAATAGATATTTTATAGCAAATAGACCACTGTCCCCTTGAAATTTGTATGTATATAATTTTTATGTATATAATGATCTCTATGACCTTTGCACTTTGACCTTGAGATCCCCTAAAATCTAATCAGTTCATCGTCCCTCACATATGCATACATTGGCCAAGTTAGAGGTTGATCTGTCAAACAACTGAAGTTATTGCAAGAACGAACCATTTTTATGTACATAATGACGCCTCTGACCTTTGACCTTTGACCTTGAGACCCTAAAATCTAATCAGTTCATCGTCCCTCCCATATGCATACATGGGCCAAGTTACAAACTGATCCCAAAAAACGGTTTTGAAGTTATCGCGAGAACGAAAAGGGGACGGACGGACGGACGACCCGAAAACATAATGCCTCCGGCACCACCTACGGTGGGCGGAGGCATAAAAAAAGACTTCTTGTTTCCAAACATTGGTGTTCTATGGGTTGCATTCTCCCGTTCTCCCGTTCTCTCTCTCTCTCTCTTTCTTTTCCACAATATTCCATACACGTATAATCAGATTATGAAGTTAAATCAATCTACACTATACAATACTAAACTACTCACCTTCAACTTCCTAATCCATCAAACACTATTATAATCATAAATATACACAATGGGAGTGTGACCCTGAGAAGTCTCTGCCAGTTCCATGGATTGAATATTTTTGAAAAAGTTTCTGTGCTGAGACAATAACCACATCAACCACTGAACAAACTTTGACTACATTTTGAACACTTCTTATTTGATTATTGTTCCACAGCCCACCTGTATAGTTGTACTTGTTCAATGATATATTCCTGCTAACGCGTTTGATGCACAAAGACCAGTCAATCACATCAAATCAAACTTTTCCAGTGGTTTTGAAGTTGAGCAAACGCATGGCGTAACGAGAGTTTAATATACTAACTTATAAACTTTTCCTCAGTGCAAATGTCTAAAATCATGACAGTTCCGTTCGTACAGGTGCAGCTTTATCCGCTCTTTCTCTTCCTGATAATATAATTTAACAATGTAGTAGGACGGCGATGATTATTAATATCATCATTTCTAACAGCAGCAGCAGCAGTTGTTGTAGTAGTAGTAGTAGTAGTAGTAGTAGTAGTAGTCACAGTAGTAAATAGCATCATCATTACCATTATCATAGTGATTACCACCACCATCATCACAATCATCTTTATTATCACTATCATCACAAAAGGTAAGATAATAAAGAAATAAAAAAAATTCTTGTTTCTGAACAATGGTGTCCTATGGGTTGTATTCTACCGTTCTCTCCCCCCCCCCCCTCTCTCTCTTTCCTTTCCACAATATTCCATACACGTATAATCTGATTGTGTAGTTAAATCAAACCACACTATACAATACCAAACTACTCACCTTCAACTTCACAATCCATCAAACACTATTATAATCATAAATATACACAATGTGAGTGTGACCCTGAGAAGTCTCTGCCAGTTCCATGGATTGAATATTTTTGAAAAAGTTTCTGTGCTTAGACAATAACCACATCTACCACTGAACAAACTTTGACTACATTTTGAACACTTCTTATTTGATTATTGTTCCACAGCCCACCTGTATAGTTGTACTTGTTCAATGATATATCCCTGCTAACGCGTTTGATGCACAAAGACCAGTCAATCACATCAAATCAAACTTTTCCAGTGGTTTTGAAGGTGAGCAAACGCATGGCGTAACGAGAGTTTAATACACGAACTTATCATTACTTTTCCTCAGTGCAAATGTCTAAAATCATGACAGTTCCGTTCGTACAGGTGCAGCTTTATCCGCTCTTTCTCTTCCTGATAATATAATTTAACAATGTAGTAGGACGGCGATGATTATTAATATCATCAACAGTTCTAGCAGCAGCAGCAGCAGTTGTAGTAGTAGTAGTAGTAGTCACAGTAGTAAGTAGCATCATCATTACCATTATCATAGTGATTACCACCACCATCATCATCATCATAATCATCTTTATTATCACTATCATCACAAAAGGTAAGATATTAAAGAAATAAATAAGACTTCTTGTTTCCGAACATTGGTGTTCTATGGGTTGTATTCTCCCGTTCTCTCTCTTTCTCTTTCTTTTCCACAATATTCCATACACGTATAATCAGATTGTGTAGTTAAATCAAATTACACTATACAATACCAAACTACTCACGTTCAACTTCACAATCCATCAAACACTATTATAATCATAAATATACACAATGTGAGTGTGACCCTGAAAAGTCTCTGCCAGTTCCATGGACTGAATATTTTTGAAAAAGTTTCTGTGCTGAGATAATAACCACATCTACCACTGCACAAACTTTGACTACATTTTTAACACTTCTTATTTGATTATTGTTCCACAGCCCACCTGTTTATTTGTACTTGTTCAACTCTAGTTTTATACATGTATTTGTTTCTTTCCTCTACGTTTTATGCACAAATCAGTTGGAAGGATTTGTATGAAGTGGTCTCGCTACTTTGATGTATTCTTATGTTATTTTTTCTTCTACGTTTCTTTTTCTTCATTCACTTTTAAATTTGCTGTTCAGCAAAGACGAAAACTCATTATTTGTATTCAATGCCAATCTTAAATCAAACCTTACTTACGTTTACCAAGATCGCATAATGTTACATTTATTACTTTCCGCAAAACTAACTTGTTTTTTTAAATCTTTCTGCCCTCTCTCATTTCTGTTTTTGCACCTTCGTCCCAATCGTACCTCTTTCGTTTACGTGTTGCTTGTATGTTGTCACCTCCAAAAGCCAACAAATTTATATTGTTTTCAGTCCAAAGTTTCAACCCTTTCTTCGCTGTCTATGCCCTTTTAATACCATAATTTTCCCGCCATTATAATCCTCCATTTAAAGCAAATCATAGTATCATAGTTAAGCAGGATTTTAACACAACTATGGGAATTTCCCTCCTATAAGGTCTTGCAAGATCACGTTACTATGATTACTGCAGGTTAGGAGAACGTTCTTCGACAGAATTCCCATTTTCCGTAGCCCGTATTCTGCTAAAATTTGAAACCGACCCTGAGTCTAAAGTCGGGGAGCGTTTCATGAACGGAAGTTGTCGGATATTTTATCCGACAACTGTTATAATCTACTGAAATCCTTGCATCCGATTGGCTGAGAGCAAATTTGTTGGATAAAATATCTGACAAGTTCTTTCATGAAACGTCCCCCAGGTTTTAACAAAGGAAGTTAGACCGACGTCTAAATTTTCCTTTTGTAAAAATGACATTTGACTGGGCGTCGGGTTTTGAATTTGTAGTATACCGACCCATGACTGCATGAGTCTACAGCATATTTTACGATGTTTATTTCGTCGAAGATACTATTGATTTCGGTATGAAAATATTGTTTCTAATGGAAAATGAATGAAAATAAAAATGAAACATTGTTTTGAGCAGATCTGAAAGTTGTGCACTTACTCGGTGACTGCATCGGATGTGACATATTTGCTCTGGTAGAGACCAATAAGCTTCGCATTGAAGCTGGCCACATACTGCATACTCAGTGAGTATCTCTCTCCCTGCTCTAAGGGAGAGACCGTCCGCAGAACCATGAAGTCATTTTCCTCATAGAATGTTGGCGGTCCGTTGAGGGAGACAACTGCATTACCACTTTGTTTGACAAATCTGAATGATTCAACGGAGTAATTCAGCTCTTTCGTGTGCAGAAGGATAATGTCGGTGCTCTTGAAGCATCCAAAGTGAATAGTGATGTTCCCGGCAAAGATGCCGCGGTTAATGTCAGTTCTAATGCTGAGGATGTAATGGGACGGCTTTAAGTTAGTCGGCAAACGGAAGTTTTCCCACACCAATGATATAGCTGGGGGCCTAGTTTCCGCAACCTGGTCCACATTTGGTGTGGCTACGGTCTCCACCGCACTCGTGTTCGAGGACTGGTTGAAAAGGTGATCACACGTGCTCCGCACAAGGAGAGCGACTAATACGAAAGTGATGATGAGGAGGATGAGGACGGCGAAACAAAGAATGCTCTTCATACAGTTTTGTGGACAGCGACGGTTGTGATGTCGATAACCTCCTCCACCCGTTACGCGGACTTCATCCTCCCCCGCACCTTTACGCGAGCGTGAGACGAAGTTAACGATGTGTTCTCGTTTCCCCGGCATCCTTACCGCTGTGATTTCTACCCCTTCCGATTCGCACCTCGCTACCAGAGGCTTCTGTGAATCTGTCATGTGGTGAAGGAGCTGCAAGCTCTTTGTTTTATTGTTGGTTTGTCGGCAACACCCATTCTCCCTCCCGCTCTCCAAGGGTCCATCGCTAACCGGTGTCCGTGACATCTTACCCGAATCACAATCAACGACCAAAAATTGAGAAATTCCTCAATTCCCCAGCACTGAAGCGATACCCAAGCCCTTCTGGGCAAAGCAGGAATCAGGTCGCGTTCCTCTTGTAACACAATCCTTAAATCCGACGATATTAATACTCAATCTTTGTGTCTAAAATTGTCGAATTCCTCAGAATCTGACACCAAAGTGAATTTATGTTTGGTTTAGCTGCTGCATCGTGCATTGATTGCTGTTCACTGGGTACATCCATCAACGACTTCTTGGTTCATTCGATGTACATTTTTCCAACAAAATATACTTCACAATAAAAATGACATTACGCATTGCTGTTTCTCAGACGTTGGGAGCCACGATTTTAGAAGGGACCTAATTCCGGAGTGCTCTACTTTCTCTCCCGCTGGTGTTCTAGTCAAATGACATCTCCCAATCATCAGGTTGATCGCGATAGGCGATCAGACAAGCGATAAAATATCGCCGTTTGAAAATTTCTCGTAGCATGAGCACGCTCCCTTTGAACATCATTACAACTCAGAGGCAAAAAGCTTATTAGGAATGAAGTAGTTTTCAGAGGCTCCAGGCAAATGCGTGGTGGTGACAGAAAGCACGGAGGAAAAAAAGAACACTGAAGGTGTAGGTCACTTAATGTTGGGATGTGATAACTTTTCCTCTCTTTTTCTAGCGCGATGTAAGCATGACGAGACGGCACGAGCTCGTTTTTGACGACTGACACGCGCGTGAAAAAAGTGACGGTGACTTTGTTTTGGCGCGGAAAGGAAACGTGCGCCGCGATCGAGTCGTCTGCTCATTAATATACTCATCGGATGTGTGTAAGCACAGTCATTTACGCTCTCGTTCATTTCGTAATGTAGCTCGTCGGTCGTATATATTCTGCCCCTCTCTCTTTCTTTCTGTATCTCTCCGTGCCTTTCTGTCCGCCGTAGGTGACCGTGTATCACCTCTCCTGAATGACAATATGCTACTGTATTTTCGATCAGGGCATGAGGCAGTATTGTCTACGAAGTCTTAAAATTAACGAACGAAAAAAAATAAATCATGAAATAATCTTTAGATCTAGTAGAGAACAGGAAAATGTGAATGACCTTTTCGAACATGTTCTCATAATGTTCCAGTGGTATTAAGATGCATGTGTCAGATATTTTGACGGTCCGTGCATGATTTCAGATAGCTTGAAAGTCTTTAAAGGAGAATGAATCTCGGCAAACATTACCTGATAATCATGTGGAAAATTGTTTGCAGATTCCTTGCTAGACAATACCCGATGGGGCTGCCATTTTGAAAATCGTGATGTCATAGTAGTACATGCAATGGATATGATGTTGCATAATGAATAGCTATTGTACAACTAAAGCCAGCAATGCAAAATGACAGCCATATTGGTTCCCCCAGCATCTCGCACAGGTGATATCTATATGAGCAGTTGTATGCCGGTCTTTGTCACTTCTTTGAATAACTGACAAACCTTTGTCTGACCAAACAACAACTTGTGCATGCTAAAAACTGCTGAAACAGCTGAACGAAATATCTTGACACAAATAGGTTATATGACAGGATAAAAGTATCTTCATTTGAATGTACATGACTTAAAAAATGGTTTTATAAAAATCCATGCAGTGTCATGCATTCCACAGGTGATCATGAGTGTCATCGTAGCTAGTATACATGTCAGTGGGTATCTCACAAATACCATTGCTCTGACATTACTTTGTAAAGAAAATGTCAGCCCCCATGGAATACTGTCTAGCAAGGAAACTGCAACTTTTTGAGACATTGTTCTCCTTCTTAAGTAATCAAATAGGAGTAATTTCAAGATACTTGTTATAAGCCGACAATTATCTACATGAATATAGTCTAATGTTTGTTGACTTTCATTCCTCTTGAAGCGTAAATATCTGAAAGTGCTCCAAATCGAGGGTATCGTCATCTCTGCAGGTGCCGCAGCGCAACGCAATCTCAGTCTAAAACTCCATTCACAACGCACCTAGTCGTTGTTTAACACATACTGATCGCTCAAAAGAATCTACATTCATGTCCAGGATTTCTTATTTCTCACCGCTTATTTGCTCAATTTTCAAGAACACTTCACATCAGCTAAGAGATGTTAGTATCTTGCACTTTATCAACTAAAATCATAGAATTCAGTCAATGAGACTTTTAGGGTCTTACCAAGGCTAATAATGGGCTATGATATTTTAACATCAATTTTGATTTCATAGATGAAGCTTTGGCTTAAGTTATTTTAAAGTCATTGGTTGATTTCCTTGATATTTCACCCTAACGCAAGGCCACGATATTGAATCAAATTTTAAACCTGTTACTGTTTATCTTTTTTCTAAACTTTACAATGGCCCTATTTCATTTCTCGACTGATTTCAAAACAGTAGCATGTTGAAAAAATGTGGTGTTCCACAGGATTTCATAATTTGTTCACTCTTTTGTGCTGTCTATAGCTATCGTACCAATTATGTTTTATTCACACTTTTGGGGATAATTCGAACTGATTTTGATACCAATACAAACTCTAATTTTAAAACTTTATTTTAATAAATATGCACTTTTATATTTCATGGAGTGGTTTCAAGAATGTAATTGTAACTTGTAACTTGAAAAAAGTAGTGAATGTGTCAATTTTCAAAATATGAATTATTGTAATATTTCCCCCTTATTTTTCATGATTGTTTGGCCGACAAGCAGAGCACTATGGCCGCTACCATATGCTTACTTTCATTACAATGTTAGATATTGTATCATGTCCGTTGATTTTCCTCTTCTTTTTTCGAAGAAAAGCTCTGGAAGGCATTTCATATTTTCCACATTCTGGAATTCTCGTCATCCACGCACGACAAAATCTCTTTGATGACATTTATTAAGCATCTTTGACAGTAGCTGTCTGTTCTGATTTAACTTATTACGCACGGGTGAACAGTCAGGAATATAGAGTGATAGAGAGAGAGAGAGGGGGGGGGGGTATTGATGAGAGAGAGAGAGAGAGAGAGAGAGAGGGAGAGAGAGAAAAAAAATACCTGTGTCAATATTATGCAAGTCATATGTGTGGGCTCGAGAACTTGAAAGTCGACATATATTTGGTTAAAACAACTAACACATGAAACTTTAAAATGAACATTTTTGATTCCTTGTTGCTCTTTATCGAGCAGTTATCATTAGGCCTATATTTATAATTTCGAAGAGTACTGTATATACAAATATATATCATTATATATATAAATATGCTGCATTGTTCTTAGTTTTGCACAAGCTTTTCAAAATAGGCTTTTCAATGTGAAATTGTTGGCAGGCGGAACGTCGGGCTCGGACAATGGAAGTTGGGGGGGGGGGGGGTGGAGGAGGGGGCACCTTTTGTTCGTTAAACAAAAGGTGGTCCCACTTGCCTTGGACCTACTGCATAATGGCGCCTAGATGACGTCACGATGGATTGACTACATGTACGTTGAAAAAATTTCTGTGCTGACAAACCATAGTTATCATTGTACCAAATGTGAGAACATTTAAAAAGCAAATTTTGGAGATATTGTGCGAAAAAAAGTGGTTAGAAAAAAAAAAAAATAATAATAGATAACTAGATTTTAACAAGAACAACTATATAAGCGTACGCGCGCGTTCGAGAAAATATTCTAAAAAACATTAAGGATGAATTCAAATGCTATAACAGTCAACGATTAGTCATTTTCATGCTGTATAAGTCAGTAAAGTTCCCTGACGCGTGCGTATTAAAAAAAAATGTCTAAAATGGCCTGAAACATGAAGATTATTATATATTTTTAACATTTTCGAACTGCGCGCGCGCAACATTACAGACGTTGCGCATACGCGCATGCACCTTATGTTCAAATAATTTCTTATGTGATTAACTTTCATCATGCCAAATATGGTTATGTCATTACTTTCTGTTGCAGAGATATAGCACATGTCAGAATGCTACAAAATGGCGTCTTGATTACGTCACGATGCTATGACTGTGTTAAAAAGGTACGAGTGCCGAGCTTTCTACCATGTCTACCATTGTATCAAATTTGGGTACACTTGAAAAAGCCTTTTTTGAAATATTGTGTGAGCAAAAAAGTGGGCAGAAAAATTCGTACAAAAACATAAGATGGTCTGTACTTGAAGTTCAGCCCATCTAATTAGAAAGAAAAGAAGAAAAAAGAGAAGAACATAAATCAATCAATGTATTAATAAAGCGATATACAGAGCCATCACCGACGTTTTACTAAGATTTTAAAAGAAGCTCAAAGATGCAACTATAATTGCATTGCTGTACCGCATGACGACATGGAAAAGATACTCAACCGAAATATTTTTTAGCCCGCCTACTTTCTCAACTTAGGTTTCCGTCATCATTTAATTGTCGGGATAACATTACGATTTAACCTTTTGCATTAAACTCCTACGCCTTACGACTGAAAGGAAATTGATTCCCTTCTACTTCTTTTAGCTCCAGGTATTGACTTAATGTTCCTAAAACGTATATGTTTTTCTCCGAGTAATATGAGATAATTGAATGCACGTATACGTCACATAATTACAGTGGTCAATATCTGATCAAATTAAAGGCTCCCTACTTTTACTTGTACATGCAGAAATTGGTGGCGGTAGGATTCGAAAAAGATACCGGACTAGTAAGTTTAGTTTAAGTGTGTCTTTTGCGAAGCTATATTTGTGTTGACTTGTTTCTTCATCGTTTATGGGAATTGCACTTTATTATTGATTCATATTTCATTTTCCTCTTGCTCATGTCACTGTATCACCAACTGCGTTGAGTTGGTTCTGTTCGTCGTAAGAATACATAAAAGCAGGATGCAAAACCAAGAAAAGGTATGTTAGGAAGAAGAAAGAGCTTTAGACCATAATTATGGTATTGGTGTTTAAGATGATATTAATGATAATGTCGACATAATGAGATAGAGACAGTAATGAGATATGACCTGGAAATTACGTCTTTTTTCTATGATCCTATGTTCTCTTCTAAGGATTTGCTGACTTTTGTTCTTTCTTCTATTTGATATAACTCTATATATCATTTCATCATTTTTCGCTCCTACATTTCTTTCAGTGCCCCTCTCTACCGTTCAATTTTTCTTTCAATCTTATTCTCGTTTCTAATTGCACTCTTTCCTTTCTTGAACATATTTCTCGTTCGGCTCATACACGCGGAGCCGTTACATATGAGATCCTGGATTTTTCTCTCGTCATTTCTCTGTCCTTCTCGCGGGGCAATCTTCGGACCCCTTAAGTTTCCTCATGTTCCACCCTTAAAAAAAATCAAGAAGTTTTTAGTACTTAATTATCTCTCTACATTTTGAAATTATTCTCGATTTTCTTTCATTTCCTGTTATAAACCGTTCACACGCACATACACACACAGCCTTTATTCCACACTACTTCACAGATCTATCGGTACCATCTATCTCTGTCTCTGTCTTCTGTATATTAATTGAAAGCTCCGAGACAGATTTCGCGTTAAAGATCTCTCTACACAATCCTTCACTGGAAGGGCGTTCGAGTGTTGTGGTTAGCGGACATCCTATGTCCGATGGCATCGATTTTAAATCAGATTTGAATATCGAACCTGAACCTCTTGTACAGTGCCCTAAAAATTGGGAAGTAAAAGTGGAAGCTGACAGGACGATTTTTAAATTTCCGCAAA
The DNA here is from genome assembly GCA_025617745.1 of Heliocidaris erythrogramma. Lineage (NCBI taxonomy): Eukaryota > Metazoa > Echinodermata > Echinoidea > Camarodonta > Echinometridae > Heliocidaris > Heliocidaris erythrogramma. The sequence continues at coordinate 21,113,343 of CM046858.1, forward strand.
GGTTGAAAAAATGTCTTCACCGGGAAAAAGGGAGACAGCTCTGGGGAACTTTGATTTAGGATATATGCAACCATTATTCTCTCAGTTTCGTTTCTTACAATTGTATTTATTTCCACGAGAGTTGCCAAAGCTGTTGTATTTATTATTTCCTTACACCTATACAATGCATATAAAAAAGTACACACTATGGAAATGTTCTCAAAATCATAATTTACAAAATCAATGTGATTTTCTGTTATACAATTAAAGGTGAGAGTCTCATCAGATGACACTCAAATATTGACAAAACTTTTACGCTTGAGTGAGTCTTGGCTACATTGGAAACTCTCGCAATAATGCCTGCATCTTGATTTTGAACAAAGTGCATATCACGCAGTAGCTGCATGTTGTCTGTCAACCATCAATAATTAATGCGAACAATCACTTAATCCTTAATCCTTCATCCTAGCCGCACATCACCACCCTTCCCTCACCCCCCCCCCCCCTACACACGAACGCCTCACACAAAACGTTCTTTCTGCACGCAATTCCATTTTTGACTGGAGCATGAAAATTGCAACGCATTACAGGAGGATGGTCCTATAATGTTCCATTTGTTTGTTTCTTTCTGTGCCTTGTCTCTACCAACCAGCTGAGGATTCGTTATGGTCTGTGGCATGTGGAAATGATGCACTGTAATGCATGATGATATCTTTCACGTGTACATTTTTGATTGAATAAATGTTATTTTATCAGTAAATTTTATTCTCGTTTGAATTCTCATTCGTTGTACAAGACCGTGTGTCTTTATAACAGGAAAATGGCAATTTGAAGAAGAAAATGTAAATGTTAAGTTTTTCTCCAGTTATTGCATTTAATCTTTCCAACACTCTTCAGGTGAAAATGGTATTGATGCAGATGATTTTGTGCTGGAAAGACACCACCAGCAACGGTGGTGACGGTTGGGGGGTTGGGGCAGTGGCGTATCCAGCAATGGTTGAAGTTGGTGTAGCTTCTTGTTGAAATCCCAGGAGAAGAAAATGAAATTTCCTATGCGCAGTACGCTTGTACAAGATCGGAGGTGTCTAGATGCTTTATAACCCCGTCTTGGGAGCATCCACCCCTCCCCTTTATCAATATCTGGATACGCCACTTTTGGTGTGCACTGCTAGGTATAGGGTTAATGATTAAATGATTGTTCAAATCAGTTATTAATGGTTAACAGAGAACATGTATTGTTAACATCCTTTTGTGCCAGTTTGGGCTAAAGCAACGAATGTGGGTCACAACCAATTGTGTATTTTGTTATTTCAGTTTGAAAACAATTGCTCAGTTATTATCAATTGATTTTGTGCATATGAATATAGAATGTGTTAATTTTTTTTTTTTTTTTTTTTTTTGCAGATAATTTTCTGCATTTATTGAATGATCAATGAAGATTACAATTATATACAATAAACATAGGAAATGTACAAAAAATACATACGATACATTATGCAAAAAAACAAAACAAACAAAAACAAGTTGAAAATCAAAGTGAGTTGATTCAAGTGTAAAATGTTCCAACAGAAACTAGGATTTTTTACATGCAGGAGACCGTCTATGATAAGCAAATAGCTTGACTGGATAGCGGCCTCAAAGGCAAAAGCTACAGGAAGCATACATAATTTAGATAATTGTTTACAGATCGTTAAATAAATGGATAAAATAAATCTTGTACAGTCTGCAGATTATAAAACCGGAAAAAAAAATATTCACGTACGTGCATGTGCGTGCATGTGCGTGAGTGCATGGCTTAAATCTGGAAGTTTTCCGTATAAACACGTTCAAAAAGAAGAGAGAAAAAGAGAATGGCTCTTTAAGCTGAAGATTGTCCAGAACTTATTATTATCAATATTTAATGATAATTTATTGCATTTAAACCATCGAGATAATTTAGCTAACTCAAGATTAAGGATTTTAATTAGGGTATATACATTTTCATGCGAGTAAAATATATTAGTATGGTCGGCAAACAGAACATAGGTTAGGATTGGAGCAGAATTAATAATATCATTTATATAATTATATAAAAAAGAGTAAAGGGCCCAAAATTGACCCTTGTGGTAATCCATATTTAACATTGGAGGTTGATGACGTGGCAGATTTATATGCATATTGATGTCTATTATATAAATAATCTTTAAACCATAATAAAGTATTCCCTCTAATTCCATAATGTTGTAGTTTATAAATTAAAATCTGATGGTCTATAGTATCGAACGCCTTCGACAAATCCATAAAAACACCTATTGTATGTTCCTTTTTAGATAGAGCGTTAGTAATTTTATCACAAAGTTGTACAATAGCATAGTCAGTCGAGTGATTTTTTCTAAAGCCAAATTGTTGTGGAATTAGGAAGTTATTAATATCTAAGAAAGAGTACAATCTTTTATAAACTTTTCTTTCTAAGACTTTAGAAATACTCGATAACAAAGAGATGGGGCGATAATTACTAATGAGGGAAGGGTAATCTTTTTTGTAAACTGGAATTATTTTTCCTGTTTTTAATGAGTTTGGAAATATGCCTAAGGAAAGGGATAAATTAAAAATGTGAGTTAAAGGGGCGGCTATATAATGAATGATTTGTTTTAATAAGGATGCGCTTATTTCATCGTATCCACTTGATTTGCTGGATTTTAATGATTTAACAATCTCTATGATCTCGTGTATACTTGTATAATAAGAATAAAGAGTTTTCTGTATTAAAAGAGAGGTATTCAGAAAAGTGTGCATTATCACAGCGTATTTTAGATGCTAAGTTAGGTCCAACGTTAGTAAAATAAGTATTAAATGCATCTGCGATTTTATCTTCTTCGTTAATTCTCTCATCATTATAAATATATTAATTAATATTTTGTGTATTTTTCTGTCGTCCAAGAATTGTGTTAATGGTTCGCCATAGTTTGTTTGAATGCTTATGCATGTTTGAATGATAACGCATGCTTGTTTTAGTGCTTGCATGTTTATTCGACTTCATGCATGTTTGTTTCAGGGCAGTGTGTATGTTGCTCATGGAAAATCATATAATAACACAGCAGCCCTACACTCTTCAAGGAAAGAAGAATGCACAGCCCGAAAAAAGCAGTGCATTTTGCAACTTTTCACTTTTGATCTTGCCCCTTATTTCGACGTACTGCGCATTCCATGACTGCAAACTCAAAACAAATGGGTAAAGATTCTGAAGAGCAGTAAACACACTTTCCAATGATACTAATCATAGCGCTGAAAATGCCATGACATGATATATAATCAATCATACTTTAGTTCCCAAACCTATTTGAGGGATATATATATATATATATATATATGGGCCTATGGCCGAAAATTTGAAAACTTCTGAGTTTAACGGAATTTTCATTTACTTGTTTACTACTCATATATATATATGCAGTGTGTCCCCAAAAAAGTTAACAGATGGTAAAGAATCTCCACAAATAAATATTTCTAAATAATGTATTTTAAATAAATCATAATTCTTGTAGAAATAGGGTCCCTCCTATGCAATAACACCATAATATCTGACTAGTTATTAGGCTTGAGTGAGAAAAAGCCACTTTTGTGAAATGGTGCAAAATCCATGTAATCCAGGTATCAGCCAAGTTGAGAGTCATAAAAAGACTTACAAACGTTATATTCTGATCATGAAATGACGATTTATGAAAGGACAAACTTTGTTCAATGTATGTCCAGATATATTCCATGAAAACTTTATGGTTGAGTGAGCAATCCAGATGAAATTTAGAGACTCACCAAAAGTAACATTTTGAAACACTCAGCAAAGTAGTTAATTGCACACTCAAGTATAAGATGTTGATGGGATGTGTAAGGACATACAGAGAACATAGACTTTTATTTCATGAATTGTCTTTTATTGATCAGAATATGGACATTTCTAAGCCTTTACATGACTCTCAGCTAGGTAGATACCAGCCAGAGCCAATATCAATTCTTGTCAAGACAGGATTTTGCACCCTTTCACAAAATTGGCATTTACTCACCCAAGCGTAAAATATCACGAAATATTTTGGTATGATTTGATAGAAGAAGCCCTATGCTATCCACAGGTATGAAAATTTCCTAAACATATTTTAAAACATTTATTTGGGGGAGAATATATATATATAATTGTAAGGAAATAACGTATACAACAGCTTTGGCAACTCTCGCGGAGGTAAATTAATTGTGGGAAATGAAAATGAGAATAATGGTTGCGTAGCTTAAATCAAAGTTCCCCAGAGCTGTCCTCCCTTTTAGAAATTTTTGCAAAGGTTGCAAAAAATGTCTCCGCCTGAAATCGAACCCGGGTCGTTGGTTTAGAACGCCCAAACCTCTGGCCCGTCTCCGTGGTTTAGTGGTTAAAGCACTGGCTTTCTAAGCTAACCACCCGGGTTCGATTCCCGGCGGAGACATTTTTCCAACCTTTGCAAAAAAATTCAAAAGGTTGGAAAGCTCTGGGGAACTTTGATATCAGCTAAGCAACCATTATTCTCTGTTATATAAATTATATGTATATACTGCCTTCCAAAAGTTTCGGTATACCTGTATTTAGAACTGATTTTTCACAATCACCCACATTTCATTTATTATCAGATTTTTGGCAATGTAAGAATTTGGTATCAAACTGAAGGGTAGCCATCAGCCTTCAAGTTGACACCACTTTAACATATGAAAAGCGTTTCAGGAAGCAAAATACCCCCCCCCCCCAAAAAAAAAAAATAAATGCGTTGCAAATAAATAAATAAATAAATAAATAAATAAAATAAAAAATAAAAAAAATAAATAAAAATAAAAATGAAAAATAAAAATAAATAAATAAATAAATAAATAAATAAAAAAATTAATAAAAAAATTAATTAAAAAAAAAATATATATATATATAATTTCGAGTGGAAATATGACATCATTGGTTTGGTCAGTTGTGCGCGCATTTTTGCCTTTTCGGCTTTCTACAAAATCTGACCCTTGTTTATACTGATGAGTTTATTGACTGATATACATTAATCAATCCCTTACTTATGCAGAAAACTAATATTTTCATCTAACACATTAATTTTGGGGGATAGACACAAAGCTTTTTGTTCCTCTTTTTCTTGTGGAAAATCATATTTTGTATTGTTTATTCTTTGCATTTGTTATTACTTCTTCAAGGAAAATAATGCCTAAATTAATAGTAGCTTGCATGAGATGCACATTTTTTTAAAAAACGTTTTATTTAATCATGTTTCGAATAATAAAGACTTCTCATCAGAGAACCCGCCCTTGGTAGCTACCACAGCACGGCACATCCTGGGCATCCAGTTGGTCAAATTGTTGAAGTAGTTGTAGAGGAAGTCGCTGGAAATGTCTTTCCATGCCTTCTGAAGAATTTCCAACAGATGAGGCTCACTTGTTGGGTATTTTTCTTGGATCTTCTTGTCCAACTCTTCCCATAGTATGATTTTCAGGGCCCCTTTCTCTTATGTTTTCTAAAGGTAGTTTTACATTGCCTTACATTCTGTTAGTTGTTCTCAAGTATCTATTCGTTAGGGTGCCCATAGATATTATTGTCCTTTAGTGATAATTGTCGTAGGGGTTAGTTATTGCACGGGCTAATTATTTTGGGGAGTAGTCATCCACTCATTATGAGTTAGCTAGTAGAAATCATTCTGAAAGTTCAATTACTGGTATAGCCAACACTGGTCATATAATTAAAAGGAGCTGGTATAATACATTTTTCTAGGGCTGTATATATATATATATATATATACGAAAGTTGAAATATTGAGTACTTCCAAAGAGTGCTCTATGCCTTACAGCAGAGCATATTAATCCATGGTGTACCTGCTCAATCCGACCTTAGGTTTCGTGCCTCTCTCAAGACACTCCTCAGGGATAATTATCCCTGAGGAGTGTCTTGAGAGAGGCACGAAACCTAAGGTCGGATTGAGCAGGTACACCATGGATATATATATATATATATATATACATATAAAACTAGGGTTATGGGGACCTATAACAATGGGATTTATTCCGTCAGAGCGAAAACAACCAGATTACGGGGACATCGAGCAAGGTTATGGGGACATTGGGATGACGTATAACAATGCGAATGTCCCCATAACCATATATATACAAGTATATATATATATATATATATACACACACATACACACACACACACACACACACACACACACACACACGTTTACATGGCTTTACTTCCGAGGACAGCTATTGTTCCTCTATTGTTACTCGTCCTCGGACAGTCGACGGAATAAGGCGTAAATTCATTGTTCGACGTTCGAGGACTATTGTCCGCCTTCCGAGGACCATTGTTGTCATGATTTTTTTTTTGTTCTCTGTCCGAAAATGTCCTCGGACATAATGCTAAACAAACGCACATCATTAAAGAGCCATGAAAAAACAACGACACCAAACGTTAAGCAAAGTTATACCAAATTTATATAAGCTGAATCAAATCTCGCAGGGTTTCAGATTTTATAACGTATGACAATGTGTAATCATTGAGAAAAGCGCAGCTGTATTATTGCCCCTAATAATATGGATTGATTGTTACAAGTTAATTTTACTTCTCATGCATGATTAGTGCCTGGATAGGTGTAGTAATGGGATTAACCGCGTACAGAATAATAAACTGGTTTGGGATGGTGATGTATTGGCTGATATTTTGGTATAACTTAGAAATATTTTGTTCAAGAAAATATTGATTCGCACAGCTTCTGTGAAGATACTTTCCAGAATTCATTGAATGCTCATTTGAAGAGTTGAATCTCAGATCTTTGTTTCTATAGGTTGAGTATCTATTTCTTTTTTCTTTTCTTTTTTTAGATATTCGTTAAAGGAATACATTATTCCCCATTGACATATATAAGATGCGATTTTAGTCGATTTCATTTATTTGAAGCAATAATGAGAGAAGTACACACAATTTTAATTTGCATGATATTGAATATCAAAGGAACTAATTTACAATACATGAACAGACATTGAAACTTATTCAGGAGGCATAGAATATGAACATTGAAAATGTTTAGGCAACAAACCACTTGTCGAAATACGTCGAAAAATCCCCGAGGAAAAACAATGTGAGAAAGAGGTAAAAGACATGCAACATTTCACTTGAGTAACTTGATATCTACTACAGATTTATCGAAGGGACCGTTGCCCAATTGTGACTGAGGGTAAATTTCATTATACGGAAATGCAAAATTAACTGTATCTATTTCTTCGCCATTGATAACATTTCAGTGCTCTACGTGGCTTACCGCCCACATTTTGATTTATTGAGTCTAACCGTTTGGGACAAAAGAACTACCGTTATTATTCCCGAAATTCAATTGTGAAGTAAGATTATCATTGAATTTGTGATTCAAATAGAGAAGGAACAAAGTATCATGTTTAAAAAATCATATGTGAAATACATGGATATAGACAGGTTGCATTTTAGGGGTTAAAGGTCAAAGTAATTTTCATATTCGAGTATTACTCTCCATACTTAATTGCAGCTGACAATATAGAATGGGCATAGTAAGCAGATGTACGGTAAGGGGTGAAAGTTCACCCCTTTGGACAATTGCATGTGTCTGATTCTCTTTCTTTGCGAAAAGGGTTATTTCATGTTTCAGTTGTGTCAACCCACCGATTACTTCGATCGAATAGGAGTAGTTCTGTATTCTTTACTTCAAGTTTAGAAGAAAAGGGAAAACATTCAGGTCAATTCATTTCAGTTTAGTTCATTTTCATATTCACATAACACGTTACAAATTGTCTGTTTTGTTTAGAAAAAAACGTTAAAAAAATACAAATGTGTTTTAGATAAACATAAGTTTATATATCGGATCAATTACTTTGCTTGTACTTATGTAAATTAAGGAACAAGTTAAATTGCAAAAAGAGGATATCATGGATATAAAATAGGCCAAAGTAAAAGCTGACATCAGTCAGCTATAATTTTGACTATGCTCAATATCATAATGAAACATACACCAATATGACTACAAACAGAATTCCGTCCATAAAGCATCTATCTATAACATGCCAGTTTGTGGTTGCAATTTGATATCTCTTTCAGAATCTATTCGAAGATGATAATTTTTAAGTGCAATTTTGCATATTGTATAAAAAAAGAAGATTTGGATCAAAATAAAAAAAATTATTTAATTTTATTATCATCTTGGAATAGACTCTGAAAGATACATCAAATACATGTACATATTGCACTATAAACTGGCATATTCGATAACGCAACAAGATAAATATTGATACCAATACAAAAAAGAGAAATGATGGAGAGAGAGAAGCAGAGAAAGTGATGGTGAAAGTGAGAGATAAAGATAAAGCGAAATTGATTGCAAAAGAGATAGAGAAGAGTGAGAGAGAGAGAATGAAACAAAACACGTAGACAGACACACATACATGTGTAAGAGAGAACAATATATGGTTGGATATGGCTGCTGAACTTCACTTTGAATCATGACAGAAATTATGACAGATACAATTTAATGAATGGATTATCAGATTATTGACGTCATGATTAATGGGAAATAACCTTTTCTGTGTGCAATATCAATATACAGGTACAGTACAATGTAAAATATACATGTGTGACAAGTTGTCCATGCCTCATCTCCTGCTCATCCCTTTTTAATGTTATCCTTTCTATTCTCCTGAGCAAACATGAATTATTTTATGGGATATTATTGTATATATCATGAAAAGAACATTATGACTAATTAGACCATTGTACATAGTGTGACGTGAACTAATGCACACCGGCCTCAATATGACCATACCAACAATGATGAAATATAAACTTAAGGTAATGTTATAGGAATATAGTGCAATTTGTAAGCTTTTATACAAACAGAGAAGATTCAAAAGTTTAACAAGTTACGTCGAAGACCAAAATAAATGGAAACCATCCTTCCCTAATAGGAATATTTGGCGGCAATGATAGAAACTTCATCTTACAAACAGGACCGCAATGACTTTCGACAAATCAACTCAAGGGCAATTTCGATACCCTAGCGCCCCTGGGGAGCGTTTCATGAAGCGTTTTGTCAGTGGTATTTACTGACAAATTTGCTCTCAGCCAATCAGATGCAAGGATTTCAGAAGCTTATAACAGTTGTCGGTAAAAATCACTGACAAAACGCTTGATGAAACGCGCCTCTGTTCTTAAAGTGCGGCCCATGGACCACTCGCGGCCCGCGAAAATATTTCAAGCGGCCCGCCAAAATATATAGTTTAAAAATATATAATAATCTATTGTTTTTTTGTAATATGTGGATACATAATAAATTATCCTAAGTATTGGTAAGAATAAAAGTATCAAAATTTAGTATATAATTATCTGTTCCCTGTTCCACCACGCCAGTTTGAAGAAAAAATCAAATGAAGAAACAAATAAGGATTATTTATGATATAAAACGGGAGGGATATTCTAAAGTTGTTACATCGTCCTTAGATGGGCCATTCGGGTCTAGGCTTATGAGGCGGGGATGGGGGCTGCAGCCCCCCCCCCCCCCCCCTCCTCGAGAATAATAAAATTACCTGGTAATCGGGCACGACGTATTCGCCATCTCATTTCCGGACAGTGAAATGGTCCCTTTGTAATTGTTATATCTTCTCTATAAATGAGCACATTTTGGTGAAAAAACTTCGTCTTCACGGTTATTTTGCTCGCTAGCTACGCACGTTCGCTGAATTCAAAAAAAGGAAAGTTAATACAGAATGTTTTCGGGAAAGAGACGTCAGTCCCATTACGTCTATGTATGTATAGGTGTAATACTCAGCGGCCCGCGACATAATTTCAGGAATATTTCAGGCCCACCAGACAAAATAATTAAGAACCCAGGCCCTATAGCGTATATCTCATAGAAATCATGCTCGGATTACGTTATACGTCATTGTAATGTTGGCACATTTAAAAAGGTAATGGGCAAGGCTTTTGAAATAGCTTGAGGTTGATCTTTCATGTTCGTGCTTACAGCGCAATCGAATGGCATCATTAGCATCAGCATCATCTTTAATCAGGTTGTGATGTACATGTACCTTCGTGACTCTACCTCCACATATAGTGACCTTGACGTCTCATCCCTGACATGTCAACGGCACTTCCTCGCCAAGAGGCCAACATCGATCGGGTGATCTGCCACGGTGGAAATCTGGGGTAATGAAGTTTCAACTCCCTTAATTCTCCCCCGCGTCAGCCGGCAAGAGTTACCCGATCACCGGACTGTTTAAACGTCCTCAACCCGACAGAATCGCTTCGTGTCGATCGATGATGCTATTATACGCCGACCAGGAGAATTAGGTCTGTTTGCCAAAAGGATAATATGCTTTAATATTTTTCTCTGTAATTGGGATGGCCGGTATGAAAATACTTTGATTTTATATTGCTTGATGTCTCAATTAGAATAAATGACGTAGCAGATAACGTGACATTGATAAAATGATTAGGGAAATTCCTTATTGAATGATTTGAAAATGTATATTTCATTTTTTTTACCTTCATAATAAACATAGTAATAATAGACCTTGACGTTTCACTTTGTATACATGCATATCACTTGCCCTGTTTTTGTCAATGGTTTTGAAATGTATGAAATGTACAATCAATGCAAAATAATCAAACATGGTATTCAGATATACACTGTAAAAAATAACTGCAAAGCTGCAGGTTTATTTGGCCCTTGGAATTACAAGTTATTGCCGTTATTTCAATTTACTGTCTTTGTCCTGTAAAACAACAGCTTGGTTTACCGGAAATCAGCATATATTTACAATCGCCCGACATAAAACACTGTTAAAAACATTTTCTCATCTTTAACAAGGTACCCTGTTAAATTACAAATCGTTTCCATTGTTCCGTTTTAATTTACATAGATTTTTCTGTTAGAAATTAAAGTTTCTACTCTTTAACAAAAGACTGTATGCTAACATTTTCCTTGTTTTACCTCCCAAGTCTGTGAGAAAAATACAACCGCCCGTATTCTGAACTCCGGTTTAACTTAAACCGCGGTCTATGTACTGTGGAAAAACGGGCATTCCCGGCTTCCTGACTGCCATGAAAAAACGGCATTTTTTTTTTACAGTGTATGTAAAACAATTATTGAAATGATCAACTAATTTTTTTTCAAACTATGAATAAATGCTAAAAACTATTCACTGCTTTCGATGAATGGCTGGAATGCTCCAAAGTCCTGCAAGTGGAGTGGAGAAGGTGCATACATTATTTGTAGTCATCTGTAGAGCACTTAGAGACGTTGTAGATGTACTTTAGTCGCTATATAAATCCACAAATATTAAATTTATTGTCATTAACATTGTGCTTATTCCTGCGCCTTTTGCATGCCGTTTTTTAATGGAAGGTGATTTCACATTATTTTAAGTAACGCATCTACCATGTCTGCAATCGATATAATTGATAAAATATATTTAGACGTTGCGTGTGCTTGCAAATAAATATCATGAAAACATATTTTAATGGAAATACAAAATGTGGGTAATAGTCGTGATTATGTTGAAAATGTATCTTTTTTGGTGGGTCTAGTTGGTCTAAAGCCCAAATCTCAGTAATCCATGTTTTTCTTCTATAAGTCTGTGAAAATATATAAATCGATAATATGTGATATGGTGATATGTTTCCCCCAAAATGTCATTCTTATTACTAAGCGGATAAGCCATATACCCAAGACACGTATAACGGCAAAAATCCCTCCTAATCGACAATCCCTTGAATACTACCCTTTTGATTCCATATACATTGACGATGTCATGTGAATAAAACGTCTCTATCTTTGAGCAGCTTCTTGCTTTTAATCTTTCGTCGGTCTCACTTTATTGGTTGATGTTGGTAATAATTCGACGGGCGAAGTGGTGATTGCGTTTCGCCAGCCGACATCGTGCGTGTGCCCACGCATTTGTTTCAAGAAAAAACCCTCCACATCGCCTCCAATATAGCCCGTGGTTTTCCTTGATCGGACACTTCTTAATTTGGCGTCAGCGACATGTAAGACGCTATGTCGACCATCACAAATTGCAGTGTCGTGCATGGAGTTTTCTGGGCGGGTGTGTGTTTCCATGTGTGGAAGGAACCGAAGACAAGGAAAAACGCTCGGGTTGGTCAGGTGCAACGCTCTTGCTAATGAATTTCATGAAGATGCACCGCTCTTTAACGAGTGAAACTAGATTAAGACCAACTTCTCCCTGCCGCGGAATGGAACAATACGCGGGCAATGTATCCCAAAATGTTCACATGAATCCAGGATGCACTGGTGCTCTATGTCGGGAATGCGCGAAACTGATCCTCTGCTGTGCATGGAATCTACAGCAGTGTGAACGGTGATTGGCCGGAATATTGAGGTCCTAATGAGGCGGCGCGTTTCACCAGCTGATGACCAAGGTGATTACAAGGTCGTTTTCTTAACTTTTGGCACGTTGTTTATGTTCATGCGCTTCAACAATCTCATCTCTCGCCTTTTACACGTCGACAAATCGTTGTTGCTTCATGTTTAAGATTATTTTCCTGACAATCCTCGTGTGCATCGTTGTGGATTCCTTATTGCTTCAGTCTCTCGAGGAAGACTTGGACATGAATATGACTTTTCCAGGGTTAGAATTATACTTCAACTGCAGGACTTATTAAAGACTACCACAAGCAACTAGTTACATGTACTTTCGTTCCTTATTTCCTGCATTATAGGGGAAAACTTCACCCCTGGACCAAACACTTTAAACCTTAACTCTAAACTTCCCTAACCTTACCTAAAACCCAGTTGTAACCATAATCCTGACCCTGTATATCTTTGACGAAAAATATAGCCAGGGGAAATAGCCGCCAGTGATTCGAGTCCTCATGTGTATATAATCACAAGTAATTAGATACTTTGATGAAAAATCAAAGAATAAGCATTGCATGATCTGCAACCTAATTCCTTCTCGCCTTTTTTTAAGGATTCTATGAAACCTGCAAATGCTAACATGCAGCATTTGCAGGTTTCGTAGAATCCGTAAGAAAAGGCATATTAAATAATATATAATTTGAGATTTTCTTACAACATTCTAATCCTTCATTATGCGTCTTGTTCATGCTAAAACGAAAAATGAAAAATGAGTATTTTGTTGGGCAAATTGACATGCACGCTCATGCCCGCCGGTCTCCTGTATAAATTATTTGTATTTCACGATCGGAAAATTGAGGTTGAGATGCGATCGTGTTTCTGTGGCCTGGAACGTAAAACTAACCGTCTCCAAATTTGAAAGATATCCAAGAAAATGTGTTTAAAATTGAAGGGATTTATAAAAGACTATCATGATTCACTCTGACTACTCAGAATTCAAGGTATAAAAGAACATAATTTTATAACAAAGTGAATATTTTTAATAATACAGGTTTATTTACAGGTTTTAAATAAAATATTATGAAGGTCAATTACTACAGTCACTTGAGGCACTAAGCCATCGACTTTTATATTCTGAATTCATATCATATGTAAGCACTTCACAAGGATAAGTTTTCTTTTGCGCGATATGAAATCAAGTTTATTTAATGGATAGTAATTGGAATCAACGTTTCGAAAAGTCTGGCAAATAAAAGTGAAACAATATTTATACAGGTACACCATTTAAAACATTGAAGTAATATTAGACGTGTACATGACAAGACTGTCAGTACCAATGACTCCATTTATACTTTGAAACTTTGGTCCATTATTACTGTCTTGCAATAACACGCACATCTTTCTTTCCCATTTAAAATTGATCATGATTTTATGGCTAATTAAACATGTTTGTCAACACTTTACAATTTTCATCACGAATGGTTGATTTTACGTTTTGGTTCATTACATACGTTTTCGCAGACGTCCATTTTCAAGGGAATTCTGCCTTGATGTTTTACTTTTGGGTTTTACCAGAAGCAGAAAAATAGAGAAATAGATCAGTCGTGTTTGAACAAAATCCGGCAAAATTATAAAAATTTTATTAATTTTTGAAGTTTTAATAAATAAAACAAAATTGACAACACTTTGACAATCCTGCGAGGACCTCTCTCTATTTTTTCCCAAGAAAAAATTCAATCATACCTGCACCCTAGATATAATCACTAAAAATATGGTTTTACCAAACCCCTGTATGAAACAAATTTATTCCTTCATCAGCAATACTAAGAAAACTGAAATTTATGAATTTTCAGTACAGCGATAGGTCCTCGAAAGATACTGTCTGAATGTCACAAAGTTGCTAATTTATGTTTGACCGATTATTTAAAAAGTTTCATTGGATTTTGCTAAAATTTTTATTTAACTTTTCTTGATCTGTATCTTTCATTTTTCTGCTTTTATTAATAATATCAACTAAATATCAGTGTGGACTTCCCCTTCACTTCTAGTGAGCAGTATTACATTTTCTGCATTTATGCTGATTCATTTGATTTTAAATCGTTGATAGTTAATAATTCCCTAATCCTAAATCAAATAGCAAATACATGTCTGATGGAGAATGTTATGATAAAAAAGGTCCGCAGGCCAAGCTCGGGAATGGATGGAGTCCCGACTGAAATGTACGTGCTCGAGACGTGTCTGAGTAAATATATTTGGTTTTCAAAGTGTCCGGTTTTTACATGGCGGTGTCTTACGTTCATAGTTTGAGGTTATGAGGTGACCTAGATAGTTAGCAAAGAACATTAATTCTCCAGTGGCGTAGCGTGTGTCGAACCAATGAAGGGGCATCGATGTCATGGGAAGAGGGGGGGGGGGGGGGGGTTGCGTAGTCGTAGGAGAGAGTCGTATTTTTTCACTTTGTCTTCCTTCCATCCCTTTTCCTCTATCATTTCCATCTTTCTCTCACTCCCCCTTTAAAAAAAAAATTATTTAAGCACTTTCGCCATTTGATAGAGGAAGGGGTGGTGGTACGCTCTGTAAGTACACAAATGACTTTCACTATACAGTATATGTACACTATTAAAAAAAAAATTACAATAGTTAACAACATAAATCGTTAAAGTTTTGATTAAGAGGTGATTAAAACTCATGATTTCTTACAGAAATTATTTCTATATACCTTTTTTCTTCTCTTTCTTTCTCTACCTCTAAGTGTGCCTCACGTATATTGGGTATACGGGGATGTGCCGCTGGGAAGGGTGACTTTTTGAAGAAAGATCCTTAGACATGGGTCCCATTCCCCCCCCCCCCCCCCCCAAAAAAAAAAAAACCTTAGACATGGGTCCCATTTCCCCCAAAAAATCCTTAGACATGGGTCCCATTTTCCCCAAAAAAATCCTTAGACATGGGTCCCATTCCCCCCCCCCCCCAAAAAAAAACCCCCTTAGACATGGGTCTCTTATCCCGGCTTTTATCCAGTGGCGGTTTTTGAAGGTTTGGCGAAAAAAAAAATTGTTGTCCCTACCCCCCCCCCCCCCCCTTTCACTATACAGTATATGTACACTATTTAAAAAAAATTACAATAGTTAACAACATAAATCTTTAAAGTTTTGATTAAGAGGTGATTAAAACTCATGATTTCTTACAGAAATTATTTCTATATACCTTTTTTCTTCTCTTTCTTTCTCTACCTCTAAGTGTGCCTCACGTATATTGGGTATACGGGGATGTGCCGCTGGGAAGGGTGACTTTTTGAAGAAAGATCCTTAGACATCGGTCCCATTTTCCCCCAAAAAATCCTTAGACATGGGTCCCATTTCCCCCAAAAAATCCTTAGACATGGGTCCCATTTTCCCCCCTCCCCAAAACCCTTAGACATGGGTCTCTTATCCCGGCTTTTATCCAGTGGCGGTTTTTGAAGGTTTGGCGAAAAAAAAAATTGTTGTCCCTACCCCCCCCCCCCCCCCCCCCCTTTCACTATACAGTATATGTACACTATTAAAAAAAATTACAATAGTTAACAACATAAATCGTTAAAGTTTTGATTAAGAGGTGATTAAAACTCATGATTTCTTACAGAAATTATTTCTATATACCTTTTTTCTTCTCTTTCTTTCTCTACCTCTAAGTGTGCCTCACGTATATTGGGTATACGGGGATGTGCCGCTGGGAAGGGTGACTTTTTGAAGAAAGATCCTTAGACATGGGTCCCATTTCCCCCAAAAAAATCCTTAGACATGGGTCCCATTTCCCCCAAAAAATCCTTAGACATGGGTCCCATTTTCCCCCCTCCCCAAAACCCTTAGACATGGGTCTCTTATCCCGGCTTTTATCCAGTGGCGGTTTTTGAAGGTTTGGCGAAAAAAAAAATTGTTGTCCCTACCCCCCCCCGCCCCCCCCTTTCACTATACAGTATATGTACACTATTTAAAAAAAATTACAATAGTTAACAACATAAATCGTTAAAGTTTTGATTAAGAGGTGATTAAAACTCATGATTTCTTACAGAAATTATTTCTATATACCTTTTTTCTTCTCTTTCTTTCTCTACCTCTAAGTGCTATTTGTTCCCAATAGGCAACTAGGCCTTGTGACAAACAATTAATTCAAGATTCAAGATTCAAGATTCAAAGTTTATTTCACATCTCTTAAAAAACTCATGACAAGATAATATACATTCAACAAAATACACAGAAAAAATGATCATGTTAACAGCATATGATATTCGAAAACACCCCTCTGTAACATCTCACATGTTTATCGTAACAGACCCCTAAACATTGAATACCCGCTCCTACATATCCTATCTCCGACAAATCATTCCCCGATCTCCTTCGTGTACAAACCGGCCTCCGGGACCGGGCTTTGTATTTCTCCCAGGTCCCTCCATCTTGTCCCCATCTCTCTGCCTCCAACCCTTCCCTGGGGCCGGACGGCGTCTTGTCTCCCTTGCACAGCCACTAAGATTCTTAAGAAGCGGGACCAACAACCCTCGTAAATGGGCGCGTCTTTACCTATCTACATGAGTGATCATCATCGGGTCACTTTACACTACTAATCATCTGCTTTCTCGAGTGATTTGTCAATGTTTGGAAACGATGACCACCTTAATGTCAATCTCTTCAACGGATAATGCATTCTATGTTTCGAATCTCTCCGGACCATTTGGGAGTTTCCTTCTCTCTGTCTCGAATGAAAGGGCTTAAGAAACATAGGACAGTTTAAGGTGCAATCTTAACTTTTAGAGAATTGAATGTTATTCCTAACATTTAAACCTTACAAACAAGACTGTGCATAAATTCTTGTCATTCACGTTTTATTTCATAGCACCTTCTAAACGTCTCTTTCAGGTCTTCTTCTGGAATGTGACTGCTCTGTTCTGTTTATGTTGAGGTTTGAGCAAACTGTAGCATGCTCTTATTATTATATTAAACTATGTATTACTATAGTACGAGTCTGTTAGTAGGGTGGGCAGAGACCTCTCCAATGTCACCCTCTATGTCTGAGTAGCAGGGATGTGAGACGTTCCACACAACTACCAAACTTCTCTACTCTAATTTAATTTAATATCCAGACAAAACATAAAAGTATATAATATGCAGTAAAGCTTATGTTCAATTCTACCTATCACAGAATTCACATATTTCTCAATACTAATGTCAACAATTGTGCATGCTTTGTACATTTACTATATGAATATGTAAATATGCAACTATGCATTTGTATTTTATATGCATTTGTATTTTATATGCATTGTCATTGTCATACATTTAATTCTCGCAATATTAGCTACCGGTACTTACTGTTCCTACACTTCTTTAAAATATCTGACATGCTATCTTCTATCCCTCCGCCTTTAACCTTGCTCCTTTCCCCTCGTCTGTCACACATCATTATCCTCTCTTCCGTACAGCCACGGATTACACATTCTGTTAATCTTTTTTTTTTTTTCTCTCTCTCTCTTTCCCTCTCCCTCCCTGCCTGGCTATCATTTTGTTACTACCTTTCCTACCATTACTGTATTAACTGTCTTAGATTTGTATTTATACATGTACTCGTGCGATTGTAACAGAACATGCAATTCAGCCACCAGGCTGCAAAATGTATCTGCTATTGTGTACATAATAAACCATTGAATAAATGAATAATAAATAAATAAATAATCTATAAAAACAGATCTGTTAATGCCTTTTTTCGGGACCATTTAGGATCTTCTTTCTCTTTCCGTCGAATGGAAGAGCTTAAGAAACATCACGCAGTAAAGTTAAAAGGGACAATCTATACTTGAAATAAATGAAGGGGAATATTCTTAAGAAAGCAGATCTATAAGTGCTTGGGAAAAGTTTGTCATGTTACGGAGTTATTGGGATGAGGGATTTTGAAGCAGTGAAATCAAACGCAACATATGTAACTTTTTAATATTTCATGTGCGAGTAGCTATTTATTACTTTTATCTATATTTCATGAATTCTTATTGAGTCTAAAAAAACAGAATTAAGCTAAGGCTTGCACATGAAATAAACATTGCAAATTCGAATGTGAAAGCATAATCTATACGTAGGTGTACAAAACGGTCATGCTAAACCACGATCTCAATCTCATTTATCTATATAAATTTTGACTAGAAAGTGGACATATGGCCTCTTGGCATTCACATTTTGCCCAGGTCCCTTAATCTCAATGCGTCCCTGGGAGAAATCATGAGTTGTATGAAATAGTTGTGGACGTTCCTTTATCGCATGACTCAAACTGCGTGATTGTCTAACCAAAGTCCGCTCCTCAAAAATGAATAGAAAGAATATCATCGTTATGGTCACCATTATTGTCATTATCATCATTTACATAATCATACAAGAGTACGAAAAAGCGATGATTATCGGCGTTATCCTAAAGTCAGTTATACATCTATACCACAATTATATTATCAAAGCTTTGATTGTCTTAACTAAAATAACGATACCGGTACATTACAACAACGAAACCCTCTGAATGTGAATCAAACTAAATCAACTGCCTCACCATTTAATGTATCTGGGATGCCAATTTCTTAGAAAGTCATTCTTCTTATTACATGCAAAAAATGTAATTTCGAAATGCCGCCAGCGCCGTCTAACCTTCATTGCGTAACCTTGGTGATGACGTTATCGTCATGTCATTAACTTTCTTATTACAAACATTAGAAAGAAGACTTTGTTTTGCATTAAATGCTTTCATTTTGTTTTTTCTAAATATGCTCAAAATACGTATTCGTTGAACGATCTTCAACATTTCTTATGATCATCAGAGGGAAAAAAATGACTTACAGTTTCTCAAGCCCCACACCTATATAACAAACAGTGATATAATTTCCAGAGCCCATGACAGAGTTATACAAAAAGTGGAATCAATACAAACTGAAATATCCCTTCCGTGCGAGTTAGATCTCACCGATGACGATAACGATAACAAGATTTTTCATTAAAGGTACATCCTACAGCTGCCCAGTACTAACAAAGGGGAACTCCACCATGATATTAGTTTGGTTTTGAAAGAAGCAGAACAATTAAAGAAACATATCTTTATCAATAAAATTTTGAGCAAAATCCGATAAGGATTAAGAAATTATGAATTTTTGAAGTTGCCATCAATCAAACACGTCAATTTGACAACTCCGTGACGTATCTTGCGAGCTCCTCTCCCATTTGCTCCGTACACAAAAATTCATAAATTTTCATTCTCTTTATTTCAGATTAGGGAATATTCACACAGGGATTGTGTAAAAGCATAAGTGAAATGATCATATCTGAGGTTCAGCGTGGAGTTTCCCTCTACACACTCGCACGTATATACACACACAACATGATAGGGTGTACCTTTAATTGAAAATCTCGTTATCGCTATCTTTAACTGTGATGTCTGACCAGTCCTTTAACTTGACAGCAGAGTGGAATAAATCGGATATGTCAGTGCAGTGATCAGAAGTTAATCAATAATAAATGGGGCATTCGAAAAAAGGCTGAAATCAATATGAATAAATCAGCTTCGCTTAAAACCTCTGATTAAGCTTTCACAATAAAAGAAACGAAAAAAGGATATGGCTTGTGCGGACGGGGCTGGAGAAATATGGGAGGAAAACGGATGGGGGCTTGTTACTCTACCTAATCACTAGGGTAATGAAGTTCAATTGTGCGTTTTCGTGCAACAAGATACGCTGGGAAACAAATTTAAATCTAATTCATGTGAAATGATAGATATTTACCAAGTCCAGTCGAACCCCCCCCCCCAAAAAAGAAATGATAATCATAAAAAAAAAAAAAATAATCACTTTCTATGAGATATTCATGAATATAAAGAAAAAGGGGAGAAATAAAGAATACTATGGTTTGTTACTTTTTGCCAACGTCATCAACTGCCTTCATCATCATACATGCTCAATCTTCCTTTTGAACTTCCAGCATTATCTAAATGAAAAAGATAACATTCTACCAAAATAGAAAGTGACAGGGTCCCAAATACTTAGGCGAAAGCCAGCGCTCTGTAGGTCGCGTAAAATTATGTAAGCATATAGGCGGATCCGGGGGGGGGGGGGGGGGTGAGAGCCGGACGGCCCTCCTAAAATTTAGACCCCCCCCCCTGCTTCTGTCATTCGAAATTGTATTGAAGTCATTAAAATCAATTTAGCGTTTCGCGAAAGTGATTTTGCTTATGTATCATTCAAATTCATTTACGTGCATTCAAATTAGCACGTATGTCAAAATCATTCAAATTCATCGGCAACTGCCGAAAGGACACCTCGGGCGCAACTGGACAGTCCAATTTGGAACATGTTCATTCAAATTAACATAACAGTTATTAATTCAACTGTTTTGTTTATAATTCCCCTCAAATAAGGCTAATTTCGAATTTCATTTCCTTCCTGGTTCCGTAATAAAGTAGACCTTATTGTCCTGTAGGCTACTAAAATATTTTAAAGGATAGATTGTATTCTATAGATACACAAGTTGGGAAGTATACCTGAAGGGCTCATTTGAAAATATATGCCTACTTTGAACGAGCAAATTCATGCACTTAAAGTAGAACGTTAATGATTTTAAATATTGGCTTAATACTTATTATTGCATAGATGGCATAAATTAAATAAGGTTATCCAAATTCAACGCTTGGAAACATTTGAAGTAATGATTATTATCAATTATAAAACGGTAAAATACAGCCCCCTATATAGCAGCTGAAGAGCTCCTCGAACGCTACTGAGATATGTGACGACACACCCTGGACCAGTCCTGTCTAAGCAGACGATGTCCCATAACATCTTACACATTTTTCAGAGCCTATTTTGTCATCTCCTCTTCACTTATTTCTCTTACTTCACTAGCGTCAGTCTTAATGTTAGTCTGTTGCCTCACTCTTAACTTCGTGTATGGTATTATTTTGATGAAAAATGCAGCGTTAAAAAAATAAAGGAATCAGTCACTTGTAAACAAAATAAGACGCCATTGTATTTTCAGCTGCTTGCACCAGGGCATGTTCGGCGTTTCAAGAGGGAACGAATACCATCCTGCTATTATTCGGAGGGCTTTTCAATTTGAAAGTGGGGTTTATTTCATTGATCATTGACCCTTCTCCTATGTATTTACAATCAAACGGTTTTAGCTATCAGAATCAGTTTCACTTTCCCTTTATAATGGTGTGAAATAAGGTCATGTTTAAATACACAAACTATTTATAATTTGATAAATAATTGCATTGCAATTACGTTCATTCATTATAGGACGTCGTCTGCTTAAGCAGGATCGATCCCGAGTGTGACGACATCAAAACATCGCTATATTTCTGGCGAATCCTCGGATATTCCAGATGCTGAGAAGAGCTTTTATTAGGTGGTCTGTCATTTATGACAGACCTCCTTTTAATTTTGTCAAGATTTTCTTTATTAGGTGGTCTGTCGATATCGACAGATCACCTATTAATTTTGTCAGAATTTTCTTCTTTATTTTTATTATTTCTTCTTTTTATTACAAATTGTTGTTCCCACCAAATCTCAAAATCGGCCATGTCAATATCATTGCGTTTCATGTCATGTATGAGGTCAATCATGTACATGGTCCATTAAGCTTTTGGAGGTCATCAGGTCATCGTGACGTCATCAAGACGCCATTTTGTAAATTTACAAGATCGATTATATCTTCATAATCGATCATCAAAAATCAACTATATTCACATCACATAAACTTCACATGACGGGTCATCAAGTCATGACCTCACAGGTCATCTAGAGGTCAGGACGTGCGCGTACGCGCGCGTCAAAATTTTAAAATGCTCAAAATAACGTAGGATCAAGTCTGCATACGTTTCAGGTCATTTTGAGCATTTCAAAATTGTCCGTGCGTAAGCGTCCGCGCGCGCGTTTTACGCGCGTGCAAGTCGTAAATAACGTTAAAACGCTGTTTTTTTTTATTGATTTGCAATCCTGACACTTTTCTTCATCATTTCCATCGACTTGGAATCAATTTCAATCAATAATAACGTCGTACGGGCGCGTCAAAGTTCAAAATCCGTGCGCGCGTCTATGGCGAAAATAACGTAAAAACGTGCAAAAACATGCCTCTACAAAATTAACTCTAGCTCTTTAAATAGTCCTTAAACCCCCATTTTTTTTCATCATCAGGTAGGGTATGAATCATAGATTTCATTTCATGTATCATTTGACCCTTATAAACATTATGACGTCATCAAAATGGCGCCAGAAGTCAAAATTTCCATTTTTCATGTTTTCACGTCATCACATTTATGCAAATTTGGCTCTAGATTCGTAATTATTAGTCGTTTTTCGCCCAGATTTTGCTATGTCATAGCTGAGACATTTCTCTACAAGATCAGTCATCACGGTTTTTCATTTTGATGACGTCATCACAGTGAAATTTTCAATTAAAGATGCCATGTCAGAATTTTCCCTATTTGCGTGTTATGTCTATGGAAGATGATTTTTTTTCGAATCATGAATCTACATGACATTGTTCTCTGAGCTGTATCTCAGTTGTTTTTGGTCTATTTTCTTCCAGATTTTAGTATGTTATAGCTGAGACTATAAGCTTTTATAAGTGTGGTCTCCAATTTTTGATCACATGTCGGGATCATGCCCAATTTTTCACTACAAAATGGAATTTCAGAATCCCGTTTTTCGTTTACGTGTTATCTCTACGGGAAATGTTTTGGTATATTGGTCAAAGGACTTGCCTCTCATTCCGGTGACCCAGGTTCGATCCCCGGTGGGTCCATTATTTTATTTATTTTTTTTTTTTGCTTCTTTTTGCCTTTCATTTTACCATCTTATTCGACTATTATAACATAAGCAATCACAAACAAAGTAATAAAATGTCTTATTTTGCATGTTATGTCTATTAGAAAGTAGTGTGCAGTAGTTTATGTATAACCCTATGGAAAATCTGATTCCCTGAAGTGTATTAAAGCTATCCTGCAATATCATTAGTCCTATTTGATATCACAATTTCTCAAAATGATAATGATATTGATGATTATCATCAACATCATTATCATCATCACTGTCACGATATTCATGATGATGATTATCCTCAACATCATTATCATCATCACTGTCATGATATTCATGATGATGCTGATGATTATCATCAACTTCATTATCATCACTGTCATGATGATATTCATGATGATGATGATGATGATTATCAACATCATTATCATCAGCACTGTCATGATGATATAATGATCATCATCATGATTATCTTCAACATCATTATCATCATCACTGTCATGATGATATTCATGATGATGATGATGATATAATATCATCACCGTCATGATCATCATTGCTATTATTGTCATCACCATCATTATATCACCTTCATCATGATAATCATCACCATTATCATGATTGTTATCTTGCACAAATATTATCACATCTTCCAATGACCGTTCCACACATTTTCTACATTCTTGTCCTCAAGAAGCATCTCCATGCGTGGCATTCTTGACTTCCTATCTTCAGTTTAGTATTTCCCCATTATTATGATCATCCTGATTACAATGATGATCATACCAATTGAAAGACAGACCACCTAATTCGTCCTCATGGGAAATATTTTGGTATATTGGTTATAGCACTTGCCTCGCATTCCGGTGACCCAGGTTCGATCCCCGGTGGGGCCATTAAAAATTTATTTTTTTTTTGCTTCTTTTTGCCTTTCATTTTACCATCTTGTTCGACTATTATAACATAAGCAATCACAAACCAAGTAATAAAATGCCTTATTTTGCGTGTTATGTCTATTGGAAAGTAGTGTGCATTAGTTTATGTATAACCCTATGGAAAATCTGATTCCCTGAAGTGTATGAAAGCTATCCTGCAATATCATTAGTCCTATTTGATATCACAATTTCTCAAAATTGGCTTACTCAATTATCTTCAAATTTTCGTCAGTCATCGGTCCTAATAAGGTCAAGTTCCCACATCTTTTTCAAGGTCATCAGGTTATCGTGACGTCATCTAGGCGCCATTTTGTACAAATCAACTTATGGTCGTATCTTCATAACGAAATGTGATTTCTCTTTCATATTTGGCATGGTTAAGGTCACTGTCATTGCAGTCATGGTCATCACCATTATTATCATCATTATAACCATCATCATCATTATATCATCAATCATTATATCATCAATCATCTTCATAATCACCATCACCATAATAATCACCATTATTACATCATCAAACTTCATCATTATCCCCTTCATTATCGTGATTATCATCACCATCATAATCATCATTACATCATCATCATTATTACCATCACTGTCATGATCATCATCGCTATTATTGCCTCGCCCACCGGAGGTGAAGGCAAGACTAAGGGATCCAAATGGCGTCCGTCCGTCCGTCCGTCCGTCACAAACGTTATGACAGATAACTATGCAACCATCACTCACTTTTCAACCAAACTTGGGTTGTAGATCCACTGAGGGGACCTGCATGTTATGGTGCCATTGGAGGTCACATGATAGGGTCAAAGGTCATTTGAGGTCAAACGTTAAAGTTTACCTGCAAGACTCTCTTATGACAGATAACTTTGCAATTGTTACTCACTTTTCAACCAAACTTGGGTTGTAGATGCACTGAGGGGACGTGCATGTTATGGCGCCGGTGGAGGTCACATGATAAGGTCAAAGGTCATACGTTAAAGTTTACCTGCAAGACTCTCTTATGACAGATAACTTTGCAACTGTCACTCACTTTTCACCTATTAGTTTTGTCAAGATTTTTCTTCTTTATTATTAGGTGGTCTGTCGGTATCGACAGATCACCTATTAATGTTGTCAGAATTTTCTTCTTTAATATTTCTTCTTTTTCCTACAAATTTTTGTACCCTCCAAATCTCAAAATCGGCCTGGTCAATATCATCGAGTTTCATGTCATGTATGAGGTCGATCATGGACATGGTCCATGAAGCTTTTGGAGGTCATCAGGTCATCGTGACGTCATCAAGACGCCATTTTGTAAATTTACAAGATCGATTATATCTTCATAATCGATCATAAAAAATCAACTATATTCACATCACATAAACTTCAGATGACGGGTCATCAAGTCATGTCCTCACAGGTCATCTAGAGGTCAGGACGTGCGCGTACGCGCGCGTCAAAATTTTAAAATGCTCAAAATCACGTAGGATCAAGTCTGCACACGTTTCAGGTCATTTTGAGCATTTCAAAAATGTCCGTGCGTAAGTGTCCGCGCGCGCGTTTTACGCGCGCGCAAGTCGTAAATAACGTTAAAACGCTGTTTTTTCGATTGATTTGCAATCCTGACACTTTTCTTCATCATTTCCATCAACTTGGAATCAATTTTAATCAATAATAAGGTCGTACGGGCGCGTCAAAGTTCAAAATCCGTGCGCGCATCTATGGCGAAAATAACGTAAAAACGTGCAAAAACATGCCTCTACAAAATTAACTATAGCTCTTTAAATAGTCCATAAACCCCCCAATTTTTTTTCATCATCAGGTAGGGTATGAATCATAGATATGATTTCATGTATCATTTGACCCTTATAAACATTATGACATCATCAAAATGGCGCCAGAATTCAAAATTTCCATTTTTCATGTTTTGCCGTCATCACATTTAAGCAAATTTAGCTCTAGATTCGTAATTATTAGTCGTTTTTTGCCCAGATTTTAATATGTTGTAGCTGAGGCAATTTGCTACAAAATCAGTGTCCACCATTTTTCATCTTGATGACGTCATCACAGTGAAATTTTCAATTAAAGATGCCATGTCAGAATTTTCCCTATTTGCGTGTTATGTCTATGGAAGATGATTTTTTTTCGAATCATGAATCTACATGACATTGTTCTCTGAGCTGTATCTCAGTTGTTTTTGGTCTATTTTCTTCCACATTTTAGTATGTTATAGCTGAGACTATATGCTTTCATAAGTGTGGTCTCCAAATTTTGATCAGATGTCGGGATCATGCCCAATTTTTCACTACAAAATGGGATTTGAGAATCCGGTTTTTCGTTTACGTGTTTTCTCTATGGGAAATATTTTGGTATATTGGTCAAATCACTTGCCTCTCACTCCGGTGACCCAGGTTCGATCCCCGGTGGGTCCATTAAATTTTTTTTTTTTTTTGCTTCTTTTTGCCTTTCATTTTACCATCTTGTTCGACTATTATAACATAAGCAATCACAAACAAAGTAATAAAATGCCTTATTTTGCGTGTTATGTCTATTGGAAAGTAGTGTGCAGTAGTTTGTGTACAACCCTATGGAAATTTCTCAAAATTGGCTTAGTCAATTATCTTCAAATTTTCGTCAATCATCAGTCCTAATAAGGTCAAGTTCGCGCATCTTTTTCAAGGTCATCAGATTATCGTGACGTCATCCAGATGACATTTTGTAAAAATCAACTTATGGTCGTATCTTCATAACGAAATGTGATTTCTCTTTCATATTTGGCATGGTTAAGGTCACCGTCATTGCAGTCATGGTCATCACCATTATCATCACCATCACCATCATCATCATTATATCATCATCATGATTATCAACATCATTATCATCACTGTCATGATGATATTCATGATGATGATTATCATCAACATCATTATCATCATCACTGTCATGATATTCATCATGATGATGATGATGATTAACATCAAAATCATTATCATCATCACTGTCATGATGATATAATGCTCATCAACATCATTATCATCATCACTGTCATGATATTCATGATAATTATCAACATCATCACATCTTCCAATGACCGTTTCACACATTTTTCTACATTCCTGTCCTCAAGAAGCATCTCCATGCGTGGCATTCGTGACTTCCTATCTTCAGTTTAGTATTTCCCCATTATTATGATCATCTTGATTACAATGATTATCATACAAATTGAAAGACAGACCACCTAATTCGTCCTCATGACGAATTAAATTCTAGTTTCTTCTTTTTCCTACAAATTTTTGTACCCTCCAAATCTCAAAATCGGCCAGGTCAATGTCATCGAGTTTCATGTCATGTATGAGGTCGATCATGGACATGGTCCATTAAGCTTTTGGAGGTCATCAGGTCATCGTGACGTCATCAAGACGCCATTTTGTAAATTTACAAGATCGATTATATCTTCATAATCGATCATCAAAAATCAACTATATTCACATCACATAAACTTCAGATGACGTATCATCAAGTCATGTCCTCATATGTCATCTAGAGGTCAGGACGTGCGCGTACGCGCGCGTCAAAATTTAAAAATGCTCAAAATCACGTAGGATCAAGTCTGCACACGTTTCAGGTCATTTTGAGCATTTCAAAAATTTCCGTGCGTAAGCGTCCGCGCGCGCGTTCTACGTGCGCGCAAGTCGTAAATAACGTTAAAACGCTGTTTTTTCGATTGATTTGCAATCCTGACACTTTTCTTCATCATTTCCATCAACTTGGAATCAATTTCAATCAATAATAAGGTCGTACGGGCGCGTCAAAGTTCAAAATCCGTGCGCGCATCTATGGCGAAAATAACGTAAAAACGTGCAAAAACATGCCTCTACAAAATTAACTCTAGCTCTTTAAATAGTCCATAAACCCCCCAATTTTTTTTCATCACCAGGTAGGGTATGAATCATAGATGTTATTTCATGTATCATTTGACCCTTATAAACATTATGACGTCATTAAAATGGCGCCAGAATTCAAAATTTCCATTTTTCATGTTTTCACGTCATCACATTTAAGCAAATTTGGTTCTAGATTCGTAATTATTAGTCGTTTTTCGCCCAGATTTTAATATGTTGTAGCTGAGGCAATTTCCTACAAAATCAATGCCCACCATTTTTCATTTTGATGACGTCATCACAGTGAAATTTTCAATTAAAGATGCCATGTCAGAATTTTCCCTATTTGCGTGTTATGTCTATGGAAGATGATTTTTTTTTCGAATCATGAATCTACATGACATTGTTCTCTGAGCTGTATCTCAGTTGTTTTTAGTCCATTTTCTTCCAGATTTTTGTATGTTATAGCTGAGACTATAAGCTTTTACAAATGTGGTCTCCAATTTTTGATGAGATGTCGGGATCATGCCCAATTTTTCACTACAAAATGTGATTTGAGAATCCCGTTTTTCGTTTACGTGTTATCTCTATGGGAAATGTTTTGGTATATTGGTCAAAGCACTTGCCTCTCACTCCGGTGACCCAGGTTCGATCCCCGGTGGGTCCATTAAAAATTTTTTTTTTTTGCTTCTTTTTGCCTTTCATTTTACCATCTTGTTTGACTATTATAACATAAGCAATCACAAACCACGTAATAAACTGCCTTATTTTGCGTGTTATGTCTATTGGAAAGTAGTGTGCAGTGGTTTATGTATAACCTTCTTCGACTATTATGACATAAACAATCACAAACCAAGTAATAAAATGCCTTATTTTGCGTGTTATGTCTATTGGAAAGTAGTGTGCAGTAGTTTATGTATAACCCTATGGATATCGTGATTCCCTGTCGTGTATTAGAGCTATGGGCTTTATCTCCCAAGTATCCTACTATGTCAAATAGTGCCATTTGATATCACAATTTCTCAAAGTTGGCATAGTCAATTATCTTCAAATTTTCGTCAGTCATCAATCCTAATAAGGTCAAGTCCCCGCATCTTTTTCAAGGTCATAAGATTATTGTGACGTCATCCAGGTG
Organism: Heliocidaris erythrogramma; assembly: GCA_025617745.1. Classification (NCBI taxonomy): domain Eukaryota; kingdom Metazoa; phylum Echinodermata; class Echinoidea; order Camarodonta; family Echinometridae; genus Heliocidaris; species Heliocidaris erythrogramma. The sequence continues at coordinate 21,142,457 of CM046858.1, forward strand.
GCATTTTGTAAAAATCAACTCTTGGTCGTATCTTCTTCACTAAATTTCATTTTTCTTTCATATTTGGCATGGCTAAGATCAATGTCATTTCAGTCATGGTCATTACCATTATCATCATCATCATCATCATCATCACCATAATCATCATTATATCATCATCATGATTATCATCAATCATTATCATCATCACTGTCATCATATTCATGATGTTAATGATGATGATAATGATGATTAACATCAACATAATTATCATTACTGTCATGATGATATAATGATCATCATCATGATTATCATCATCATTATCATCATCATCAATGTCTTGATATTCATGATGATGCTGATGATTATCATCAACTTCATTATCATCATCACTGTTATGATGACATAATGATGATGGTAATGATGATGGTGATGATATAATATCACTGTCATGATAATCATCACCATTATCATGATTATCTTGCACAAATATTATCACATCTTCCAATTACCGTTTCAGACATTTTTCTAAATTCCTGTCCTCAAGAAGCATCTCCATGCGTGGCATTCTTGACTTCCCATCTTCAGTTTAGTATTTCCCCATTATTATGATCATCCTGATTACAATCATGATCATACAAATTGAAAGACAGACCACCTAATTCGTCCTCATGACGAATTAAATTCTAGTTAGGTGGTCTGTCGGTATCGACAGATCACCTATTAATTTTGTCAGAATTTTCTTCTTTATTAGGTGGTCTGTCATTTATGACAGACCTCCTTTTAATTTTGTCAAGATTTTCTTTAATATTTCTTCTTTTTATAGCAAATTCTTGTTCCCACCAAATCTCAAAATCGGCCAGGTCAATATCATCGAGTTTCATGTCATGTATGAGGTCAATCATGGACATGGTCATCTAAGCTTTTGAAGGTCATCAGGTCATCGTGACGTCATCAAGACGCCATTTTGTAAATTTACAAGATCGAGTATATCTTCATAATCGATCATCAAAAATCAACTATATTCACATCACATAAACTTCACATGACGGGTCATCTAGTCATGTCCTCACAGGTCATCTAGAGGTCAGGACGTGCGCGTACGCGCGCGTCAAAATTTAAAAATGCTCAAAATCACGTAGGATCAAGTCTGCACACGTTTCAGGTCATTTTGAGCATTTCAAAAATGTCCGTGCGTAACCGTCCGCGCGTGCGTTTTACGCGCGCGCAAGTCGTAAATAACGTTAAAACGCTGTTTTTTCGATTGATTTGCAATTTTGACACTTTTCTTCATCATTTCCATCAACTTGGAATCAATTTCAATCAATAATAAGGACGTATGGGGGCGTCAAAGTTCAAAATCCGTGCGCGCGTCTTTGGCGAAAATAACGTAAAAACGTGCAAAAACATGCCTCTACAAAATTAACTCTAGCTCTTTAAATAGTCCACAAACCCCCAATTTTTTTGTCATCATCACGTAGGGTATGAATCATAGATTTCATTTCATGTATCATTTGACCCTTATAAACATTATGACGTCATCAAAATGGCGCCAGAAGTCAAAATTTCCAATTTTCATGTTTTGATGTCGTCACATTTATGCAAATTTAGCTCTAGATTCGTAATTATTGGTCGTTTTTCGCCCAGATTTTGCTATGTCATAGCTGAGGCAATTTCCTACGAAATCAATGCCCACGGTTTTTCATTTTGATGACGTCATCACAGTGAAATTTTCAATTAAAGATGCCATGTCAGAATTTTCCCTATTTGCGTGTTATGTCTATGGAAGACGATTTTTTTTCTAATCATGAATCTACATGACATTGTTCTCTGAGCTGTATCTCAGTTGTTTTTGGTCTATTTTCTTCCAGATTTTAGTATGTTATAGCTGAGACTATAAGCTTTTATAAGTGTGGTCTCCAATTTTTGATCAGATGTAGGGATCATGCCCAATTTTTCACTACAAAATGGAATTTCAGAATCCCGTTTTTCGTTTACGTGTTATCTCTATGGGAAATGTTTTGGTATATTGGTCAAAGCACTTGCCTCTCATTCCGGTGACCCAGGTTCGATCCCCGGTGGGTCCATTAATTTTTTTTTTTTTTTGCTTCTTTTTGCCTTTCATTTTACCATCTTATTCGACTATTATAACATAAGCAATCACAAACAAAGTAATAAAATGTCTTATTTTGCATGTTATGTCTATTAGAAAGTAGTGTGCAGTAGTTTATGTATAACCCTATGGAAAATCTGATTCCCTGAAGTGTATTAAAGCTATCCTGCAGTATCATTAGTCCTATTTGATATCACAATTTCTCAAAATGATAATGATGTTGATGATAATCATGATGATGATCATGATTATCATCAACATCATTATCATCATCACTGTCACGATATTCATGATGATGATTATCCTCAATATCATTATCATCATCACAGTCATGATATTCATGATGATGCTGATAATTATCATCAACTTCATTATCATCACTGTCATGATGATATTCATGATGATGATGATGATAATTATCAACATCATTATCATCAGCACTGTCATGATGATATAATGATCATCATCATGATTATCTTCAACATCATTATCATCATCACTGTCATGATGATATTCATGATGATGATGATGATATAATATCATCACCGTCATGATCATCATTGCTATTATTATTGTCATCACCATCATTATATCACCTTCATCATGATAATCATCACCATTATCATGATTGTTATCTTGCACAAATATTATCACATCTTCCAATGACCGTTCCACACATTTTCTATATTCCTGTCCTCAAGAAGCATCTCCATGCGTGGCATTCTTGACTTCCTATCTTCAGTTTAGTATTTCCCCATTATTATGATCATCCTGATTACAATGATGATCATACCAATTGAAAGACAGACCACCTAATTCGTCCTCATGACGAATTAAATTCTAGTTTTTCTTTATTTCTTCTTTTTATAACAAATTTTTGTACCCACCAAATCTCAAAATCGGCCAGGTCAATATCATCGAGTTTCATGTCATGTATGAGGTCAATTATGGACATGATCCATTAACATTTTGGAGGTCATCAGGTCATCGTGACGTCATCAAGACGCCATTTTGTAAATTTACAAGATCGGTTATATCTTCATAATCGATCATCAAAAATCAACTATATTCACATCACATAAACTTCACATGACGGGTCATCAAGTCATGTCCTCACAGGTCATCTAGATGTCAGGACGTGCGCGTACGCGCGCGTCAAAATTTAAAAATGCTCAAAATCACATAGGATCAAGTCTGCACACGTTTCAGGTCATTTTGAGCATTTCAAAAATGTCCGTACGCAAGCGTCCGCGCGCGCGTTTTACGCGCGCACAAGTCGTAAATAACGTTAAATCGCTGTTTTTTCGATTGATTTGCAATCCTGACACTTTTCTTCATCATTTCCATCAACTTGGAATCAATTTCAATCAATAATAAGGTCGTACGGGCGCGTCAAAGTTCAAAATCCGTGCGCGCGTCTATGGCGAAAATAACGTAAAAACGTGCAAAAACATGCCTCTACAAAATTAACTCTAGTTCTTTAAATAGTCCACAAACCCCTCAATTTTTTTTCATCATCAGGTAGGGTATGAACCATAGATTTCATTTCATGTATCATTTGACCCTTATAAACATTATGACGTCATCAAAATGGCGCCAGAAGTCAAAATTTCCATTTTTCATGTTTTGACGTCATCACATTTATACAAATTTGGCTCTAGATTCGTAATTATTGGTCGGTTTTCGCCCAGATTTTAATATCTTGTAGCTGAGGCAATTTCCTACGAAATCAGTTACCACCATTTTTTATTTTGATGACGTCATCACAGTGAAATTTTCAATTAAAGATGCCATGTCAGAATTTTCCCTATTTGCGTGTTATGTCTATGGAAGATGATTTTTTTTCGAATCATGAATCTACATGACATTGTTCTCTGAGCTGTATCTCAGTTGTTTTTGGTATATTTTCTTCCAGATTTTAGTATGTTATAGCTGAGACTATAAGCTTTTATAAGTGTCGTCTCCAATTTTTGATCAGATGTCGGGATCATGCCCAATTTTTCACTACAAAATGTGATTTGAGAATCCCGTTTTTCGTTTACGTGTTATCTCTATGGGAAATGTTTTGGTATATTGGTCAAAGCACTTGCCTCTCACTCTGGTGACCCAGGTTCGATCCCCGGTGGGGCCATTAAATTTTTTTTTTTTTTTGCTTCTTTTTGCCTTTCATTTTACCATCTTGTTCGACTATTATAACATAAGCAATCACAAACCAAGTAATAAAATGCCTTATTTTGCGTGTTATGCCTATTAGAAAGTAGTGTATGTATAACCCTATGGAAAATCCGATTCCCTGAAGTGTATTAAAGCTATCCTGCAATATCATTAGTCCTATTGATATCACAATTTCTCAAAATTGGCTTACTCAATTATCTTCACATTTTCGTCAGTCATCGGTCCTAATAAGGTCAAGTTCCCACATCTTTTTCAAGGCCATCAGGTTATCGTGACGTCATCTAGGCGCCATTTTGTACAAATCAATTTATGGTCATATCTTCTTCACTAAATGTCATTTCTTTTTCATATTTGGAAGGGCTATGATCAATGTCATTTCAGTCATGGTCATCACCATTATCATCATCATCATCATCATCATCACCATCATCATCATTATATCATTATCATGATAATCTTCAATATCATTATCATCATTATTGTCATGATATAATCATCATCATCATGATTATCATCGACATCATTATCATCATCACTGTCATGATAATATTCATGATGATTATCATCAACATCATTATCATCATCACTGTCATGATATTCATGATGATGATGATGATTAACATCAAAATCATTATCATCATCGCGGTCATGATGATATAATGATCATCATCATGATTTTCATCAACATCATTATCATCACTGTCATGATATAATGATCATCATCATGATTATCATCAACATCATTATCATCATCACTGTCATGATATTCATGATGATGATTATCATCAACATCATTATCATCATCACTGTCATGATATTCATGATGATGCTGATGATTATCATCAACTTTATTATCATCATCACTGTCATGATGATATTCATGATGATGATGATGATGATGATTATCAACATCATTATCATCATCACTGTCATGATGATATAATGATCATCATCATGATTATGTCATGATGATATTCATGATGATGATGATGATGATATAATATCATCACCGTCATGATCATCATTGCTATTATTATTGTCATCACCATCATCATTATATCACCTTCATCATGATAATCATCACCATTATCATGATTGTTATCTTGCACAAATATTATCACATCTTCCAATGACCGTTTCACACATTTTCTACATTCCTGTCCTCAAGAAGCATCTCCATGCGTGGCATTCTTGACTTCCTATCTTCAGTTTAGTATTTCCCCATTATTATGATCATCCTGATTACAATCATGATAATTCAAATTGAAAGACAGACCACCTAATTCGTCCTCATGACGAATTAAATTCTAGTTAGGTGGTCTGTCATTTATGACAGACCTCCTTTTAATTTTGTCAAGATTTTCTTTATTAGGTGGTCTGTCGGTATCGACAGATCACCTTTTAATTTTGTCAGAATTTTCTTCTTTATTTTTATTCTTTATTTCTTCTTTTTATAACAAATTTTTGTACCCACCAAATCTCAAAATCGGCCAGGTCAATATCATCGAGTTTCATGTCATGTATGAGGTCAATCATGGACATGGTCCATTAAGCTTTTGGAGGTCATCAGGTCATCGTGACGTCATCAAGACGCCATTTTGTAAATTTACAAGATCCATTTTATCTTCATAATCGATCATCAAAAATCAACTATATTCACATCACATAAACTTCACATGACGGGTCATCAAGTCATGTCCTCACAGGTCATCTCGAGGTCAGGACGTGCGCGTACGCGCGCGTCAAAATTTAAAAATGCTCAAAATCACGTAGGATCAAGTCTGCACACGTTTCAGGTCATTTTGAGCATTTCAAAAATTTCCGTGCGTAAGCGTCCGCGCGCGCGTTTTACGCGCGCACAAGTCGTAAATAATGTTAAAACGTTGTTTTTTCCATTAATTTGCAATCCTGACACTTTTCTTCATCATTTCCATCAACTTGGAATCAATTTCAATCAATAATAAGGTCATACGGGCGCGCCAAAGTTCAAAATCCGTGCGCGCATCTATGGCGAAAATAACGTAAAAACGTGCAAAAACATGCCTCTACAAAATTAACTCTAGCTCTTTAAATAGTCCATAAACCCCCCAATTTTTTTTCATCATCAGGTAGGGTATGAATCATAGATTTCATTTCATGTACCATTTGACCCGTATAAACATTATGACGTCATCAAAATGGCGCCAGAATTCAAAATTTACATTTTTCATGTTTTGACGTCATCACATTTATGCAAATTTGGATCTAGATTCGTAATTATTAGTCGTTTTTCGCCCAGATTTTAATATGTTGTAGCTGAGGCAATTTCCTACAAAATCAGTCACCGCTATTTTTCATTTTGATGACGTCATCACAGTGAAATTATCAATTAAAGATGCCATGTCAGAATTTTCCCTATTTGCGTGTTATGTCTATGGAAGATGATTTTTTTTCGAATTATGAATCTACATGACATTGTTCTCTGAGCTGTATCTCAGTTGTTTTTGGTACATTTTCTTCCAGATTTTAGTATGTTATAGCTGAGACTATAAGCTTTTATTAAGGTGGTCTCCAATTTTTGATCAGATGTCGGGATCATGCCGAATTTTTCACTACAAAATGTGATTTGAGAATCCCGTTTTTCGTTTACGTGTTATCTCTATGGGAAATATTTTGGTCTATTGGTCAAAGGACTTGCCTCCCATGCAGGTGACCCAGGTTCGATCCCCGGTGGGTCCATAACAATTTTTTTTTTTTTTGCTTTTTTTTGCCTGTCATTTTACCATCCTCTTCGACTATTGTAACATAAAAAATCACAAATCATGTAATAAACTGCCATATTTTCCGTATTATGTCTATTAGAAAGTAGTGTACAGTAGTTTGTGTACAACCCTACGGAAATTGTGATTTCCTGTCCTGTATTAGAGCTATATGGTTAATCTCCCAAGTATCCTGTATCATCATCATTATTATCATCACCATCATGATCATCATCGCTATTATTATGTCATCATCATCATCATTCTATCATTATAATCATCATAATCACCATTATCATCACCATAAACATTTTACAATGACCGTTACACATTTTGCTACATTCCTGTCCTCACGAAACATCTCCATTCATGGTATTCTTGACATCCTATCTTCAGTTTACCATTTCCCCATTATTATGATCATCCTGATTACAATCATGATCGTACAAATTGAAAGACAGATCACCTAATTCGTCCTCATGACGAATTAAATTCTAGTTAGGTGATCTGTCGGTATCGACAGAACACCTATTAATTTTGTCAGAATTTTCTTCTTTATTAGGTGGTCTGTCGTTAACGACAAATTGTTCCTACCAAATCTCAAAATCGGCCAGGTCAATATCATCGAGTTTCATGTCATGTATGAGGTCAATCATGGACATGGTCAACTAAGCTTTTGGAGGTCATCAGGTCATCGTGACGTCATCAAGACGCCATTTTGTAAATTTACAAGATCGATTATATCTTCATAATCGATCATCAAAAATCAACTATATTCACATCACATAAACTTCAAACGACGAGTCATCAAGCAATGTCCTCACAGGTCATCTAGGGGTCAGGACGTGCGCGTACGCGCGCGTCAAAATTTAAAAATGCTCAAAATCACGTAGGATCAAGTCTGCACACGTTTCAGGTCATTTTGAGCATTTCAAAAATGTCCGTGCGTAAGTGTCCGCGCGCGCGTTTTACGCGCGCGCAAGTCGTAAATAACGTTAAAACACTGTTTTTTCGATTGATTTGCAATCTTGACACTTTTCTTCATCATTTCCATCAACTTGGAATCAATTTCAATCAATAATAAGGTCGTACGGGCGCGTCAAACTTCAAAATCCGTGCGCGCATCTATGGCGAAAATAACGTAAAAACGTGCAAAAACATGCCTCTACAAAATTAACTCTAGCTCTTTAAATAGTCCATAAATCCCCCATTTTTTTGTCATCATCAGGTAGGGTATGAATCATAGATATGATTTCATGTATCATTTGACCCTTATAAACATTATGACGTCATCAAAATGGCACCAGAAATCCAAATTTCCATTTTTCATGTTTTGACGTCATCACATTTATGCAAATTTGGCTCTAGATTCGTAATTATTGGTCTTTTTTCCCCCAGATTTTGATATGTCATAGCTGAGGCAATTTCCTACAAAATTAGTTGCCACCATTTTGCATTTTGATGACGTCATCACAGTGAAATTTTCAATTAAAGATGCCATGTCAGAATTTTCCCTATTTGCGTGTTATGTCTATGGAAGATGACTTTTTTCGAATCATGAATCTACATGACATCGTTCTCTGAGCAGTATCTCAGTTATTTTTGGTCTATTTTCTTCCAGATTTTAATATGTTGTAGCTGAGACTATAAGCTTTTACAAGTGTGGTCTCCAATTTTTGATCAGATGTCGGGATCATGCCCAATTTTTCAGTACAAAATGTGATTTGAGAATCCCGTTTTCGTTTACGTGTTATCTCTATGGGAAATATTCTGGTCTATCGGTAAAGCACATGACTACCATGGTCAAGGTACCTGGTTCGATCCCCGGGGCCGATTTTTTTTTTTTTTTTCTGCTTCTTTTTGCCTGTCATTTTACCATCCTCTTCGACTAGTATAACATAAAAAATCACAAATCATGTAATAAACTGCCATATTTTCCCGTATTATGTCTATTAGAAAGTAGTGTGCAGTAGTTTTGTGTACAACCCTATGGAAATTGTGATTTCCTGTCCTGTTTTAGAGCTAAGGGGTTAATCTGCCAAGTATCCTGTATCATCATCATTATTATCATCACCGTCATGATCATCATCGCTATTATATCATCGCCATCATATATCATTATAATCATCATAATCACCATTATCATCATCACCATAATCATTTTACAATGACCGTTACACATTTTGCTACATTCCCGTCCTCAAGAAGGACCTCCATTCATGGCATTCTTGACATCCTATCTTCAGTTTAGTATTTCCCCATTATTATGATCATCCTGATTACAATCATGATCGTACAAATTGAAGGACAGACCACCTAATTCGTCCTCATGACGAATTAAATTCTAGTTAGGTGGTCTGTCGATATCGACAGATCACCTATTAATTTTGTCAGAATTTTCTTCTTTATTAGGTGGTCTGTCATTTATGACAGACCTCCTTTTAATTTTGTCAAGATTTTCTTTATTTTTATTTTTAATATTTCTTCTTTTATAGCAAATTTTTGTTCCCACCAAATCTCAAAATCGGCCAGGTCAATATCATCGAGTTTCATGTCATGTATGAGGTCAATCATGGACATGGTCATCTAAGCTTTTGGAGGTCATCAGGTCATCGTGACGTCATCAAGACGCCATTTTGTAAATTTACAAGATCGATTATATCTTCATAATCGATCATCAAAAATAAACTATATTCACATCACATAAACTTCAAATGACGAGTCATCAAGCAATGTCCTCACAGGTCATCTAGAGGTCAGCACGTGCGCGTACGCGCGCGTCAAAATTTAAAAATGCTCAAAATCACGTAGGATCAAGTCTGCACACGTTTCAGGTCATTTTGAGCATTTCAAAAATGTCCGTGCGTAAGTGTCCGCGCGCGCGTTTTACGCGCGCGCAAGTCGTAACTAACTTTAAAACACTGTTTTTTCGATTGATTTGCAATCTTGACACTTTTCTTCATCATTTCCATCAACTTGGAATCAATTTCAATCAATAATAAGGTCGTACGGGCGCGTCAAACTTCAAAATCCGTGCGCGCATCTATGGCGAAAATAACGTAAAAACGTGCAAAAACATGCCTCTACAAAATTAACTCTAGCTCTTTAAATAGTCCATAAATCCCCCAATTTTTTGTCATCATCAGGTAGGGTATGAATCATAGATATGATTTCATGTATCATTTGACCCTTATAAACATTATGACGTCATCAAAATGGCACCAGAATTCCAAATTTCCATTTTTCATGTTTTGACGTCATCACATTTATGCAAATTTGGCTCTAGATTCGTAATTATTGGTCTTTTTTCGCCCAGATTTTGATATGTCATAGCTGAGGCAATTTCCTACAAAATTAGTTGCCACCATTTTTCATTTTGATGACGTCATCACAGTGAAATTTTCAATTAAAGACGCCATGTCAGAATTTTCCCTATTTGCGTGTTATGTCTATGGAAGATGACTTTTTTTCGAATCATGAATCTACATGACATCGTTCTCTGAGCAGTATTTCAGTTATTTTTGGTCTATTTTCTTCCAGATTTTAATATGTTGTAGCTGAGACTATAAGCTTTTACAAGTGTGGTCTCCAATTTTTGATCAGATGTCGGGATCATGCCCAATTTCTCAGTACAAAATGTGATTTGAGAATCCCGTTTTCGTTTACGTGTTATCTCTATGGGAAATATTCTGGTCTATCGGTAAAGCACATGACTACCATGGTCAAGGTACCTGGTTCGATCCCCGGGGCCGATTTTTTTTTTTTTTTTTTTTGCTTCTTTTTGCGTGTCATTTTACAATCCTCTTCGACTAGTATAACATAAAAAATCACAAATCATGTAATAAACTGCCTTATTTTCCCGTATTATGTCTATTAGAAAGTAGTGTGCAGTAGTTTTGTGTACAACCCTATGGAAATTGTGATTTCCTGTCCTGTATTAGAGCTAAGGGGTTAATCTGCCAAGTATCCTGTATCATCATCATTATTATCATCACCGTCCTGATCATCATCGCTATTATATCATCGCCATCATATATCATTATAATCATCATAATCTCCATTATCATCATCACCATAATCATTTTACAATGACCGTTACACATTTTCCTACATTCCCGTCCTCAAGAAGGACCTCCATTCATGGCATTCTTGACATCCTATCTTCAGTTTAGTATTTCCCCATTATTATGATCATCCTGATTACAATCATGATCGTACAAATTGAAGGACAGACCACCTAATTCGTCCTCATGACGAATTAAATTCTAGTTTTTATTATTTCTTCTTTTTATTACAAATTGTTGTTCCCACCAAATCTCAAAATCGGCCATGTCAATGTCATCGCGTTTCATGTCATGTATGAGGTCAATCATGTACATGGTCCATTAAGCTTTTGGAGGTCATCAGGTCATCGTGACGTCATCAAGACGCCATTTTGTAAATTTACAAGATCGATTATATCTTCATAATCGACCATCAAATATCAACTATATTCACATCACATAAACTTCACATGACGGGTCATCAATTCATGACCTCACAGGTCATCTAGAGGTCAGGACGTGCGCGTACGCGCGCGTCAAAATTTTAAAATGCTCAAAATAACGTAGGATCAAGTCTGCATACGTTTCAGGTCATTTTGAGCATTTCAAAATTGTCCGTGCGTAAGCGTCCGCGCGCGCGTTTTACGCGCGTGCAAGTCGTAAATAACTTTAAAGCGCTGTTTTTTTTATTGATTTGCAATCCTGACACTTTTCTTCATCATTTCCATCAACTTGGAATCAATTTCAATCAATAATATCGTCGTACGGGCGCGTCAAAGTTCAAAATCCGTGCGCGCGTCTATGGCGAAAATAACGTAAAAACGTGCAAAAACATGCCTCTACAAAATTAACTCTAGCTCTTTAAATAGTCCATTAACCCCCAATTTTTTTTCATCATCAGGTAGGGTATGAATCATAGATATGATTTCATGTATCATTTGACTTTTATAAACATTATGACGTCATCAAAATTGCGCCAGAATTCAAAATTTCCATTTTTCATGTTTTGACGTCATCACATTTATGCAAATTTGGCTCTCAATTCGTAATTATTGGTCGTTTTTCGTCCAGATTTTAATATGTTGTAGCTGAGGCAATTTCCTACGAAATCAGTCTCCACCATTTTTCATTTTGATGTCGTCATCACAGTGAAACTTTCAATTAAAGATGCCATGTCGGAATTTTCCCTATTTGCGTGTTATGTCTATGGAAGATGATTTTTTTTTAAATCATGAATCTACATAACATTGTTCTCTGAGCTGTATCTCAGTTGTTTTTGGTCTATTTCCTTCCAGATTTTAATATGTTGTAGCTGAGACTATAAGCTTTTATTAGTAAGCCCTCCAATTTTTGATCAGATGTCGGGATCATGCCCAATTTTGAACTACCAAATGGGATTTGAGAATCCCGTTTTTCGTTTACGTGTTATCTCTATGGAAATATTTTGGTCTATTGGTCAAAGCACTTGCCTCCCATGCAGGTGACCCAGGTTCGATCCCCGGTGGGTCCATAACAATTTTTTTTTTTTTTGCTTTTTTTTGCCTGTCATTTTACCATCCTCTTCGACTATTGTAACATAAAAAATCACAAATCATGTAATAAACTGCCATATTTTCTGTATTATGTCTATTAGAAAGTAGTGTACAGTAGTTTGTGTACAACCCTACGGAAATTGTGATTTCCTGTCCTGTATTAGAGCTATATGGTTAATCTCCCAAGTATCCTGTATCATCATTATTATCATCACCATCATGATCATCATCGCTATTATTATATCATCATCATCATCATTCTATCATTATAATCATCATACTCACCATTATCATCATCACCATAAACATTTTACAATGACCGTTACACATTTTGCTACATTCCTGTCCTCACGAAACATCTCCATTCATGGTATTCTTGACATCCTATCTTCAGTTTACCATTTCCCTATTATTATGATCATCCTGATTACAATCATGATCGTACAAATTGAAAGACAGATCACCTAATTCGTCCTCATGACGAATTAAATTCTAGTTATTATTTCTTTTTATTACAAATTCTTGTTCCCAATAAATCTCAAAATTGACCAGGTCAATATCATCGAGTTTCATGTCATGTATGAGGTCAATCATGGACATGGTCCATTAAGCTTTTGGAGGTCATCAGGTCATCGTGACGTCATCAAGACGCCATTTTGTAAATTTACAAGATTGATTATATCTTCATAATCGATAATCAAATATCAACTATATTCACATCACATAAACTTCACATGACGGGTCATCAAGTCATGTCCTCACAGGTCATCTAGAGGTCAGGACGTGCGCGTACGCGCGCGTCAAAATTTAAAAATGCTCAAAATCACGTAGGATCAAGTCTGCACACGTTTCAGGTCATTTTGAGCATTTCAAATATGTCCGTGCGTAAGCGTCCGCGCGCGCAAGTCGTAAATAACGTTAAAACGCTGTTTTTTCGATTGATTTCCAATCCTGACACTTTTATTCATCATTTCCATCAACTTGGAATCAATTTTGATCAATAATAAGGTCGTACGGGCGCGTCAAAGTTCAAAATCCGTGCGCGCATCTATGGCGAAAATAACGTAAAAACGTGCAAAAACATGCCTCTACAAAATTAACTCTAGCTCTTTAAATAGTACACAAACCCCCCAATTTTTTGTCATCATCAGGTAGGGTATGAATCACAGATTTCATTTCATGTATCATTTGACCCTTATAAACATTATGATGTCATCAAAATGGCGCCAGAAATCAAAATTTCCATTTTTCATGTTTTGACGTCATCACATTTATGCAAATTTGGCTCTAGATTCGTAATTATTGGTCGTTTTTCGCCCAGATTTTGATATGTTATAGCTGAGACAATTCTCTACAAGATCAGTTACCACCGTTTTCCATTTTGATGACGTAATCATATTAAAATTTTCAATTAAAAACGACATGTCAGAATTTCCCCTTTTTGCGTGTCATGTCTATGGAAGATGATTTTTTTTCGAATCATGAATCTACATGACATCGTTCTCTGAGCAGTATCTCAGTTATTTTTGGTCTATTTCCTTCCAGATTTTAATATGTTGTAGCTGAGACTATAAGCTTTTATTAGTAAGCCCTCCAATTTTTGATCAGATGTCGGGATCATGCCCAATTTTGAACTACCAAATGGGATTTGAGAATCCCGTTTTTCGTTTACGTGTTATCTCTATGGGAAATATTTTGGTCTATTGGTCAAAGCACTTGCCTCCCATGCAGGTGACCCAGGTTCGATCCCCGGTGGGTCCATAACAATTTTTTTTTTTGCTTTTTTTTGCCTGTCATTTTACCATCCTCTTCGACTATTGTAACATAAAAAATCACAAATCATGTAATAAACTGCCATATTTTCCGTATTATGTCTATTAGAAAGTAGTGTACAGTAGTTTGTGTACAACCCTACGGAAATTGTGATTTCCTGTCCTGTATTAGAGCTATATGGTTAATCTCCCAAGTATCCTGTATCATCATCATTATTATCATCACCATCATGATCATCATCGCTATTATTATATCATCATCATCATCATTCTATCATTATAATCATCATAATCACCATTATCATCATCACCATAAACATTTTACAATGACCGTTACACATTTTGCTACATTCCTGTCCTCACGAAACATCTCCATTCATGGTATTCTTGACATCCTATCTTCAGTTTACCATTTCCCCATTATTATGATCATCCTGATTACAATCATGATCGTACAAATTGAAAGACAGATCACCTAATTCGTCCTCATGACGAATTAAATTCTAGTTAGGTGGTCTGTCATTTATGACAGACCTCCTTTTAATTTTGTCAAGATTTTCTTTATTATTTTTATTATTTCTTCTTTTTATTACAAATTTTTGTTCCCACCAAATCTCAAAATCGGTCAGGTCACTATCATCGAGTTTCATGTCATGTATGAGGTCAATCATGGACATGGTCAAGTAAGCTTTTGAAGGTCATCAGGTCATCGTGACGTCATCAAGACGCCATTTTGTAAATTTACAAGATCGATTATATCTTCATAATCGATCATCAAAAATCAACTATATTCACATCACATAAACTTCACATGACGGGTCATCAAGTCATGTCCTCACAGGTCATCTAGAGGTCAGCACGTGTGCGTACGCGCGCGTCAAAATTTTAAAATGCTCAAAATCACGTAGGATCAAGTCTGCACACGTTTCAGGTCATTTTGAGCATTTAAAAAATGTCCGTGCGTAAGCGTCCGCGCGCGCGTTTTACGCGCGCGCAAGTCGTAAATAACGTTAAAACGCGGTTTTTTCGATTGATTTGCAATCCTGACACTTTTCTTCATCATTTCCATCAACTTGGAATCAATTTCAATCAATAATAATGTCGTACGAGCGCGTCAAAGTTCAAAATCGATGCGCGCATCTATGGCGAAAATAACGTAAAAACGTTCAAAAACATGCCTCTACAAAATTAACTCTAGCTCTTTAAATAGTCGATAAACACCCAATTTTTTTTCATCATCAGGTAGGGTATGAATCATAGATATGATTTCATGTATCATTTTACCCTTATAAATATTATGACGTCATCAAAATGGCGCCAGAAATCAAAATTTCCAATTTTCATGTTTTGACGTCATCACATTTATGCAAATTTGGCTCTAGATTCGTAATTATTAGTCGTTTTTCGCCCACATTTTGCTATGTCATAGCTGAGACAATTCTCTACAAGATCAATCGTCACGATTTTTCATTTTGATGACGTCATCACAGTGAAATTTTCAATTTAAAGATGCCATGTCAGAATTTTCCCTATTTGCGTGTTATGTCTATGGAAGATGATTTTTTTTCGAATCATGAATCTACATGACATTGTTCTCTGAGCTGTATCTCAGTTGTTTTTGGTCTATTTTCTTCCAGATTTTAGTATGTTATAGCTGAGACTATAAGCTTTTATAAGTGTGGTCTCCAATTTTTGATCAGATGTCGGGATCATGCCCAATTTTTCACTACAAAATGGAATTTCAGAATCCCGTTTTTCGTTTACGTGTTATCTCTATGGGAAATGTTTTGGTATATTGGTCAAAGCACTTGCCTCTCATTCCGGTGACCCAGGTTCGATCCCCGGTGGGTCCATTAATTTTTTTTTTTTTTTGCTTCTTTTTGCCTTTCATTTTACCATCTTATTCGACTATTATAACATAAGCAATCACAAACAAAGTAATAAAATGTCTTATTTTGCATGTTATGTCTATTAGAAAGTAGTGTGCAGTAGTTTATGTATAACACTATGGAAAATCTGATTCCCTGAAGTGTATTAAAGCTATCCTGCAATATCATTAGTCCTATTTGATATCACAATTTCTCAAAATGATAATGATGTTGATGATAATCATGATGATGAT
Organism: Heliocidaris erythrogramma; assembly: GCA_025617745.1. Classification (NCBI taxonomy): domain Eukaryota; kingdom Metazoa; phylum Echinodermata; class Echinoidea; order Camarodonta; family Echinometridae; genus Heliocidaris; species Heliocidaris erythrogramma. The sequence continues at coordinate 21,158,931 of CM046858.1, forward strand.
CATGATTATCATCAACATCATTATCATCATCACTGTCACGATATTCATGATGATGATTATCCTCAACATCATTATCATCATCACTGTCATGATATTCATGATGATGCTGATGATTATCATCAACTTCATTATCATCACTGTCATGATGATATTCATGATGATGATGATGATGATGATTATCAACATCATTATCATCAGCACTGTCATGATGATATAATGATCATCATCATGATTATCTTCAACATCATTATCATCATCACTGTCATGATGATATTCATGATGATGATTATGATCACCGTCATGATCATCATTGCTATTATTATTGTCATCACCATCATTATATCACCTTCATCATGATAATCATCACCATTATCATGATTGTTATCTTGCACAAATATTATCACATCTTCCAATGACCGTTTCACACATTTTCTACATTCCTGTCCTCAAGAAGCATCTCCATGCGTGGCATTCATGACTTCCTATCTTCAGTTTAGTATTTCCCCATTATTATGATCATCCTGATTACAATGATGATCGTACCAATTGAAAGACAGACCACCTAATTCGTCCTCATGACGAATTAAATTCTAGTTTTTATTATTATTTCTTTTTATTACACATTCTTGTTCCCAATAAATCTCAAAATCGGCCAGGTCAATATCATCGAGTTTCATGTCATGTATGAGGTCAATCATGGACATGGTCCATTAAGCTTTTGGAGGTCATCAGGTCATCGTGACGTCATCAAGACGCCATTTTGTAAATTTACAAGATTGATTATATCTTCATAATCGATAATCAAATATCAACTATATTCACATCACATAAACTTCACATGACGGGTCATCAAGTCATGTCCTCACAGGTCATCTAGAGGTCAGGACGTGCGCGTACGCGCGCATCAAAATTTAAAAATGCTCAAAATCACGTAGGATCAAGTCTGCACACGTTTCAGGTCATTTTGAGCATTTCAAAAATGTCCGTGCGTAAGCGTCCGCGCGCGCGCTTTACGCGCGCGCAAGTCGTAAATAACGTTAAAACGCTGTTTTTTCGATTGATTTCCAATCCTGACACTTTTCTTCATCATTTCCATCAACTTGGAATCAATTTTGATCAATAATAAGGTCGTACGGGCGCGTCAAAGTTCAAAATCCGTGCGCGCATCTATGGCGAAAATAACGTAAAAACGTGCAAAAACATGCCTCTACAAAATTAACTCTAGCTCTTTAAATAGTTCACAAACCCCCCAATTTTTTGTCATCATCAGGTAGGGTATGAATCACAAATTTCATTTCATGTATCATTTGACCCTTATAAACATTATGATGTCATCAAAATGGCGCCAGAAATCAAAATTTCCATTTTTCATGTTTTGACGTCATCACATTTATGCAAATTTGGCTCTAGATTCGTAATTATTGGTCGTTTTTCGCCCAGATTTTGATATGTTATAGCTGAGACAATTCTCTACAAGATCAGTTACCACCGTTTTCCATTTTGATGACGTAATCATATTGAAATTTTCAATTAAAAACGACATGTCAGAATTTCCCCTTTTTGCGTGTTATGTCTATGGAAGATGATTTTTTTTCGAATCATGAATCTACATGACATCGTTCTCTGAGCAGTATCTCAGTTATTTTTGGTCTATTTCCTTCCAGATTTTAATATGTTGTAGCTGAGACTATAAGCTTTTATTAGTAAGCCCTCCAATTTTTGATCAGATGTCGGGATCATGCCCAATTTTGAACTACCAAATGGGATTTGAGAATCCCGTTTTTCGTTTACGTGTTATCTCTATGGGAAATATTTTGGTCTATTGGTCAAAGCACTTGCCTCCCATGCAGGTGACCCAGGTTCGATCCCCGGTGGGTCCATAACAATTTTTTTTTTTTTTTGCTTTTTTTTGCCTGTCATTTTACCATCCTCTTCGACTATTGTAACATAAAAAATCACAAATCATGTAATAAACTGCCATATTTTCCGTATTATGTCTATTAGAAAGTAGTGTACAGTAGTTTATGTACAACCCTACGGAAATTGTGATTTCCTGTCCTGTATTAGAGCTATATGGTTAATCTCCCAAGTATCCTGTATCATCATTATTATCATCACCATCATGATCATCATCGCTATTATTATATCATCATCATCATCATTCTATCATTATAATCATCATACTCACCATTATCATCATCACCATAAACATTTTACAATGACCGTTACACATTTTGCTACATTCCTGTCCTCACGAAACATCTCCATTCATGGTATTCTTGACATCCTATCTTCAGTTTACCATTTCCCCATTATTATGATCATCCTGATTACAATCATGATCGTACAAATTGAAAGACAGATCACCTAATTCGTCCTCATGACGAATTAAATTCTAGTTATTTTTATTATTTCTTCTTTTTATTACAAATTTTTGTTCCCACCAAATCTCAAAATCGGTCAGGTCACTATCATCAAGTTTCATGTCATGTATGAGGTCAATCATGGACATGATCAACTAAGCTTTTGAAGGTCATCAGGTCATCGTGACGTCATCAAGACGCCATTTTGTAAATTTACAAGATCGATTATATCTTCATAATCGATCATCAACAATCAACTATATTCACATCACATAAACTTCACATGACGGGTCATCAAGTCATGTCCTCACAGGTCATCTAGAGGTCAGGACGTGCGCGTACGCGCGCGTCAAAATTTAAAAATGCTCAAAATCACGTAGGATCAAGTCTGCACACGTTTCAGGTCATTTTGAGCATTTCAAAAATGTCCGTGCGTAAGCGTCCGCACGCGCGTTTTACGCGCGCGCAAGTCGTAAATAACATTAAAACGCTGTTTTTTCGATTGATTTGCAATCCTGACACTTTTCTTCATCATTTCCATCAACTTGGAATCAATTTCAATAAATAATAAGGTCGTACGGGCGCGTCAAAGTTCAAAATCGATGCGCGCATCTATGGCGAAAATAACGTAAAATCGTTCAAAAACATCCCTCTACAAAATTAACTCTAGCTCTTTAAATAGTCCTTAAACACCCAATTTTTTTTCATCATCAGGTAGAGTATGAATTATAGATTTCATTTCATGTATCATTTCACCCTTATAAATATTATGACGTCATCAAAATGGCGCCAGAAGTCAAAATTTCCAATTTTCATGTTTTGACGTCATCACATTTATGCAAATTTGGCTCTAGATTCGTAATTATTAGTCGTTTTTCGCCCAGATTTTAATATGTTGTAGCTGAGGCAATTTCCTACGAAATCAGTCACCACCATTTTTCATTTTGATGACGTCATCACAGTGAAATTTTCAATTAAAGATGCCATGTCAGAATTTTCCCTATTTGTGTGTTATGTCTATGGAAGATGATTTTTTTTCGAATCATGAATCTACATGACATTGTTCTCTGAGCTGTATCTCAGTTGTTTTTGGTCTATTTTCTTCCAGATTTTAGTATGTTATAGCTGAGACTATAAGCTTTTATAAGTGTGGTCTCCAATTTTTGATCAGATGTAGGGATCATGCCCAATTTTTCACTACAAAATGGAATTTCAGAATCCCGTTTTTCGTTTACGTGTTATCTCTATGGGAAATATTTTGGTATATTGGTCAAAGCACTTGCCTCTCACTCCGGTGACCCAGGTTCGATACCCGGTGGGTCCATTAAAAAAATTTTTTTTTTTTTGCTTCTTTTTGCCTTTCATTTTACCATCTTCTTCGACTATTATATCATATACAATCACAAACCATGTACTAAACTGCCTTATTTTGCGTGTTTTGTCTATTGGAAAGTAGTGTGCAGTAGTTTGTGTACAACCAGATGGAAATTTCTCAAAATTGGCATACTCAATTATCTTCAAATTTTCGGCAGTCATCAGTCCTAATAAGGTCAAGTTCGCGCATCTTTTTCAACCTCATCAGATTATCGTGACGTCATCCAGGCGACATTTTGTAAAAATCAACTTATGGTCATATCTTCATAACGAAATTTGATTGCTCTTTCATATTTGGCATGGTAAAAGTCACTGTCATTGCAGTCATCGTCATCACCATTATCATCACCATCACCAATACCATCATCATCATTATATCACTATCATGATTATCATCAACATCATTATCATCATCACTGTCATGATGATATTCATGATGATGATTATCATCAACATCATTATCATCATCACTGTCATGATATTTATGATGATGATGATGATGATTAACATTAAAATCATTATCATCATCACTGGCATGATATGATCATCATCATTATCATCATCATTATTCATCACTGTCATGATATTCATGATGATGATTATCATCAACGTCATCACATCTTCCAATGACCGTTTCACACGTTTTTCTACATTCCTGTCCTCAAGAAGCATCTCCATGCGTGGCATTCTTGACTTCCTATCTTCAGTTTAGTATTTCACCATTATTATGATCATCCTGCTTACAATCATGATCATACAAAGTGAAAGACAGACCACCTAATTCGTCCTCATGACGAATTAAATTCTAGTTTTTATTTTTAATATTTCTTCTTTTTATAGCAAATTTTTGTTCCCACCAAATCTCAAAATCGGCCAGGTCAATATCATCGAGTTTCATGTCATGTATGAGGTCAATCATGGACATGGTCATCTAAGCTTTTGGAGGTCATCAGGTCATCGTGACGTCATCAAGACGCCATTTTGTAAATTTACAAGATCGATTATATCTTCATAATCGATCATCAAAAATAAACTATATTCACATCACATAAACTTCAAATGACGAGTCATCAAGCAATGTCCTCACAGGTCATCTAGAGGTCAGGACGTGCGCGTACGCGCGCGTCAAAATTTAAAAATGCTCAAAATCACGTAGGATCAAGTCTGCACACGTTTCAGGTCATTTTGAGCATTTCAAAAATGTCCGAGCGTAAGTGTCCGCGCGCGCGTTTTACGCGCGCGCAAGTCGTAACTAACGTTAAAACACTGTTTTTTCGATTGATTTGCAATCTTGACACTTTTCTTCATCATTTCCATCAACTTGGAATCAATTTCAATCAATAATAAGGTCGTACGGGCGCGTCAAACTTCAAAATCCGTGCGCGCATCTATGGCGAAAATAACGTAAAAACGTGCAAAAATATGCCTCTACAAAATTAACTCTAGCTCTTTAAATAGTCCATAAATCCCCCAATTTTTTGTCATCATCAGGTAGGGTATGAATCATAGATATGATTTCATGTATCATTTGACCCTTATAAACATTATGACGTCATCAAAATGGCACCAGAAATCCAAATTTACATTTTTCATGTTTTGACGTCATCACATTTATGCAAATTTGGCTCTAGATTCGTAATTATTGGTCTTTTTTCGCCCAGATTTTGATATGTCATAGCTGAGGCAATTTCCTACAAAATTAGTAGCCACCATTTTTCATTTTGATGACGTCATCACAGTGAAATTTTCAATTAAAGACGCCATGTCAGAATTTTCCCTATTTGCGTGTTATGTCTATGGAAGATGACTTTTTTTCGAATCATGAATCTACATGACATCGTTCTCTGAGCAGTATCTCAGTTATTTTTGGTCTATTTCCTTCCAGATTTTAATATGTTGTAGCTGAGACTATAAGCTTTTACAAGTGTGGTCTCCAATTTTTGATCAGATGTCGGGATCATGCCCAATTTTTCAGTACAACATGTGATTTGAGAATCCCGTTTTCGTTTACGTGTTATCTCTATGGGAAATATTCTGGTCTATCGGTAAAGCACATGACTACCATGGTCAAGGTACCTGGTTCGATCCCCGGGCCGATTTTTTTTTTTTTTTTTTTTGCTTCTTTTTGCCTGTCATTTTACAATCCTCTTCGACTAGTATAACATAAAAAATCACAAATCATGTAATAAACTGCCTTATTTTCCCGTATTATGTCTATTAGAAAGTAGTGTGCAGTAGTTTTGTGTACAACCCTATGGAAATTGTGATTTCCTGTCCTGTATTAGAGCTAAGGGGTTAATCTGCCAAGTATCCTGTATCATCATCATTATTATCATCACCGTCCTGATCATCATCGCTATTATATCATCGCCATCATATATCATTATAATCATCATAATCACCATTATCATCATCACCATAATCATTTTACAATGACCGTTACACATTTTGCTACATTCCCGTCCTCAAGAAGCATCTCCATTCATGGCATTCTTGACATCCTATCTTCGGTTTAGTATTTCCCCATTATTATGATCATCCTGATTACAATCATGATCGTACAAATTGAAAGACAGATCACCTAATTCGTCCTCATGACGAATTAAATTCTAGTTTGTGTTGTTTTTATAATCACCAGATACGCAGTTGACATAAAACTTATACGATTGCCATCTGTAAGCTTCCCAGTTTCTAGTGATACATTAATTGCCATATTTGTGATTTTCTTTGAATATCTACTTTAAGTATGAGCGACAATCTGCCCCATTTATGCACAACCATGGGCATAGACAGGTCCTCATTACTGGTGGGTGATCCTTCCAAAGTCCATGAATGGATACATTTTATATATGGGTGTGTGTGTGTTTTGTAAGGGTTCGTGTGTGGGTTCGTGTGTGTGTGTGTGTGTGTGTGTAGGGGAGACCGGGGCTAGAAGTAACAAGGGTAAGTTGTAACACAGCCTTTTACTCCACCATACATATCAAACCTGCGTTTAAAACTGACCTGATATGTTCACTGTTAACCAATCTTTCTTCACATAAGATATCAGAGGACTGAATCCAGAAAAGTTACACTATCCTGTTTTGAGCCTGGTAAGTATAATCTGAATTTTGCAATATTTTTGTCATAGTGGGTAGAGGTTTTCAAATGATAAGAAATGGTAGGCATGGTGTGAAATGTTGCTGTTTCAAGTACATTTGGCATGTTAAAGCGTTATGGCACGTGGCTTTGTTTTTGAAAAAAAAATGATACATTTACACATTGACACACTGGGACCCATTGTAACGGGGCATTACAACTTTACCTGTGTTTTGAAATCATAATAATGAAATAATGATAAGAGTAATAATAAACACCATTATTTTGATAATGAACTGCAGAATAGGCACCCGTTTTTACAAACTTTAACCTCTCAAAATCAGGCTATCACCGTGACGATTTATGGCAGAAATTATTCTATTTTCATACTGCTCTGCCACCCAAGATCCAGACTAACTGACATCAATTATTTATCTCCCAAATAAGATACATGATGAGAAGTTATAAGAGGAAAACTGATGAAGGATCGAAGAATGAACTTCTCAAGCGTGCAACAGAGATAGTTCTTACTGAACAACGGTCAGTCAGATCAGTGGCAAAAGACTATGACCTCTGCCATGTGACACTACATAGACCTGTCAACAACATGAAAGATCTGCAAGACGAACAACCAGGTTCCCAACTGAATATCAAGGAAGGCCTGGTCTCTATCAATATTGGTTATGCAAAACACCATGATGTTTTCACTGATTCACAGAAGGAGCTTGTGAGCTACCTATAAGAAGCAGCAGCAAGGGTTTTTTTACTCTCACAGGAGGTCAGAAAGTTTGCTTATGAATGTGCCGCAGCTCGAGAGATTACCATGCCCGAGTCTTGGCTTGATCGTCAGAAGGCAGGCCCTGACTGGTTTACAGCGTTCATGAAGCGTCATCCAGAGATATCAATTCGAACACCAGAAGCAACAAGTTTGGCTAGAGTTTCCAGCTTCAACAAACACAATATTAACCAGTTTTTTGACAAACTAGCAAATGTGTTTGATAGGTACAAATTTATAAGGATATATATATATTTGTAAACAATTTTTTTTTTTTTGAGGCATTTTACTCCCAGTGTTAAAGATCGTATGCTCGATCTGTAATGAAAAACACAAGTCAGAAAAAATTGGAACCAGCGGGATTCGAACCTGTCATCTGGGAGTAAAAATGCCTAAAAAAAAAAAAAAAAAAAAAAAAAAAAATTGTTTACAAATTAAAATTCCTCCCATCAAGCTTCTTCGTTTACTGATATATATATATAGTTTACAAGGATATATGATAAACTTTGCACTACTGAAGGGTTGGTTCAGAACAAAATTGAGAAAATTGCAGGGATTTTTTTTCCATATAATGTTATTTTGAGATTCTTCCTAACCCACGTTTTTTTTAAAGTAACAATTACACATCAGTTTCAAACATATTGACAGTCGAAACATAATTTCATTGATGAAACGCATCTCAATGTGAAATCTATAATTATCAGTGTTTTTTCAAAAAAATGGGCGAAAAAAGTTTGTTTGGAATATTTTGTGTTGTTGACTGGTTAGAAACAAACTTGAAAGTAATTTACATAGTTTGAACAAAATTAACTCCTTCAAATATGTACTGTTCATGTATTCTCATTGTGTTTGAGGGGAAAATGGCCAAATGTCACTGCGTTCATTTTCGAGTTTCTCAACATTTGTGTACAAGTATCAATTTTTTGAATATTCATTTGCTAAAAAAATAAAGCACGTTCTAGCAAACAGTATACATTCCATCAGATCCAGAATTATGTTTTATTTCCTTGATGTTTCTTTACAATACGCGGTAGAATTTACCCCTAACCATATAATAACTTGCCCCAAGAGCGGGTTAAGTTGCAACATGGCATTTTCATTTTTATCACCTTGTGTGCTTACAACTATTATGTGTGATACTCGCATACACTTTGAACATTAGTAACACATTGGTAATTGAACCCATTTGCAAAACAATTTTATTTCATGGCGAAAATTTTAGCCCCGGTCTCCCCTGTATCAATTATATCAATTATATTAATTAATTCTATATACCAAAGAAAATGTATTCATTAATATGGAAACGACGACAGAATTGGGTGATGGTACACCCAAATTAAAAAAACATCCCCCGTTATCTACACCCAATGTCAGATAACCAGCTTTTCCGTGTATGTTTTTATCATCTAATATAGGCAATTAGGGTTATTTCTAAAAACCATTTCTATATCTACTTATCATTATCTTCGTCATCGTCATCACCATAACCATCACAATCGTCATTATCATTTTCATCATCATCATCATTATCACAACCACCAATACCTATCATGATCATTTCATTTCAGCTTCGTTTTAAGTCGCAATTTAGATTATTTTCAAAGACCGGATATGGCTACTACGCGAAAGGAAGACGGATGAGAGCTCATTCCCCAGTAGGCATGGTGATGAAGTTCAATTGTGCGTTTTCGCGGAAAACAGGTACATGTATAATGTACACCGGGAAACAAATTTGATTCAATTCACAAGCGATGATAGATGTTTGACATGTCATCTCATCTAGTTCTACACATCAGTTTTGCTGTACAACTGATCTGTTTAAGAATAAAATCGGCGGTTTTGTTGTTTGTTTCTCGAAGTGTTCTTGCAATGTCGGAAAGCGCGAGGGATATACTGGTAATGCGATCAAACACGTAACAAAATTATACACAGCTATCTTGATACCAGTTATAATTTTATGAATTAAAATTAATAATGTACCAAACGAATTCATATTAAGATTTTCTTTAAATGTTTCTTTATAAATCGGATATGGGAAGGAGATAAATGACAAGGATGTATCTTTTTACTTCGTTTAACAGTCCAAAATATCAAATTTGAAGACATTTCATATCGATGTAACATAAGACCGTAATAAACCCCTATTCCTTAAATGTGATGTTCAATAGCTGTATAGATCCGGGCCCCGTCTTATAAGAGTTCCGGTTGATTGGACATAATTTGCAATTGATATCATTGGCAAATCTGTACTTAGGAGATTGGAAATTTGCGATTGATTGGAGGACTTGCGATCGATTCAAATCAATCGTAACTCTAACCAGGGATGGTTCTAGGATTCTGTAAGGTGGGGGGGGGGGGGGGGGGGGGGGGGGGGGGGGGGGCTCAATTCCGAAAAATTACAGTTTAGGGGGATTTTTCTTTTAAACTGTGAACTCAACACCTGAATCCCCCGCTGACCATGCTGACATTCCAAGTGAAGACATGTAAAAACCTGTAACTGCTTACTTGACTTACTTCAAAAGAAGATAGTAATCATAAACCATATTATAATTACATGGGAGAATGAAGAGACAGAGGGAGATGAATAGAGACATACAGATTAGAAAGATACAATGAATTAATGAAGAACGACAATATGGGGAGACAATCTGAGGGAGAGAGAGAAAAAAATGAGGGGAGAGGAAGGGGAGAAAGGGAGAGAAATAGCGGGACGAAAAATAGAAATAGAGAGGAGGAGGGGGTAGTGTTAATTTGAGAAATTCCTTCCTTTTTTAATATAGAAAAGCTAAATTAAGTATAGCTACTAGCCCTTTTATTACTAAGAGTAGGCTGCACCTACCTCTCACAATTTAATGTCATGATATTCTCCTCTTTGAAATTGTTTCGTCATACGAATGCTTATCATTCCATCCACGCCTTCTCTATGTTTATCTCAGACACGGGAAGTTGGAAAAAGACTGAAGAAATAAATCGATATGTAGAGCGAATCATCAATGGAGTTGTGCACGGTTGCCCATTTGGGAGGCACAGTTTAATGATTTTTAGACGGATTTTCTTTAAATCAAGCTAACATCCAACGTAGAGGGAGTTTTATCATACCACAGAAACCATCAACATAAATGATCACAAATTCACATTGGTATTTACCGTGTGTAGTTAAGTCCAAATATATGAGTAAATTCAATGACGAATGTGAACATTTTATCGACCTATTATCATTGTCACGATCATCATTAACATCAAAATCATCTTCACCATCATTATTACTTTTATACAATTATTATAATCATCTCCAGTGTCGGTATCCATCATCATTACTGTCAGGGGACAGAAATTCACGAAGAGTTGTTTTTACTTGTGCTAGACCATTATTTTCAGGAGGTCAATCAGCGCAGTGCTTTAGTGCACTGATAAGACCTAGCGCAGAGATGATTTTTACAGAACCATTTCACCTTGTATGGGTAGAATTGTATATACATAGGATAAAATGTAGTGCAGAAGCAATTTTAAGCAATATGATCAGATTTATTGTCAGATCATCGTGAAATAATTATTGACTGTAATAAAGGAAAAGTTCAGATAATGTGTTAATCTAGCTAATTTAGAAAAGGCGGTTGGATATTAATTCTGCACAGGGTTAAGAAAGTGCTGAAACAGAAAGTTTTGGAATTGGGGGCATTGCATCCTGCTTGACTTGTGGAGGGGTTTGCAATCGTAGATCATGGAGAATTTATTGATATGAATCTCTCCTTTTCGTCAGTGTTGGTCGGGTTAAGCCCATTTCGATGATATTTTGTAGTTGTACCTTTGGTGACCACTGTGATTGACAGATGAGTTGGAGAATAACGTTGGGGTTTCTGTACAATAAAATGACAGTCAACTGCAGGTCAACTCTCCAACTCATTTATTTGAGTACTCCCCTCTGGTAACTAAACCTACCCACCATTCGAGCTCATCCCTCCCATCCCCCGACAAATGGCGCCACGGACAGGACAGCTGATTGTAGCCGTGACTGAAACCCCTTGGTCGCGGAGACAGATATCACTTATCAGACGTATCAGCCCCAATCAGAGGTGAGGTCTTGATGACTGCGTACGAGTTATCAGAGCGAGGACGTGATCTGAATATGGTCAATTCCAGCGTAACGGACATGACATTCAGACAGTTTTTTGTAGTTCAAAACATCACACAATAGAATTGGCAGTCTCCAAACAATTTTTATTGAGTTTATCAGACACATTTGACTATCAGGGATATACTCATGAAATTTCACATCATTTTATTGAACGGTTGTGGAGAAAATGCACTCGTTGTGCACTCTTAAAATGTTGGTTAAATTATGTTGGGTAATGATGGTTGGTAAAAAAATTGCCCAATTATGAGCAAATTTTAACCAATTCATCGCCTAGGTCTTTCACCAATTTGTGGCAAATAAATTTACACAACTGTTGGACACATATTTACCAACAGTACTGGTTAAATGTAGGTTGGGAAGTTTTGCCTAGTAGTTGGATAATTTTGGCCAGTTCCTCTTCAATGTTGGGTAAAATTAGTTAGACAAAGAAAGGTTGGTCGAAATCTATGAGGGAAATTTTTGCCATACAGAAGTCTACCTAACAGTTGGGTAAAATTTGCACAAGATTCAGGGAAAATGTTTGATAAGTAAAGTTTGTATAAGTATGGTTGGGTAGGGCACGCTATAGGCCTACTCCGATACAATGTAAGCTAATAATATTGATGCGTGATGATGATAATGATATTTATAATGATAATAATGATAATAATAATGATGATATTAGTAACTGATAAAACTACACTAATAATAATACTGATAATATTTTCTTTCTTATAGTCATGTTGGAATACTATAAGAACAATGCAATGGGCACAAAAACCAAAGTGATAAAGTCATACAACTTACAAGGAAAAGAAAAACGAGGAGTAGGATAAGGCTAAGAAAGAATGCTGATCGAGTAGGCCTACATCTTCGCGCAGACAAAGCAGTAATGATTGTTAAAATGGTTAAACTGGGTGAGAAAATCCATGGGTGGCGCTAGGTTTGAACAGACAATGGAGTAAGAGGGGACGCAATTGTTTTCCAACAACTGCGTCCCCCTTATACTCCATTGTCTGTTGAAACCTATAGCGCCGCCCATGAAATAATAACGTGGCAGTATAATGCTAAAAAGTTTGGTAAAGTTTGCTCCGCATTGGTTGTTCACATGCGCGCACGTCCTCGCATGAGTCACCGGCGCGGCATGCGCGCAGTATCGGGCAAGAAAATCACGTGACAGTTTATAATAATGCTAAAAAGTTTGGCAAAGTTTGCTCCGCATTGGTTGTTCACATGCGCGCACGTGCTCGCGTGTTGCGTCCCAATCATCACCGGATACGCGGTCACCGGCACGTCGCCATGCACGGCGCGTGTGCATGTGAACGACAGAATGCTGAGACCAGACTTGTCTAGACCAGTCTAAATGTATGTATGGACGTACATACGGACTAGATTTTTAGACGGTCTCATAATCATCACTGCATGCTGCTTCGCGATCCGTGCTAGTACCGTGTTATGTAGCAGACGAAGAAGATGGACGTCGAGATGCAGTTCGGGGACGATATAGGCCTAGATTTAACGTTAGATGTTGACAACAATGATCTCCCCAACCATGCCAACACCAGCAGAGAAGCACTCAAACAAATCGTGGCCAGATGGGGATGCCGTTCAGTTTTGGACATCTTAGAAGGTAGGTCAAGGGCAGTGACAGTGAATGCATATTATTGATATGGAACACTTCCATTACACGTTCCCAGTAGTGCAGTGTAGGGTATTAACAACATGTAATTAAAATATGCCATTGGGGCATTGGTCCATTGGCAATTAGGTATATGCCCATGGAGCAGTCCCATACACCGAAATTTGTGTAGACTACATAAATCACAACATATTATGGGACTGACGTGACCGATTTTCATAGGCTTGTATTGGCAATGATTCATGGGCAATTATTTTTTTTCATTTCATAATCGTTCATATTGTAGATATTTATATTCATGTTGACACAACCAAATGGAAATTTTAATGCAATTAGGCCTATAATTCAAATTTCAAATTTTGATTATTGAACACGTTGATGCTGAGCCTGAGTGAGGTGAGTGATACTGATAGCACACAGTGCAGTGGCCTCGGCCGATTCGTCTCCCCCCTCCCCTTCGGCCCGTAAAAAATGAAAAGGGGTAAAAATATGTTGTTTTTTTTGCTTGTCACCTCCTGGTTCGGTATGGCATGGCCATGGGGATAGGGCATTTTCTAGTTACGCACCTCGTCTTTGGAATTTGTTGCCTGGTGATCTGGGAACCACACACGATCTGTCTTTAACGTCAGTTAGGACTTAGGCTTTTCATAAATAGTGACTTTCCTGTTTTTGATGTGACGCCTTTAAATGGCCTCCAGATATTGTGCGCCTTATAAGTGCTTTGTTATTATTATTATTATGTGGAAGGCAGTGTTTAATAAACACTCCTGTTGCGTCGGGTCGCAGCGCGGCGCGCTGGAAAATACTTGGGATACACATTGTTCTGCTGTATATACATACATGTAGGCTATTCAATATATAGAAAGTAAAGTTATTAACAATCAAAGTGTAAAATGTTGCTATTAGTATTACAAGGTACATGAATTCAAACTAAGATTATAAATAAAGATTTTTAATGACATTTTGGAGAATTCGTCTTTTATTTTGGTTGTTTGTTTAACATTGATGTGTATACTGCTGTTAATGAATCTGAAAGTAAAATCCCCTTTCTGAAACTAAGATTAAACTGCAGAATTTATGTCCACCCAATATAATTTGTATGTGAGTACGAGACTAGAGTAAGACCATGATCAGATCCGAACTCTAGTGAAGATAAAGTTAACCCTAGGGCGCTCACACAAAGTGGAACACTTGGCAATTTTGACTGCCACAATTTAAGTTCATGCAGTCTAGCCATTTTAGACCACACTTTTGACTGCATGAGCCTACCTTACATCCTATGCAAGTTAACCATTCCCCTTTTATATTTCACAATGAATAATCAAGTATGTATGAGGATTTTTTTTATATTTTGAAAATGTGAGTGATAAATTGCATTATCCACACAGAATGAAATTGATGGGATCACAAGGGGAATGTTCTACACACATATAAGGCATAATTTATGAAATTATTTCTCCATTGGTAACTTACTTGCTCTACATGAATAAGAAACTAGTATCAATGCAGTTTGAAAATACATGTGTCTAATATTAAATCAAACTCACTGTGTTTTCATTCTCTTATTTTTTCACACAGCCAATGAAATCGACATTGACACGTTACCGCTACTAAATGAGGACGTCATTAAGAACCTGATACCAAAGCTTGGTAGCCAATTGAAGTTTCTGGCTGGGTGGCAGGCAGAGGTATGTCATGCATTCTTACAGATGCTATAAGTGCCTAAAATACATCAGAGGTGACATTAACTGTCTCTTCCACCATCTAAAATACAACCACATGATAACATGGGAGAAAGCTGAGAGAATAATGTGCATGCAAGGGAGGTGTAGACTATCATTTCACACCTTGTCTGGGTATAGGAGACACCTCATATCCAAACACTCCACACAGATAAAGTCATTAAACAGTAAATGCACTCGAGACGTTCCCAAACTGGAGAGTGATAAACTTCATGAAAAATCTATTCAAGAAAAAGGTGTCACCACTGAAGCTGATCATGAGGCAGAACAACTTCACCATGAAGAGTTTGAAGACATAGTGTG
Organism: Heliocidaris erythrogramma; assembly: GCA_025617745.1. Lineage (NCBI taxonomy): Eukaryota > Metazoa > Echinodermata > Echinoidea > Camarodonta > Echinometridae > Heliocidaris > Heliocidaris erythrogramma. The sequence goes on from CM046858.1 coordinate 21,174,319, forward strand.
TGCTGGTGAAAACAATGTGGAAACATGTGAACAGCACACTGAAAGTTTACCTGATATTGCAGAAAGGTTTGTTGCCGGTCTCAGATCAGCTACTAATGTACCTGCTTCACATACAGACAAAGTCATTCAAAAAGCACATGAATTGGTTGTTAATGTATTAAACAAAGTACAACGGGAAGTAATAGATATCTTAAATGATCCAAATAGGAGTGCAAATAACAGTGATAAGCTGAGATCCGATATACAAGACACATTTGACAAACATTTGAATCCCTTTTCTGAGATGATGACTGATGCTCAGCAGAAGAAGTACTTTGCAGAGAGAGGTGATTTTATTCGACCTCGTGAAGTCTTATTAGGGACTTGTTTAAAATCAAATGTTGATCCAAGATCAGGAGCTCCGCTACAGAGTTTACACAAAGAGACCTTTCAATACATACCAATAGCTGATGCTATCAAGAAATTTTTGGAGCGACCAGGAGTGATGACTGCTATACTGTCTCAAAAAGCATCAGAAGATAATGATGTTCTGTGTTCATTTCGAGATGGTCACATTTACAAGAGACAAAATAGTGAACAAGATGGTGAATTCTTGGTGCCTCTCTTGCTGTATAATGACGAGTTTGAGACAGCTAATCCGCTTGGATCCAAACGGGGTAAGCACAAAGTGAGTGCATTTTACATGAGCGTGCTGTCCCTGCCGAGGAAATATCAGGCTAGGCTGGAAAATATCATACTCACAGCCATGATCACATCACCACTTTTGAGTAGATACGGAATTGATGAGGTTTTGAAAGTAATCAAGGGTGATCTTCAGCAGTTGTGGAATGATGGCCTCATCATCAAATGCCTAGAATTCGAGGGTAGGGTCAAACCCTACTTATTTCAAGTTGTGGGGGACAATCTTGGTATTCATGCCATGCTAGGATACACAACATGTTTCCGTGCCAACCACTTTTGCAGATTCTGTAGAGGCCATTGCAAGACACTTCAGAAACAGCCAAAAGAGGATACGTGCATGCTTCGTAATGAAACAAATTATCATGCTGATCTGGATAAACCTGTGTCAGAATCAGGCTTGAAGCGTGACACAGTTTTGAACGACTTATCTTACTACCATGCAACCCACAATGTGTGTCCAGATATAATGCATGACTTTCCTGAAGGAGTTTTGCCCCTAGAAATGCATCTTGTTCTGAGTAGACTTGTTCAGAAGGATTGCATTACACTAGATGAGGTAAACAGTAGGATAGAGTCATTTGATTTTGGATTTGTTGACAGAAAAAACAGACCAAGCCCAATCAGACGAGCTGCACTTGATAATCCCTGTTCTGCCAGTGGACAGACAGCAGCACAAATGATCTGCCTAGCAGTCAACCTCCCTCTCATGGTAGGGGACAAGATTGACGAACAATGTGAAGAGTGGGAACTCTACTTGTCAGTCATTGACATATTCAAGATGATTATGAGTCCCAGTATCAGTACATCAGCTATACTTGTGATGAAGGCGTTGATTGACGATCACCACAGGCTGTTTATGCAGCTGTTTCCAGGAAGAAATCTTACACCTAAGCAGCACTTTCTTGTGCATTACCCACGGGCATTACAACATCTTGGGCCATTGATCCAGTACTCATCAATGCGTTTTGAAGCAATGCACAAAGTTTTCAAGCAAATCGCTAATGTATCTCACAACTTCCAAAACATTGCCAAGACACTGGCCAACAGATACCAAATAGCACAGTGCTTTCAATCAGTCTCAAAACAGTCACTTGATAGCTCAGATCTGACTGTATCCCAGCAAGCTGCAGCAAAGCTCTGTGATCTGGTTGATGATGAAGCATTTTGTAAACAACTAAAGTGTACAATGCAATCTGATGTTATAGTTGCTGGGAAAGTAGACATACATGGTTATGAATTCAGAGCAGGTGTAGATGTACTTCTACAGTGGACTCATGATGGGCCTACATTTGGACGTGTGCAGTACATTGTGGTGGTGGAAGAAAAGCTGTATTTGTTGCTTCAGCTGTATCGAACTGTATATTTTGATAGACATGTACAAGCTTTTGCAGTGCATGCAACTAAAGACAACAGACAAACTGCCACGAAATGGAGTGACTTGTTTGATCACAAACCAGTTAATGCTGTCCAGTGCTACAGAGGAAATAGACATTATTTGTACATTCCTGTGCATCATTCCTTTTTCTGAGTCAAAGAACTTTAGTATGGTAAGATATTGTAAGGTTGAAGCATGTTCATAGCATGCTAGTCAGATTAAAGAAGGGGCTGGTGTCAATATGTCTCTAACTAGTTCAAATTTGATTTTCATGAATTGTCTCATTCTCTTCATAATTAACCTACAAAAGTAGAAATTGTTATTCCAGTGGATTAAGAAAGTTGTATTTCACATGTAGCATTTTTAGTTGAAAAAAGGGAAATCAAAATTGCAGGCTGGGCAATCAAGTGCTGCTCACCCATATATTTTTGTATACCTTGTAAATGCCTGTCTGCTGTAGGATAAAGAATGCATGTCATACCAAGCAATTTGTTTTGTGTAACAGGAAATTTAGGTCTCTTTATTCCCTTGCTTCAATTTGGAGTGCTCAATATGGATGTAATTTGACAGGAGGGTTGGTGATAGACTATTTGTTCACTTACAAAATATTAATTTAAAGCAACCATCCCAGAATGAAATAATTAGGGTTAAAAAGGTATTTCTTTTTGCAGTACCAGAAGACTGGAAATCATCCATGCAAGGAAAGAGCTTCAACATCTACATCAAGCCCATCATTCTCTTTTGGTGATTCTTCAGAATTGTCTTCTATAACCGAGAGTGAAGACAGCTCATTCCAGTCCTTTGAAGAGACAACAGTTTACGATTCTCCAGCATCCCCACGTCAATCTCCCTCTCTGAAACGTTTCAAGAGAGTCGATTTTGTAAGTTTGTGTAAATTAAGTAATGGTCGCATCATCAAAGCATGACTGGAGTTGGAAGATAATATATTGTAGGCATGCATTCAAGAATTATTCCTCCATAATTGTAGTAAGCAAAACAAATACTTCATTTTGATTAAGTGAAAGGAATACTTCAATTCATTTCAGTACATTAAATTTTGTCTCGCCTAACAAAGGTTGAGGGAGGCTGAGGGATCCAAGTGACATTCATCCTCTGTTTGCTAATAACTTTGCAACCCCTGATCCATTTGTACTAAACTTGGCCAGTGGATACATTGAAGGGCCTACATGTTAGTGTATGGATACAGGTTACTGCCCTGGGTCAAAGATTACTAGAGTGGGAATGCTTCATTTCCCCTAATATTGGAAGTATTTACTATTCTGGATGTGTGAAATGTTCAGTTTCAGTTTCAGTTTCAGTTTATTGGTTTCTACAATTTCTTTTTCTTTTTTCACAATGTACAAAATAACAATATTCAATTTTTCAAAACAATTTACAAATAATATAGTATGTACATTGATATCAACAGTTATATGACTTATTTAGTATAATAAAATGAAAAATTGATGTAAGGATTATTTAACATTGTATTTTATGTAAATAATGTTGTACTTTTTTTTTGTTTAAGAAATAATTGCAGGGATCGTCACAAAATGTTGTGTGCATGAGCGGAAACAAAACATGATTTTTGACTTTTAATCCCCATTCTTACCCAGTGTTTCACTGCGCACACCGGGCTTTCTGTGGACCAATATGTTAGTTTCTGTTCAACTATCATTGTGTACCCTTGGCGATTGGGAAGATAAAAATGTCTGTAAATTAAAAAGGATTTTAAACTGGGTTTCATCAGTGATTCATCCAAGTTTATTTTCAAGCTGAGTAATTCAACGGGTGCACCTATTGGAACTTTGTTATGGTAAAATGGGTATAGAGGGTCAAGATAGTCTGGGGAATATATTTGCATTGTGTGACCATGCTAAATTCTTGATGCTGATAAGTTTAACACCCCATAAATCCACTTGTAGCCAGTCTTGGATACATTGCTGTATTAGCGGGCCTTCATTGTACAATAAGGTATGTTCAATGTCAAATGTTTGGTCTTATACGAATAGATAGATACACAAAATAGTGCATCAGGTGGATGGGACATAATCTTGTGATCACTTTAAGATAGTCAGATTATAACACTGCTTCACATACAAACATGGAATTCACTGAAATTCTTTAAAATATTTATGTGCTATTGTAGAATATTGCTGGCGTATTGGGGACCACCAGTGTCGGAAGGACAACATTGAAGAACATCAACGCTGCAAAATTTTGCAATAAGAGAGACAGGCATACTATTGTGGACCTGTTGACGCAATACCTATTCCGGGAATATGGGTCAAAGCCAAGCTCCTTTGTAAAGGCAGCCATGGCTCAATCCATCGTAACAACCTTTCCGTTCTTGAGAGATGCAGAATCACCACTTGGCTATGTGAGTTCATGAATTAATTTCCTTTTTTTAATCTTTCCTATGTTTTCTCAGCCCAAATAATTGTTTTTCTTTTTTTCATCTACTTTAATGAAATCTTTTTTATAGACATGCTTTCTTTAAGGCCTTCTTATTTTTAAAAGACTGAAAGATGCCAATTCTCTTTAGTACGTCAAATTACCCCATTTATAAGATTTAAAATGACATATAGGACAGTGATCCCCAGTATTTTATTCTTTTTTTTTCTAGCAGTAATATTCCATGAACTGCTAATGATTTTTAACTCAATATGGATTGGTCAATAGTATTATATTGCACTATGTGAACCATCTATCAACTTTGAAAATGTGAAAAGCTAAGGCAGACCTTATCAACAAACACTGACATGATAATATCCTGATTCTGCTTGTGTACATTTTTAGGAATACTAAATTCACCTGGGATAAACTGAAAGTTCATCCAAGATATGGCATGTACAATTCTCTTTTCACTGTTGTTTGTATATTAGCTTTGATGAAGAAACAATTTTTATTTTTATAACTACTCCAAGTAAAATTTATTCTTATTTTGATCAGGAGGCCTGGTACTGCAAGGGAGCAAAAGGCCGTCCGGCCACTGGATATCTAGAAGAGCACCTTCGATATGTTAGAAAGAAGGAAAAGGCGACGCAGGTGAACGTAAACAAGGAAAAGGCACAAGCTCCAGAACAAGGTATATTGTTAATTTGTAAAGTCATATTTCGCCATTGCTCGGAATATCAGTGTTGTAGTCTAGTCAGGTCCGCCACTTGTGAGGCCAAGTCCAAGTCACCACCCTCTGAGTCTTGAGTTCAAGTCCCAGTCTGAGTCCAAGTCTACAACTTAAAAAATTACAGCATATTTTGGGGAACAATTTTAACCTTGTTCAATAATTTTGAAATCCTGTGATTATGAGTGTCCTGTGGTCAAGCCTGTCTGGGAAGAGACTGTCAAGGTTATTGTAGAGAAGACAAGCCAAGTTCTGAACCCTACAGTTTTTGAAAAAATGTTTGTTTTTGACAATGAAAAATTTCTTACCTTTTTATTTCTTTTACTTAAATATTATATTTATGTATGCAAATTTCAAAATAAATTGCCATCCTATGAAGCATACACGGTTAGCAATAAGGATTTGGAATACTGTATTGCTAAAAAGAATAACAAGCTAGTTCATTTTAAGAAATGGAAATTTAAATTATGATCACTTAAAACATTGGGTATTTTTTGTTTTATTTAATGGTATTTACATTGTCTGTAACAATGCTATGTTATATTTTGTTGTATAATGTATTATTTTAAGATTAAAATGTATAGAGTTCAAGATGACTGCCGACATATGAGGTGATTAATTCTCCATTGCTGTAGGTTTTACATGTACTATGTTATCTTATTCCTGGTTATATTACTGTATTATGTATGCGTACAGTTTAATATTGTGTACACTGCATATTAGTATGTTACTGTTCTGTACATCTACAGCACTCCTGAGTTATTATGGGTTGATGCCTGTTCTGATGATATTTTGTCCGTAGATTCGGGGGGGGGGGGGGGGGGGGGGGGGGGAGGGGGTTCCATGGGGTCCCGCTGGTCCCACGTGCTCCTGCTGTCCGGGTGATTTTTCGTCTGTCTCGCTCCGGCGGCTCCATTGCATTACAATGAGTAGGTGTTGTTTTCTGCGTGTGTGTGTGTGGTGTGTGTGTGTGTGTGTGTTTGTTATTCAACAAGTGTGCAAACTACTACAGGCCTGATAACAATTTACATACAGATGGAGTCGACCCCGTCGGGGGAGTTGCGGGATGGATGGACTGGTTACTTGGTTGGCTTGTGCGCGGGGTGGCCGGTGGTCTGTCGTGGGTGCCCTCCCGATCTACAAATTTTAAAAATTTGGACTAACGGTTATGCGTCACGGGGCATTTTACAGTCGTGCGCGCGCCAAAAATGAAATTTCCCACATGTATAACGCATGAATTTGCATAGAATAAGAGGAACTATATTATAATCACTCTTTTTATGTTTATAAGTTTGTTATTCAGTTATATAATCATGTACTCCCTATGCTTGAGTATTTGTATACATGTAAGTTCTCAAGGTCAAGGTCATAGTGTGTGGTACACTAAATTTTCTGTTTTTCATTGGTTTTTTTCAGTAATATATTGTACTTGAACTTCTTATTGATAAGTCTCCTGAAGGGAAATTGTAAGTCTGAAAAACAAGGAGATGCATAAGAAATTGCAAAAACAATAAAATACATTGGAAAAAAATAGATTTAGCTGATAATGTTCATGTTGACCAATGTAAGAGCTTGTTGTAGAGAGTTTTTCTGACAAATATCTTTCCTATGAAATATTTGAGTGTTTTTAGGCCAAAATGTGTACATCTTGCATAAATTTGCAGAAATAATCAATTAGTCATCAATTACATGAAGTACAGAGGCAGTTTTGTAGATTACATCCCATATTATGTGAATACCAAATTTCTCACCCATTGCATGTTTGAAAGCAGAGAAAACAGCAAAGAAATAACAGAATTCTAAGTATGAAAAAAGAAACAAAGAGATACATTAGAAATTGCAAAGAAAATAAAATACAAAAGAATTAATTTGAGTATAGCCGTTTTTCATGTTGTACAATGTTATTTTGTAATAAGTTTTTTCACCCAAAAAACAGCATTCCCATGGCTTACATGAGCATTTTAGGCCCAAATACATTTTTTTTGTATAAATTTGCAGAATTAATTATCAACTAAAATGAATTAATTTTGGATACAGTCTTGTTGATTACATCCCAGGCAATATTCATGCCAAATTTGGCGGCTGTCGCGCTCAATAGCCGAGATCTCGGGGCATAGCCAAAAAAGCCCAGCCTAATTTAAAGGTCTTGCAAGAAATACAAAACACATGCCTTTTATCCTAAGTAAGCGATTTGCCTTCATGATGCATATTCCATCTAGTAATTGTCAAATCATTTAGTAGATTTCATAGTATTATTCATTGTACCATCTTGTAGTTATTTAGTGAGTGCATGTTCACTGATGTAAATCTAAGTAGACTACAAAACTCTTCATAACAGAATAAATTAAAATGTCAAGATTCAAATATAAAACAGGAATATAGTTAGATTTTAGAAAACCTTGCAGCCGTGACCCAAGTCACATGTGTGTATATCAGGAGGCTGAGGACAGGTCCAAGTCACAAGCGTCCAATGTCAAGGACTGGGAAATTCACCCTGGAGCCCTCTAGCACTACAAATTGCTAAGTCACCACTAGGCAGGATGCAAAGATCTATGGGAAAAGAATAGGTTACCCTGAGTTGTATGGGACAGGAGTTGATCAGTTTACACAAATGTGCACTGCAAGTAGGAAATGACATATTGCACTTTGTCCGTACTTTGTCTGAGACTTAACATTGAGTTGAAACCCATAGTGTGACTGCGATTAGGATGGGGGAAATGTAGATCCTATGCTCTGAATGTTTGTGGCTTTATTATGATGTGTGTGTGTTGTCAGTGGTGTCAAACATGATTCACTGCATGATTTAGTTATTTCCTTTTTTGTTCTCATGTTGCAGTAGATCAGCAAGAAGCAGAACCTCTTGATGAGAACATCACCATGATGGAGGAGTGGTTGAGAAGTAACCGGGAGCCGGAGGAAAAGGTACACGACTATATGAGAAAAACGGCAAGAACACATCATAACTGGATAAAAAAGCAGCGATTGCTCGGTCACGAACATTCTCGCCACATATCCAAGACTGCTTGATAATGGAATGGTATGTGAAATTTGAAATTTTTCAATTATTTGTGTGTATTACCAGTGACCAGAGGTTGTTGACTGGAGTTACATTTTTTTGATTAATTTCCCCGTTGGATAACTGTATAACTCAAGGACACGCTATACGCGTTTCGTACGGGGTACGTACTGGGTTTTACGGTACGTGTCAACACGCTATAGTATAGTGTATATTTTCAATGACCATGACCTTGACCTTGGACCGATTTCGCCCATTAACGAACTTGACCTCACTTTTCCCCGTACCATTCCATAGAAAAAAAATTGGAATGATACGTTGAAAACTGCGACCAGTATCGAGGGGACAAAAACACAAACGCGACGAATACCATACTTGCGATTTCGCAAGTAACAAACATACATACATATAAACGAAGTGAATAACATACTTGCGAAAATCGAAGATTTCGCAAGTAATAATAATGACAGTAATCAATTTCTTGGTTCAAATACAACTGGAAAGCTTGTTAAATAAGCCATTCATGGCAGGAATCACTCCTAGGACAGGGGAATTCAACGGCATGCAAGTGGTGACACACAGGTATTTTTGTGCACAAGCACAATGACTAGAAAATCACATTTTCATTTTTTTCTAGAGTCGATAGGATATGATAGAATGTTGTTGTAGGTAGTTGATTTGATACAGTACCTCTATGGGCAACACAGGAAGGTTACTTTGAAAATAGGAATTCACCTGAAGCTCAAGTGAGTGTCAAGTTTCACAAGCTTAATACTTAATATCATCTCTACGCATTTTACCCTAGTCATGGTAAATGTATAAGGCGTGTTTTGTCTACAGTTGTCATCTGCCATGTGCATTGAATACTTTCAGTATAGTGCACATTGATGTATACACTACAGTTAGATGTTCACTCATCTTGCTATATCTGAATTCTCATTCTAGATTGAGAAAGATTTTGCTGAACTCTTTCCCGAAAAATCTGAAGCGCTGTACCAGAAATGGCCCAAATTCGGTCACCGAGTGGTGGAATATGCCCAGAAGACTGCGGTCAGTTGGAGAAGCATAGGACTGGAGCTTGAAGATATTGATCCAGACATACTCTCCCAGGGTATGTGATACCAGGACCTTCATTTGGGCTAGAGAAATATTGTTTTATACATGTGTGTGTATTTTTTAGTGAATACGGCCCCTCTCAAAGTCGATGTACTGATTTGCTAAATGTATCGTGTAGTCCCATATATGGTATCAAGATAACTCTTCTTTAGGCTGGCCGAGTCAGGTTATTTCAGTGATGAGAAGCTGGCAAATCGCCGCCAACCCAAAGGAATGTTATTGTCCTGTTGATACCATCTGGGTAAAGGCAGGATAATGCCAGGTTGGTGCCCCAGTACGGCTGGTTTCATGTGTGACTGAACACAGTAATAATTTTACCCTAAGTTTGTCAACTTTGAGAGGGGCTAGAAAACAATAAGAAAGGAACACCCTTAATTTTAACAGATTTCATAGAATTAAATGTTGAGATTTCAGATATTACAATTTAGGCTCACTGCCATGTGATCCACATAGTCAATTTAAAGTGGAGGTGAAAGGTCATCACTCCTAAACTTGTTCCAATATTTAAAGTAAGATATTCTTCTAATAATTCATTATGTTTGCTTTGCTATGATACAGTGATACTGAACTTGGCCTGTCTTTTATGTAGCTATATGGTGTGGCCCAGAAAAAAATGGACAAGGCACTTTACAGATGATGAGAACAAAAATAATTGGTGTCGCTGGAAAGAAGAACTGAAAAAAAAGAGTTACCAAAACCATCCACTTTGAGTAGTTTTTGTGTTGTGGTCAATGTAAGTGCATCATGTTGAGATACAAACTCATTCTTTTCGAGCCTGAGAACTTATGCATCAATTTCACACAGCTGGTGGCCAGCCATAACTGCTGCTGACAAAGGGATAAATCAATGTATATACAAAATAAAGAAAAAGATTGAAAGACAACAGTTATGAAAAGGAAAGACTCTGATGAGATGGCTATAAGCGGTCAATTCATGCGATGCAAACTGTTATGTCTTGCCACCTTGCAATCTTGCATCTTGAAATGGTGCTCTTTAAAGTGCATTCAGAATATCCACTAAAGGATTTTCTTTCTATATTCAGAAAGCGCATTGTCCTTTCTTGTGGCCCACCCTGTATAGTACCCAAGTATTATATTGACTGCAAGGTCAAGCAAGACTTAAAGGTTTTAACCACTTTTTGGGTAAATTAACTATTTCACTATTTCACTGTTTTCCCACTTTACCAGAGGAAAAGACCAACCTGGGTTTTTTCGTCCTCCCTGTCCTGTTCCGTGGACGGAAAGAATCAAAGAGAGGAATGTACACAACTGCTGAAACGCTGTCGTCATTTGTTGATGTTCAGCCAGTATGTAGCACTACCTTTAGCATTTGTATCACATTCACCATTCTGTAAGGGAAACGGGTGGACCATGTACAATGTCTATGGAGGTTTCAGAATCTTGTATAGTAGGGGTTAAATTAATGTTTAACAATTATTTACCTTAATGTTGCATATTCAATTTATTTAGAATAAACATGCAGTCTACTTTTGATTCCTGACAAGTAACTGATCAGGATATAAATGCAACATTTGTATTAAATCAATTTTAATTCCATTTCAAAAGGAAAATGGGAGTGAAACATAAATTGTTCACCTGTCAATATTGATTGTTACAATTTACAAGTAATGTGCTGTGTGTCCTCAAGTACCAAATGTAGAGGAAAATAAAAGATATTTGATGAAACGTGGGAATGAATTTCTTTCAAGTCCATTCTTCTGCATGGATAGGCAGAGAACTAATTTTTTTACATCTTCATGCATTAACGATCTCAGTTGACATACAAATTAAATTGTATCTACAAAGAGTAGAATGTCATTGCCTTTAAATGTATTGCTTTCTATATCATCATGTTAACGTTTTGTTTGTTTTTTATTTTTTCTGCATGGACTACAGGAGGTACTCAATATCAAGGCATATGCTGATGCTATCAATGCAGAGTCCAGGCCACAGCCCTTTGTTGTTATCAGAGGCCACATGCTCCGCCCGACCCAGGCGTATGTTATAGTGGATCGCAACATACTCCCAGTTCCAACATTGCTGAAGGCCATTGATGTCTGTTTCAAGGCTCTATATGTCTTGGACCTCGAATACCAACCCCACAGTTTCTGGATCTGGAAGTTTTTGCAGACAGCTGTCTACCAATTTCCAGATGGGGGCCAGCTGCCTCCAAAACTAAGGGAAGTGCGTGTGTTCATCAATCAACAGTAATTGTTATTACATATACCCGTTTTTTCTGGCTACATTATGTCAAATTCCTGGATTCAGAATTCAGTCTGAAGCAAATTTGGTTGTCAGGTAGGAATGCAACATGTTATGAGGTCCAGTCATATTTGAGGAAATGTGCTCACTGATGTCTTAATTGTACATAGTCCCGGGGGTGCCAGTCAAGACCATGATTGTACACATGCGTGTCCAGAGCTTCTTTAAAACCACACTAAACAAGTATTTTGGACAAATTTACCCATTTCCATGTTCTTCCGCAAAGTTCATCCACTGAATTTGCAAAATGATACCCTACACGCGTTCTGTCACAGATTGAAAGTATACCCCTTTTTATTTTTAGCATTTTTTACTTGACCCGTAAGCACGCAGCATGTACAGTGCCTCATCTCTCAAACCATTGTTGTGCCTTTTTGGACACACGTGTGTACAGCAACATATTTGACTGCACCCCTGCATATTAGAAAGCACAAACCAAACGTCAGTCAGACAGACCCCTATGTTAGTTTTCCATATTCATTTACAAGAATAGAAAGGATGGAATTGGAATAGAAAAAGATATCAAATATCAAGATTTGTTTTTTTTACTCCAAGTATGTATCTGTTTGAAAGTACCTGGATAATAACCAACTCCACAAGCATCTGATGCATACATGTATTTAGGACACAATAATTCAAATACAAGCTGGTATGTGATGTAGGTAGCTGTTGGCTGTTGTTGTTCTGTAGTTTTGGGAATTATATTCCCGTAATGGTTTTTAAATGTTAGTTCATGTTTTGTTCATGCCCGAAGTGGAGCCTGAAAGTGTGTTAACCTGAGTTTAATACATTTGTTACTTATTTATAAGTTGTATGGTTCAATTGTTAGGCAAGTATTGTGGAATGAGGACTGATTGAGTTCATGGAATCAACAAATTTAAAATGATGTATGATACAACACAGGGATAACATTGAACCCCCCCCCCCCCAAAAAAAAAAAATAAATAAATAAATAAAATTAAAAAAATGAAGGACATGGTTTTATAGCAAACTGAGAAATGTCAAATAGAATACATTGCCCAAATAAACATACTACTACATGTATGTGTTTAAGGACCTGGATAGTAATAGATTCCATTCTTATCTGAAGCATATTCAGTACACAACATATCAAATTCAAGTCAGTATATACTAAGTTGTTGGTTGTTTATTACTTTTTGGGGGGGAATTCTATTCCTCTGTTGTTAATCTTTATATATGTTAAGTCATGTTTGCCTTTTTTCATGCTCAAAGTGTAACCTGAAAGTCTATGTGGACGTGAGTTACATTTGTTGCTCATTGATCAATAGTTAGGGCCCGCTCCCACATTCAAGAATTCTGACCAAGAACTTTCCTGAATTGTAATTTGAAATTTTATAACTGCTTATCGACAAGTCATTGGGAGTTTAATGATAAACTTCTTAATACGATAAATCATTGTTTAGATTTTTTTTATTGATAAGGCCGTATAAATGTTAGGACAAACTACAATTTTTTAATGCAATTTGGTACAGTTCTTGGTCAAAATTTGTGAAAGTGGGAGCACCCACTGAAGTTGAACAGTCAGGCAAGAATTGTGGAATGTGGACTGAATACGTTCATGGAATGAACAAATTCAAAATCATGTAATATGTATGATACAACAAAAGGGTCACATGGACCCCCTTAAAAAAATTATAATAATGATACAATAAAATAAATAAATGCAAATAATAAGAACACATACGAGTACAAGATGCATAATTTTACAACAAAAATTACAAATGTCAAATAGAATATAATGCCCAAAACAAACATACTAATCCATAGCTACCATTAGCATTCTTTCAAGAATATAATTTGTTCATAATTTTTGAAAAAGTTAAGTGAAGTATAATAATGTGTTCATCATTGTATAGATAAGGCTTGATGTACATTCTGTCTTCTCAGTTATCTTAGTTCTAATAACCAGTAATTAACAAAGCATTGTGAGCAAGTTGATTTTCCATACATGGCATACAGTGACAACTTTACAGGACTCTTTCCAATAGCAAATGTTAGACCTTAAATTATTTTCATTTTATCAATGATTTTTGGGCAATCCCCTCTCTGAGAGAAGCTACTGATTGTGTGGTGTAATTTCATTTATTGTTATTTGGATCAGTCCACACGACAATCTCTTTCTATCAAAGTTGTTAGTGTTTGAATTTTTGGTTAACAAAATATGGAATTATTATATAATGATTATTTTCAACTTTTGTAAAATAAATAAAAAAAATCAACGTTTTACTGAGAATATTGATTGTGAAGCAAACTTGTATTTGTAACAAAAGCTTGGGTCTCAATGTGTACACACACACACCCAGGGTGTGTGTGTGTGTGTGTGTGTGTGTGTGAGTTAGATATATTTGTTTATGAGCGTCTTGAAGGTTGGGCAAATTTCTGCAAGAAATTGGGCAATAATTACCAATATATGGTCATTTTGAGAGTTGGGCAAACGTCTATTTGAGAGCAATGGTTAGGCAAAATTTACCCAATATATGGGCATTATGAGAGTTGGGCAAATGTCTGTCTGAAAGAAATTGTTGGGCAATAATTACCAATATATGGGCATTATGAGAGTTGGGCAAATGTCTGTTTGAAAGAAATTGTTGGGCAGTAATTACCAATATATGGGCATTTTGAGAGTTGGGCAAATGTCTGTTTGAAAGAAATTGTTGGGCAGTAATTACCAATATATGGGCATTTTGAGAGTTGGGCAAATGTCTGTTTGAAAGAAATTGTTGGGCAATAATCACCAATATATGGGCATTTTGAGAGTTGGGCAAATGTCTGTTTGAAAGAAATTGTTGGGCAATAATTAACAATTTATGGGCATTTTGAGAGTTGGGCAAATATCTTGTTTCGGAAACAAAGTTGGTTCCTCTGTAGGCTTACCCAACAGTTGGTAAACTACCAATTGGGGAATATATCATTGGGTAAGATTTGTTGGGCAATGAATTAACCAACTAAATATATAACCAATAATTGAGCAAATTGAAGGTTGGGTAATTGTGATCTGTGAGCAGCTGTTGGGCAATTTCATTTGCCCAACCACATAGCATTTTGATTACCCAACATCAGTTGGGCAACTTTTAACCAATAGTTTAGAGGTCAGTATGTTGCTCAGTGTTGGTTAAAAATTGGTTATTTTTTTGCCCAACTCTTCTAAGAGTGTGAGCGTAACGGACATGACACAAAATGGACAAGGCTTTTTAACCTACTTTTTATTATGAAAATTCCTGTGAGTTTTGGGATAGAATGAACCTGGTTTGGGTATTAATTAAAACTTAAAGTCATGCTGTAATCATAAATTCATGTTTGAGATTAGTTTTACATTGCATTCTTTTTTTATAGCTCAGAATGTAGCGTAACGGACATGACGCATTGAGCGTAACGGACATGACAGTTTTGTCCACTTTTTGTGAGCGGACATATTTGTTTTATTACGAGATATGGCAGATATTTTATTGTTCATATAGTAAGGTTGAAAGATAGGGACACACATCAGAACTGGTATTCTGTACTATCTCATATATTTCTGTAATTTTAGAAGGGTTGGTTTTTCAATGTTTACACAAGATATAAAAAATAAAGCAAACTTGCTTCTGCACCAGCTAGCTACAATTTATGATACATTTTAGTTAATACTACCCTCCATACCAAAACAGAACAAATTATTAGTTGATGCTATGGTGTTTTCTCCTTTATAGGCTAATATTTCTCAGATAGTATTAATATGCTAGCGTAGCGGACATGACACCCTTGTGAAGTGAACCATATCTTCACTTCTTTCTTTCAAAAAAACATTTGGTATAAAAAAGACAAAACTAACAGCTCAGTACTACTACCAAATGTTAAATAGTAACACATCTAAGTTCTTTTTTGCAGGTTTTAGTGATCTAACAACTATACTACAGTGCATGGAATATAATGCTTAGAGTACCACAACAACATACAACAAAGTAGAGCACGTCTCAAGCTTTGAGGCAAAGAAACTTAATGAACCAGACCTGATCAAAAGTTTGAACATATCATGAAAATGTCCTGAATGATTCACATCAGTTTTAAAGAAAGAAAGTTAACTACATGTATCTGCAACATGCACTAAAGCAGTTCCACAAAAACCAGTGTCATTATGAAATGAGGTCTAAGTTATCATGGAAAAGTGCTAGGGAGATGGCCAATAGTGGAACTGCATTGTCTTGGCTTCAGTACTCCACTATGTAAATAAACAGGGACATACCTGCTGCTGCATGTTGGTCATCAATCATGATCAAGATGTTGGAATGGGATTACATAACAGGGCTAGCAAGATCATCTGAAATCTACAGACTTCCATGGGTAAACTGGAAAATCTGCTTGTTGTTGTGTCTTAAATATAACAAGCAGATTTATATTTATGAGTCACTAGTATCTAGAAACATCCCACTATCCTCAAGCAATTGAAAATAATAATCAATCTATTAAATGGAGCCCACAATGTGGTTTCTGCCACTTGTCGTATATAAAGTGTCATGTCCGTTACGCAAAGTGTCATGTCCGTTACGCCATTTGCTTGAAAACTGACAGTGGTAAGGAAAAATGGTTGCTACACATGTAAGGGGATTTAGTTCTAACATAGAAACTGAATTTACAGTAACCAAATACAAATTTCCTGTTGGCTATGAAAACTTTAAGTGAAAAACGTAACGGACATGACACTTCTAATGATAAAGAAATCACACAATTTTGAGGATCAATGCCTCGAAAATTGATGAATGATATAAACATTCATTGTGATTTTCTGTTGATATGTACACTGAACTACTGTCTAAAAGTTGAAGGAGACCTCCAGTAGATTTTAGGCCTTCATTAGAGACAGGAAGAATTAACTCTTCAAAAATAGCCACAGTTTTGTGTTATTGCGATACATCATATTAGATTTTCACTGGTGGAAAAAAATACGAAAATTTGTCAGTTTAATGATTTGTCTATTGGAAAATGAACATTTATACATTACTTTTCAAGAATATTTGAGAGTTTAAGTGCAATTGCAAACTTCATTTTTTTACTAAAGTGAACATTTTTCATGGAATTGCCCATATGCAGTACCAGGTCTGGTTGATGGCGTTAAACCGAGGGCAGCTGATTAGTGGCCAGAGAGACTGCTTAGAACTGGATGTGATTCTCGTTGATTGGGCATCAAAACTGGATGTCAACGGTGATGAGATGGTTAAGAGTAATAACCAGGACATTTAAATTATTGTTGTTGCATACTGTTATTACAATCTGTATCAGTATTGTGTTATTAAAGTGATTAGGTAACTTTGTGGAGGCTTGATAAAATCTGAGCTTTCTGGCCTTACATGCTGTCAGTCTATGTAATATGGTGTAAAAATGAAGCCCATGGGAAAAAAGAACTTCAAAATCATCATGTGCTTCACAAAAGTAAACATATGCAAGTGACCGGAAATGCCAGACTAATTTTCCCCCATTGATTCAGTGTTAGACTAAAGCGTATGGCCATACGCTTTCATAAATGGGAGTATTCAGTCACATATATCTTAATAATAGCATAATATATTTGAAAACCTTTCTTTGCCTGGCTATTTATTTATCCCTCTGAACATCATTATACAAGACAGAAATCAAAATTCAATAATTCAT
Source organism: Heliocidaris erythrogramma (assembly GCA_025617745.1). NCBI lineage: Eukaryota > Metazoa > Echinodermata > Echinoidea > Camarodonta > Echinometridae > Heliocidaris > Heliocidaris erythrogramma. The sequence continues at coordinate 21,191,538 of CM046858.1, forward strand.
TAAATCAAGCCTCCACAAAGTTACCGAATGTTATCATTTGTTTAGTTTTAACACTCTAGTATTTTCCTCTCCCTTTTGTGAGCACCAACAGCCTTTTAACGATGGCAAGCAACCGAGTCTATGACAAATGATTGCAGCTCTCACTAGTGCTCTGCAGGAATTGAGTGTGCAACGTCTTTACAGGAGTGGCTGGATGAGTTTAACAGTTATGCAAGTCAATATCAACTTACTGGAGAGAACAGAGCACAAGCATTGCTTGATGATTTCGAAGGAGGAAGTTTTGTGTCAAGAAGATGAAGTTCGCAAGGACAGTACAGAGATCATAAAAGTGTTACAGTCTTTGTCTGCCCCTTCAGAATCCGTCCCGTCTTTGAGTCAAACATTTCACAACCGAGATCAGCATGATAAGAGGGATGGTGAGGCGTTAGCTGATTGCAGTTGTGCCCTTATGAGACTTTACAATGAGAAAAAGCAGCTGCAGACGATGAAGAGCAAAAGGCGTTAGAGCGATTGAGAAGTGTAACGTCATTCCTCACAACATACAGTTGAAAGAAGGTCCTGCGATAAGGCTTCCCTACCATCGCATTCATCCGTCGACGATACCGCAAGCCAAGAAAATGTTGCAAGAGAAGCAACGGGGCTTCGATGGCAGGCTCAGTTAATAAATTATGACTTCGAAGTCAAGAACAAACAAGTGTGGCGATGCCCTAAGTCGTTTCCCAGGAAGTCTGGATAAAAAGAGGCCGCATCTTGCTTGGTAGTTAAGGTGAATAATGTTCTCGGAGGAGCACATGATGTTGCAACGCAAGAAAGTAACGTCTTACCAGATGTCGTACCATCTTACTCTCATTAACAATTAGCTGTAACCCAGCAAGCTGATGAAGAGCTACAAGAGGTATGGCAAATGTGGAGAAACAAGTGCACTGGGAACCTGGACAGGAATATAACCGCAACGTTCCCAGATTTTGTTGATGGATCAGAGAGTGGACAAAATTCTCCTGTTTAGGATGGAGAGTGATCCAGTTCTGGGCCACTTTCGGCAAGTGTTGGTACCAGATATGCCATGCAATGTTCTACTAGAAATGACACATGACAAGTAGGCTCATCAAGAAGTAAATCGAACATATGAGCTGTTGAAAAGGAGATGCTACTGGCCAGGGATACATCAAGAGTTTAAGAAGCATATCCGTCAATGTTTGAATTGCACCGCTTCAAAGTCGCCTACCCCTTCTGTGCGGCCCCTATGCACCATGTGCTAGCATTTCAGCAACAAGAAATTGTGGCAATGGATTTTCTCAAGCTTGATAAAGTAGTCAGATTATATGAAGATGTCCTTGTTCTGACGTGTTCGGCAAATTCTCCAAAGCAGTACCATGTCGCCACTAGACTGCAGTGACAGTAGCTAAGGCACTGAGAGATCAATGATTTGTGCTCTACGGTGTTCCCGCTAGTCTCCACTCAGACCAATGAGAATCCTTTGAGAATGATGTTATAAGACAGTTATGCAAGATGTACAGTATGGCATAAGTAAGTCTCGTACCACTGCATATCATCCAACAGGAAACAGACAGTGTGAGCAGCTCAACAAGACTTTGTGCAGTCTTCTCAGATCTCTCACTCCAGGGGAAAGGCAGAAATGGCCGGATTTGATTCGATATGTTGTTTACATGTATAATACGACTCCCCGCAAAGTGACAGGAGTAAGTCCTTATTTCCTGTTGGCGGACAACCGATATTGCCCATAGCTTATCTACTTGACAGGTTACATGATAAATGGAAGGACTACATTGAAACGCAACGTAAAGTCATCGAGACAGCGTACGAGGTTGTTTCAAGTCGATTGATACAGGCAGCAGAAAGATAGGAAAAGAGACACAACTGTCATATGACTGACCTTACATTGCAAGAAGGAACCCGAGTCTTGTTAAAGCGCAATGCTTTTACTTGCCGTCACAAATTGGTCGATAAGTACTTTGAGACACCTACGTCTTTTTGGACAAAAATGATGAAGATGAGCTTTATGAGGTTTGACCTGCGATGTGTGGTGCATCTAAGTGGGTAAATCGATGACAGCTCATCTTGGATCTACGTGACATATAGGAAAACGTAGTCGTGGATAGCTTTCCTGATTCTGAACAGTCAAGGGATGATGGTGATGATGATGATGATGATTCCTCACCCAACGAGGAAGAGGAAGATGATGTTTCAGACTTTTTCAGTGGGTACTTTTTCAGAGATGACAGTGTGAATCGAGAAAGAACAGATCTAAGACGATCAACTATATCCATGAAAGGTTTGAATCATAATCCAGGTCATCTACCAGTGTCGGTAATTACTGGACTTCTTGAATGATTTTAGAAACCTTATTTCACACGTTGTAGAACAAACCAGCTATTATTTTTTTTTTTAAGACATAATTGGATATTTTTTTAAAATTGATTAGTAGAGCTGTAGACATGTTTTCTTTAGTTGGTTTGCCTATGGGTCCATGTCTGTGTTTTATATTAGGTTTCTCCTATATTTGATGTACCATAGAAACGATTTAATCTTTGTAAATATGTTGCTTTATCTGTGACAAATGTTTTTCAAGTGTGGAAGATGTCAGGGGACAGAAATTCATGAAGAGTTGTTTTTACTTGTGCATTTTCATTAGAATGCGTAGTAATAGACAGACCATTGTCTTAAGGAGGTCAATTAGCGCAGTGATTTAGTGCACTGATAAGACCTAGCGCTGCCATGATTTTTACAGAACCATTTCACCTTGCATGGGGGGGGGGAGAATTTTATATACATACGATAAAATGTAGTGCAGAAGCAATGGATACTTTAAGCAACATATGATCAGATTTAGTGTCAGTTTGTGAGATAACTATTGACTGTAATTAAGGAAAAGTTGAGAAAAAGTGTCAATACATGTTAATCTGGCTAATTTAGAAAAGGCGGATGGATATTAATTGAGCTAAGAAAGTGCTGAAACAGAAAGTTTTGGAATTTGGGGGCATGGAGGAAAATTTATTGATATGAATCTCTCCTTTTTGTCAGTGTTGGTCAACAAGTTAAAGCCCATTTCGCTGATATTTTGTAGCTGTACTTTTGGTGACCACTGTGATTGACAGATAAGTTGGAGAATGACCTTGGGGTTTTCGTGTTTCTGTACAATAAATGACAGTCAATTGCAGATCAAATCTCCATCTCATTTATGAATACTTCCCTGGTAACTAAACCTACCCATCCTTGGAGCTCATCTCTCCCTTCCCCTGACATATAAGCTTTATCTTAAGAACAACAATCATAAAAATCAATATCAACATACTAAAAATTAATCAGTAGCATTACACGTACATGTATACATACGTGAAAGTGAACTATTCACACTAAACTATATCGAACCATATTGTGTTAGACAGATTAGACAGATCATCACCAAAATATACCATTTGCATTTTCTTTTTATTCAGTGGCATATATCCAATAATACGAAGCATCAGGAGAATACGGAGCCCTTAGGGTGTCATTTTTTTCTTTCATAAGTCGTTCCCTCGACTTACTCATTCTTTCGACTTACAACGTGTCCCTCTACTTACTAACTCGTTCCCTCGACATATGAATTGTTCCCTCGACTTATAACTCGTCCCCTCGACTTACTAACTTGTTCCCTTTTTTTTCTAGCTCGAGTCTGTGCACTGTACATTACATTCACGTATACCAGTGCCATGTAATCAGCCATAGGCCTATTCAGCCAATAAAATGTAGTGTTATATGGTAAGTTCACAATGATATTCTAGTTGTAAATTCACCTATTGTATAGTATGTGTACTTAAGGTAGCGCAAGTATAGGCCACCGGTGCATGCATAGACTCCAGCCGACCCGGCCGGGACAGACGTGTGTACATAGATCTACATCACGTGTATACATAACGTTCAAAACCCTCAAAAAACTGAAACCAATTACAATTTCTGACCGCCTGATGTGCTTGTGTATTCTTCAGTGTCTGACACAGTGTCAAAGCAGTTGCCTGCAGACACCACACACAAGAAGGTGAAGCACAGAAACATCCTGAGTGGGTGAAAGATTTTGTTAAGTAAGGTTGTTACATGTTATTAGAAACTTCATGTCTGGAAGTGTTTAAATCTTAGACAGCATCATTACGTATTTCTGGAACTGTATGCTTTAATGCATGTATTTCAATTTACCTGGATATTGCTGGAATTCACATTTCTTCTTCACACTCAGAACTCAAATTTCAGTCTATTTAGTCGAGGCTAATTTCTGAAATTAAGTCTTTGCCAAGATTTCAACAATCAACCCGGCTCACTCAGACTGGGAGGGGCTGGACCCATTAAAAAAATGTCATCTTAAAAAAAAGAGGCTTATCGAAAAACAAGTGGCATTTTCATTTTTTCAATTTTTTTTTTAATTACACCTACCTCTTCAGACTTCACTCGGGTCTTTTGCCTCAGCTAGAATGAGCCTTAAGTTTGGGTGAGATTTATAAACTTTAGGGTTAAGTGATTAGGATTAGGGTTAAGGTTGAGGCGTTTGAGTTAGGTCCAGGTTAGGTCCATGTAGAAAATTTGTCTCACTTCTTACCACTTCTTGCTAAAAATTGTCCATTATTTGAATTCATGTAAGAAGTAACTAAAATGCCACTTGGGTAAGATAACAGACACAGATTCCGATGCTCCATTTGTGGGCCGAGTTTTATATTTTTGAAGAAATTGGTTGAATGTGCAGAAGCAACGCTGCCTCAGAGCAAAACTCAAAGCTTCTGGACAATATGAGGAATATAAACAGCAGCACAGAGAGTAGGTCCGGAAATCTGGAGCTGCAAGGAAAGCAGCTGAAACAAATCTTCCAAAGGCTGTGAGAGAACGTGTGGCAGAGGAAAAAAGGGAATCTACCAGAAAGCGGGTTGCAGAATGGAGAAAACGCAACAAGGAAAAGAAAGAACAGGCATCCACTCAAGAACAGAAACTAGATGAATCTTCGACCGCGCGCGGTCAGAATTTATGCCTCCGCCATCACCAGATTGACAATGTATGGCATACATGTACACTCTAAAAAGGATTGGTCCAACAAAATTACAAATCATTTCACTTAAAAAGCACAGGACACAGAAAATTTATTTCATTTCATTTTCAAATAAAAAACTTACCATTGATGACTTACAATCATCAAATACACCAAGGAAATAAATATTTTATAGCAAATAGACCACTGTCCCCATGAAATTTCTTTGACCTTGAGACCCCCAAATCTAATCAGTTCATCGTCCCTCCCATATGAATACATGGGCCAAGTTAGAAGCTGATCCGTCAAACGGTTCCTAAATTATCACAAGATCGAACCATTTATATGTATATAATGACCTCTACGACCTTTGACCTTTGACCTTGAGACCCCAAAATCTAATCAGTTCATCGTCCCTCCCATATGCATACATGGGCCAAGTTACAAACTGATCCACCAAACGGTTTTGAAGTTATCGCGAGAACGAAAAGGGGACGGAGGGACGGATGACCCAAAAACATAATGCCTACGGTGGGCGGAGGCATAAAAAAGATCATCATTTAGGAGTGCTCAGGCCTATACAAAGGCTAAAGCTCGGGCTAGGAGAATGCTTCCTCAAACACCAAAAAGAAGAAAAGCTGAATGCCGTAATTTCTACGACACTGAATGTGATGCATCAACCCCCACATCTTCCAAAGAAAGTCTCTGCGCCTGAACCAAGAAACTGTAGATCTCGTTCACAATTTTTATGAGCGTGACAACATCAGTCGACAAGCTCCAGGAAGGAGAGATGTCATTACTGTCAGAGAAGGCAAAGGAAAAAAAGAAAAAAATACAAGCTAGGCACCTGACATCATCAATTTTGGAAACACATGCTCTTTTCTGCAAGGAGTACCCAGATGTGAAAGTGGGAAAGAGTAAATTTGCTGAACTTCGTCCCAAGCATGTCCAACTTTCGAGCAAGCTTCCCCACAATGTTTGCTTATGCAAATATCACAAGAACTTCATCATGGCAATTAACGCTCTTCACAAAGCATCATCATCATGTCCCTCATACTCCCATAGTACTCGTGTAGTGAACCTAACGAGCATGCTGGATGAATGAGTGCAATTTGTGCAAGGATGGTGCTGGATTCAGAAGAATCATGAACTATAACACTGCTGACGCCCAGTGGTACATTTGGAAAACTGCAGAAAGCTGTTGAGGAGGGCACCACACATGACCTACATGTACATGTAGTTGATTACATCTGCAGTTTGGTGCCCCAGTTCCTGAAACATACATACATAAAGCGTCACCAGGCATCCGAGTACCAGACATGCAAGGAAAGAGCAACCAACAACACTGATCCTGGAAAAGCCCTCATTCAGGTTGATTTCAGCAAAAATTACACCTGTGTCGCTCACGATGAGAACCAGAGTGCCCACTGGAATCAAAGGCAGGTTAGCCTTTTTACAGTGGCAATGTGGCATTCTGGGTCTCAGCACTCCCCCGTCATCACATCAGACAATCTTGCCCACGGAAATGAAACTGTGATTGCTTATCTTGACAAGGTGCTGAATGGCTTACCAGATTATGTGAAGAAGGTTTCCTTCTGGTCAGACAGCCCAGCATCTCAATTCAAGAACAGATGCATTGCAGCATCACTGGACACACTGCAATGCAAGCACAAACTCGAGATTCAGTGGAACTTTTTTGCCACATCCCATGGCAAAGGACCGGTGGATGGGATTAGTGGAACTGTGAAACATCATGTGTGGGGAAAAGTAAGGGCCAGAAAAGCATATTGTGTGCGATGCTGCTACATTCGTTGCTGCAGTTAAGGACATGAAGAGTGTAACAGCGGCAGTCCTGAATCAAGCTGAAATCAAGGCAAGAAATGCTTCTCTTCATCTTGATATCATATTTGAAGCCGCACAGCCCATTCCAGGAATCGCAAACATGCATCATATCCAGTCATCAAAAGCAGGGGAGATCTCAACATTCTGATTTTTTCGGATGCAGGTAGTCAAGCTCAACTAGAGTCAGAGGAGGCACAAGAGAACCCTTCCATTGGAGTGGTATGCAGTGGAGTATGATGGAGGAATGTATCCTGGAGAAGTCATTGCTGTTGGCCAAGAGAATGAGTATCAAAAGTCTGTTATGGAGCAAGCTGGGAAGTACTGGAAATGGCCCAACCCACATGATGTTATCTTTTAATTGAGAGAGAAGATGTCAAAGGAACTAGATGCACCAGCTATTGCTAATAATCACAGACACTTCAAATTCACAGACACATTTTAATCGGCTGTATAGTGCATAGTGCTGGGACTAAAAACCGGGTACCCGGGTCCCGCCCGAGAGAATCGGGTCCCGGGTTAAAATATTACATGCCCGTTTCCCGAAAATAAGTATTTAATGATTACTCATGTATGTAACATGACAAGGCGGTAGATAACGTTGACCAGCCATTTAATATCTACATGTAAATATCCATGTAGCGCCCCACTGCAGTGATGCGCTTTCGAGTTTTTCCCAGTGTTAATAGCTTCTTAAGGGTAAATATAAGCTTGTAATTTGTGTTATATGATTTTCGGGTAACCGGGAACCCGCCCGAAAAATCGTCGGGTTCCCGAATTGAAAAAATACCTGAAACTCCCACCCCTAATAGTGCAGTCAAAATGCGTGTTAAAATGACATGGAGAGTATCAAGAAAGGAGAGCACAATGTGAACATTTGGATTAGATTTTGTGTCTATGTACTGTATAACACATCTGATTTGTATATTTTAATTATGTTTGTCTTACTTACAGTATACTTATTGCTGGTTCTTTATTTGACGCTGAGGCAAGAAATTGAATGCGTTTGTTTTACATTTTTCGATTTGCAGAGCCCAAGCCAGATCACGTACAGTTTATTTACATTACCAATATAATGTCCAATAAGTAAAAGAGGGGAGGAAACTTATTCACAATGTTACCTTTAAACATAAACTGGTCTCTGAAATCCTACACACATTATTACAGAAACAGAAACTTGAATCCTACACACATTATTGAATTTTTGGTGACATTTATGTTGTTGACCATACATGGACAAAATGTAACGTGAGTAACCTTAACTTGAGTAACCACTTTATCTGCACCCCTAGTAAAAACCATGTGTTCCTTATATTTTTTAAATTATATACAAAGTTTGTCTCCCTAATATACTTCTTTGAAATGGATATAATCAAAAAGCTTGGTACATGTATGAGGACACTTTTCACTTATGTCGACTTTTCATTTTATGCATGTCCAAATCATGTCACGTGAGTAACCGACACATTTTAAAGATCTGCCAGGAGCATAATAAAATTTCTCAACTTTTGTTTTTATACAAAGGATAGTCAGACTGTGTCATTTGTTGTGATAAAAAGTTGTTTGGTTCATATCTACAATAATGGAGTTACAGCTCCAAGAATGAGTCAAGGTGTCTACAAATGTAACGTGAGTATCCGTGGAATAGCCCAGGACAGTCTGTAACAAAATGTACTGAAAGAGGATTCTGGCTATTATTTTTGATGATCTGATGGCACATTCCTTATAAGTTTACAGTATTTTTTATTTGTTTTTATTTGTTTAATTCTGATTTGTTTGTATTTGTTTATTTTTTTATTCATATATTTATTTTTTTATTTTTTTGTTGTTTTCATTTGAATTTGTACTTTTACATTCCCATTTTTCAGTTGGGGGGGGGGGGGGTGTGTTGGTGGCTTGTAACTTTTTTCCAACAAAAGTACAGTAATAAGGGACTTTCAATTATGAGATACTTATTGCACTCTTGTTACATGTATATGTATATGTGAAAAGATCAAGCCAAACATGGTACTTGTAGACAAAACTGAAATTTAAAATTTGTGCACAATTCAAAAGAGCACAATTTTCAAAATTTGGATGATTTTGGCAAAGTTATGAATACATCTTGCTAACATCATACTTATGTGGGGTTGCATGTTTTCCTTCTTCAGATATCCTACCCGTGAGGAATATAATTGTGTGGCACGAAGCTTAAAAAAGAAGTACCTGCTTCTGGCAGACCGAGTAGTCAATTCAACGGGATACGTAAGTTTATTATTTTTTATTCTCTTCCTTTTTTGCAGGGATGGCTGATTTGAAATCACATTCAATCTTGATTAATTTGTAAAATTACATTTTCAATTAAGAGGAGTGATGACATTGATTACTAGCACCTTGGGGCATATTCAATTGTATTTAAAAACTTGATTACAAAGTTTTTTAATATGATTTCAATTAAATCAAATAAATCAGCTTTTTTTATTTCTCTTGAAATGGAAAATGCCAGCCCTGCATTTTTGTAGTGTAATTCACAGTATGGTGAAGAAATGTGCATGTTTTTCCTACTGTAATTATAGCTATTCATACCATTTGATCACTATTTGAGTTTTGATTTCGTAAAAACTAGGTCATGCTGAACTCGTCCCTTTGGAACTGGAGCCTGTACAATAGTAATTCTAAAATTGCAGATTTTCATTCATTTTTCTGTTATACTTGCATCCTTTCACTCGACATGAGCTCTTGACAGCTCAGTACAGAATACTATAGTCACAGCGTTAGTCTCGACAGTGTAGCCTACAGTACCATAGGCGGCCCCACCAAGCATAAGCTTTAAAAAATATGCGCTATCAACAAGTGTCAAATTTCACTGCTGAGCACAAATTTTAGCAGCACTAGTGAGTGAAGTTTTCTGGCTGCTTATTTTGCATAATCTCCAACAAGAGCAAGAAATGTTCTGGCATGCTCACACACTGGGCTATATAAGTGTTTGATTATCTGGCTTACTCATATTATTACTTTTCATGTTTTTATTTGTTGCTATCACAGTGTAAAGTTATCTTTTAAAAAAGTCAAACCAGAAATGTTCACTTCAATTTCATAGATTATTCTTAATACCAGACTGATTCATACTAGTACTCTATGAATGAGTTCAGTAATTAACTTACTTACACTTTGTTTTTATTAAAGGATACTTGGAAGCAGGCCCTGAGTAACAAGTTCAAATATAACAGGAAGCCCCTGACGCAGGAGAGTGCTGTCCTCAAGCGGAAGCGGATCTTTGGACACCCGCGACAGGACCAGGGCAGGGACAAGGCGGGCCAACTATCCCCCATCAAACAAGAGCCCCAGGGGGCACGACGCTCACCTGAGGTGGATCAATTCACATCTGGTGCAGGGGCCCCTATAAGGCCACCCAGAAAAATTTCATGAACAATTTTCATTCTTCATCTATAGAGGTACATGTATCTCTAGACACAATACCAAGTCTGAGCTTCCTACCAAGTTCAGTTAAATTCAGTATGTTACCCCCACAGGGCCCCTATAGGGCCACTCAGAGAAATTTACTGAACAACATTCATTCTTCATCTATAGAGGTATCTCCATACACAATACTAAGTCAGAGCTTTGCCTGGTTCTGGAGAAGAAGATGTTTGAAATTTACATAGCTTTTACAATTGGGGGCCTTCCCCCTGGGACCCCTGGGGGCCACATGTACCATTTTAGCAACTTTGGTTCCCCTACCCCTAAGGATGATTCCTACCAAGTTTGGTTAAATTCCGATCATGTGTTTTGGAGAAGAAGATCAGAATGTACATTTTGCCTGGCAGCGCCCCCCCCCCCCCCCCTCCAGTATGTTACCCCCACAGGGCCCCTATTGGGCCACTCAGAGAAATTTCCTGAACAACATTCATTCTTCATCTATAGAGGTATCTCCATACACAATACCAAGTCTGAGCTATGCCTGGTTCTGGAGAAGAAGATGTTTGAAATTTACATAGCTTTTACAATTGGGGGCCATCCCCCTGGGGCCACATGTACCATTTTAGCAACTTTGGGTCCCCTACCCCTAAGGATGATTCCTACCAAGTTTGGTTGAATTCCGATCATGGGTTTTGGAGAAGAAGATGAAAATGTAAAAAGTTAACGGACGACGGGCGACGGGCGACAGGCGACAGACGACGGATGACGGACGACGGACAAATTTCCATCGCAATAGCTCACTCGAGCCTTAGGCTCAGGTGAGCTAAAAAGCTAAACGAGATCCCCCAATGGAGGTACCGTAGTATTAATCGTACATATTACTATATTATGGCTTAAACTGATGTGGGATTTCACTGGCAATCCGATGTCTGAATTTTTCCATATTGGCAACCATGGTCTGATGCAACAACATGATACAGAAGAATTTGAAAATTGTAGGTGGGAGCCAACAAATTTTAACCTGCTGCCTGCAATGCTTGAAGACATTATAACAAACTATACAAGACTTAAACATAACATAACAGTAAATTGAATCTTTGATATTCCTGTATTATAATTATATTTTTATTATCTTTATTAAGGAAAGACGGATGATATATTTTTTTTTTTTTAAGCATATCTATGCTAAAATTAATTGTCTTGCATTGAAATTGAAAATATAATTTCTATTTGAATTAATTGAAGAAAACACAATGTGATAGAATGTTGCGGAGGGGGCTGAATCAGCTGATTCAGTCCCCCCCCCCCCCCCCCAATAAAGAATTGTTACGAGTTTATGTTGTGCAGGGCCCACTGGGAGAATAGTTTGCAAAAACCAAAGTGGCTATCCTGGTTAAAGAAAGGCATATTATTATATTCATTATTATTTGTTATTGTGCTTGGAATATTGTTTCCAGGAAAATCAAGTTGGAGAGGATGATATGAGTGTGAAGAGGCATGTGGAACTCAAGCAACAATCTGTAAAGAGGATGCTAGATCTTGCCATAGTTGAAGACCGACTACAGAGGACAAGACCTTACAGGAACAAGTTGGTGAAGGAGAAGTCTATAGGGGAAGTCTTGGAGGTATTTCCAATTCTGAAATCTGATGAAATGGTAAGATCAACATGCTTATTCAAAGCATGTAAATATTCAAAGCATTTTTTTAGTGATTGTTTGTTCATTGAGTGCTAGAAACAATCAAGTTGTAAAAATATATGTATATAAAGGCAAATTATTCAGTTCTGAAAGTGGCTTTTTTACAACTATTTCTTTTTTTCATTGTCACTCCCCAAACTGATTTTTAAAAAATAAATAAAATGCAGTCTTATTTTGATTAACCATATTCTAATACAATTCATATTGTAGAGCTCTTTGAGCTTGTTATAGTGACAAAGTCATTTTAGCAAGTTATTGGGATTTTAGTGATTTAACAAAAATGGTGGAATTGCCCATCTACAAATTAGGCCTACTCTTTCAATATCCTCCTTTATCTATGCGTGTATAGCGTGAATATAGTACTTGATGTTGAATATTCTATATTCAGATAAAAAGTTTTTACTTATCTATACCGATCAAGTAAAGGGGGTGATAAGAATGAGTTTGTGCCATTTTTAATAATAATAATAATAATGATAATGTGGTGGGGCTGACTCAACCGACTTCGGACTTAGCTGGGAATCGGCAGAGATCGGGATGACATGCGACCAGACACATGCTACTAAAAAAGAAGTTGGATTCCGCTCACCAAAGACAAAGTCACCTTGAGTTGGGCTAATTCAACAGGTAGCAGCTAGGTAAGTCCTGGTAATCAGGAGTATTATTAACTTATTAACCTAAAGTTCGGTGTGGCCTAGGGTACGCCGACTATAATTGACGTAGCCAGTATTTTTTGTTCCTTTTTTCGTGGGGTCCTCTACTACCGTATGTGCGCGGCGAGCATCGTACCCTATTTTGCAAGCGCTGTTGTGTCGCGACTGTGCTGGGGTAGATGTTTCACCAATATTTCAAGCGGTAGACCCTCAACCTCGTAATTGATCTCCTTATTATCTTTTGAGTCGTTTTCGGCGCTTTACTTCGTTTAATTTTTGAGTGATTTCAGTGATTATTTCAGTGATTTTATCAGTGATTGTTCTGTGTGACCTGTGACTTTGTTTGCATTTTGTTTGATTATTGGTTATTTTAATGAGATTTTACTCGCCTTTTTGTGATTTTGATATTGGCGTGGCGTGTGGTTGTGCCATTTTGGCATTGCTTTGTACGGAGCCGAGAAAAGAGGTTTTGTTTTTTTCCTGACACAAGTCTGGGACGAAATGAATATGCAAACAAATAACATATTGCTAAACTTTAAACTCCAGTCTCACTCCTTGGGCAGTTTCAAGTTTGCGCAGTTAGTAGTTTTGTGTATTAAAACTTCCATCAAAAATCCAAGACTTAACGTGGAAAATACTGAAATCCTTGCAATTTGATTGGCTGAGAGCAAATTTTTCGGTAACAATCACTGACAAGACACGCCCCCTGTTTAGCGTACACTCGAGTTGAAACCATCCTGCATGCACCGCTATACGTGGAACTACACGCGAAGAACGGTAGAGGGTTCATGAATGCATTGCCTTCGATTTTTTCCCCCGACATAAACGTTCGACGGATGATTATGAAAAGATATTTCGAGGATCCCCTCAATATACTTTGATTTTTCATATGTGAAAGTTTTGATCTTGCGCAATGACAGCAAATGTGAAAAATAATGCTACATTTTCAGACTTTAAAAAAAAAATATATGGCTTCTCATTTCTCCAAGTTTTCACAAATTAAAAAATGATTTGACTACGAGTGATACTAATTATGGGTTAGAGCAACTCTTATTCTGGAATTTGACGTTTAGTTAATTTCATTTGGTTGTTTCTAGGGCGAGATTTCACGATTTAGCTGAGACTCTTCGGTAGCGGTTTTACGTAAACAAATTGTTTATTTTATGCAAATTAGGCAGGAAGGAGCGAAAGCTTTTGGGCAGTTAATTACAGTGTAGAGCCGCGACTGTACATAGATCTGTAGAGGTGTCGTGGTCTAGTGGATACGTCACCGGACTGTGGCTCACATGGTTCGCGGTTCGAATCCCGCCACGGCGCTAATGTCCTTTGGCAAGACATTCATCTACATTTGCCACTCTCCACCCAGGTGAAGTAAACGGGTACCCGGTAGGAAGAAATTCCGTGAATGCTTTAGCGCCTATCATGGCAGCTCGGCTAAAGCCGGGGTAATAATGTGATACTTTGTATTAAGCGCAGTAGAGTATATTCATATAGTAGCTGCGCTATATAAATGGAACATATTATTATTATATTATCTAATGGAGGGCACAGTATTAAAATAAGTAGGGAAAGTAGAAATAAATTGAGTACATTGTTCAGTCTTATTGAGGGTTCAATACGATTCTTGAGATTTCTCTATTTTCTGAGCTTCACCTGAGTGGGTGTATTTCTGTGGCCTCTTCACAGATTCGGCTTAGAAATATTTTTTTTTTTTTGGTTGTATTCACATACTTTGCTTTTACCTTTTTACTCTAGGGTTGGGCAAGGTGTTGTAGTGCTTCTAGTACTTAGGCTCTAAGGAGAGACGGTCTAATATTTTTTAACTTCATTTATTTTTATCTTTATTTATTTTTGGGTGGAGCTACTTTTAGTTACTATATTAACCTACAGGTTTAAACAATTGTGTAGGTGGGTGTAGGTTAATAGTTAGTAACTCTGCTCGCGCGTTGGTTATACTTCCGCTTTGCGCGTGCAGGTATTCTGTTCTGGTCAAGTGCGCGACTGGGCGGTGGACAGCTGCACGGTCTCCAGACGCTGTCCTTGATACCAAGTGGCTGATGTAAGTTACCTATTCCGTTTTTCTACAGATTTCTTTGTTTTTGTTTTGAGGCCGCTTTATGTACACACAGTTTTTTAGTGTATTGTCTGTGTCTTGGTGATTCACTATGTGATAGTTATTGTGTGAAGTACAGGTATTCGCACGTGTCCTTCAGCACGGAAAGGGCATATTTTCAATATATCATATGTGACCCGACGCCTCAAAACCTACAATAAGTCGCCAAAATTATTTTTTGGGTTTTATACATTTTCTGAAAGTAAAGATTCTCAGCTTTCCAATGGTATATCACTTGCCTAGTTTACCCAATGATAACACCTTTAAATATCACATTTTGAATCAGTATGTAACCAGCAATCAATAACTCCTATTCAGAGAAAATGGCCATTTAAGTTCGGAACAAAAGAGTGCTAAACCTTCGCTCTCTGTGTGCTCCCAAGTAAAACTGGGTATTCAAATGGCCATAGCAACCGGTTTGAAGGGATTATCAGATTAGGCTGAATTTTGGCAAGCTGCTCCAGGAGGACCTATTCATTACTCACTCCAAAAATCAATTTAATACCTTTGGAGGTAAAGTAGTAATTTGGCATTGAATGAAAGTATTACAAAAGCTCTCCAAACATTCATTAGCGCGACAGGTGAAAAAAAGGAGTCATTTTGAAATGCCCCCAAAACATATTTCTAAGTCGAATTACGACTCACAAACTTGAGACATGATAGAATGATAATGAAACTACCCATTTCTATCAAAAACAGAAACTCGACTGATCCAAGCAAATTTACTATTTTGGGCTTTTTGCTACGTTGTGGTCCGTGCGACTTATTGTAGGTTTTGAGGCGGCGGGTCACATATACATGTGTAGAGGTTTCATTAGAATCTTTTTAGCCTTACTCTGATTTTCTATTAGCATAGAGGTTTCATTAGAATCTTTTTGGTTGTGAGTTTTGAGTACTACATGGGCGTGAGTTTTGAGTACTACATGGGCACTCGTTTATTTTACTCATAATTGCTTACCTTCTGCAGGCTAAACTTGGCAGCGATTGCTTTGTGCATTCTTGCATTGTTTCTATTTCAGAGCATTTTTGTGTTGAGACTAGCAGATTGAATTTAAGTGAAGTGTGCTTATTCATATTACGCCAATGGACAGGGTCCATGTTAATTCGTGCTCTGCTGAGGAGTTAGCCGGCATTCCGGGGATTGACCCTGATCATGCTCAGCGGCTCCTGAGGATACGGGCACGTGTAGGAGAGTTTTCTCCCAGCTTTTTTCAGGAGTGGACGGACGTGGCTGGCATCCATTGGCCTCAATACGTCCTCCCCTACTTAGATTTCTCTCTCATGCGGCCAGCGCCCACCCCACTGGGGGTAGTAACCCCACTCTATCCCAGTCTGGGGGTCTTTCATTGGGGGAAACACCGTCCACCTCTTCGGGTGGTATGCCTTTGGGCCCCATGCCTGAGGCCAATGGCGCCTTTTCAGCTCCCCCGGTGTATCGCTATGACCGCTATCCGCCCCCGCCCCTGCCTGCTGTACACACCAGGGGGGAGGGGATACCCACCCTGACCCCTCAGTCAGGGAATAGACGCGACGCATCTTCACTTTCAGCACCGCCCGGTTTCCAGGCATATAGGGAGGAAGCCCCCACCCAGTTTTTTTAGTCGGGCCAATCTGAGTCACAACACCCTCGGGCAAGAGCTAGGCCCGACGGAAACCATTCTGGAGCCCAACGAAAGTGCTATGGCGATGTGAGGGATTCTTTTCACTCTCAGTCTGCACCGTTTGCCAATTCCCCGGAAACCCGGCATGCGTCGTATCCTGTGGGACATCACGCCCCAGGATACCGGTCCGCTGATAGAGGCCCGAGACAACAGGGCAATGCACCCCTGCTCCGGCCGACACGGAAGGTATCAGTCCCAAAGTCTATCACTTATAATGGGACAGGTAGCTGGCGTACATTCTTTGGAAAATTCCAAACAGTAGATGGACAGCAGACGAATGTACAGCGCAGCTCTATTGGTGTCTCCAAGACAGAGTGGCGGACTATTATACCAAGCTGGTTCAACGAGACCCAGCCACTCAGTTTTACGACATAGCCCGCCAGATGGAGGAAAGGTTTGACGGGCAACTACAACCTGAGTTTGCCCATGTCGAGTTTGCCGGTGCGCGCCAGGGCCCTTCCGAGTCAATATTAGAGACTGACCGTCTTACCCAGTTAGCCTCTCGGGCATTCCTGGGTATTCCTGTCGTCCAAGTAGAGCAACAAATCATTAGTCGGTTTTGTCAGGGCTGCTCCAATCGGGAAATAGGTCAACAGGTGTTAAATCGCCGGTTTTCGACAATCAAGGAGGCCACCCTTCCTGCACAATGGTTACAGCAGACTGCGCGTGCATTTGGAAAGCACCGCAAGGAAGTGCGCTTTGTGGCCCCCGAGGAGGATGTGGCCAATAGGGTGCAGAGGGTGGACATCCGTTCCCCTGACCGGGGGGCCCCACTGACTGGAAAGGATGACAGGCTCTCCCAAATGGACCAAGGCCTGGCAACACTCAATGCCAAAATCAACCAGTCCCAGGTAGATTTGAGGAGAGGCATTCAGTCACAAATCTCTCCACTGGCCCAGCAAGTGGAACAGCTGATGGCCATGGTGAAGCAGCTGTGGGGGACAAGGCCATTTTCAGCAGGCCTGTCCATCACCGCGTAAGGAGGAGTCTAGAGTCACAGCAACACAGAGAGTGACGGCTGTGGTGGAGGATGGGGAGGAGTCAAACGAGAATGGGTCAGGGGAGGAGGCCAACCCCTGGCCCGGCTTGGAGCTGGCCGGTTTCTTCCAGTAGACAATGCACCACCCAACACAGGAGCGAGAGACCCTCCTGGAGGGCAACCAATCCTTAACAGAGGAACAGGTGAAGACGTTAACTAAATATGTGGATCAGCTGGACTCGGCTACACTTAGTGCATCAGAGACTGCGGCAGGTCCAGGAGAATTAGGACCACAGGTTGAGCCAACTGAGGCCACCCACCCTGATTCCAAACCCACCGACATGGGTGTGCCCAGCAACGCTACCGGGCCAGTATCTACTTATGGATTAAATGCGAGTGAAGGGTCAGACCAAGGTGAGCAGTTTCTTGTTTGCCAACTCCGGTCTGACTCATCGCTCCGGGTTCGCCTGAAAATCGGCAATTGGCTGCTTCGAGCAGTGGTGGATATGGCGGCCCAGGTCACATTGATCTCGGATAGGGTTCTTAAAAAATTAGACCCACAACCACTAGCAATCCCGGAAGCAACCCTTAGGAATGCAGGCCACGACCTCACTATGAAGGGGTTGGTGGTCGGCCCAGTCAAAATTCAGCTTGGCCAACTGCATTTCGACGAGGACGTCCATGTCGCCCCAATTAAGGATGACATGCTTCTCGGGCTAGATTTCCTACGACGCCATCGAATTGATGTTCACATCAAGGATATGGAGCTTGTCATGGAGAATCAGGCCATCCCAATGGAATTCAGGATTACCTCAGAACAAGATAGGGTGCCAATATATCTAGTATAAAGCAGTCTATTTATTCGTTACATGTATCTAACGTGATGTAGACCTACACACGCGCTCGACCAGGCCGGGCCCGGCTGGAGTCAATGCATGCACCGGTGGCCCAGCTATACTATTATTACTTGAGCTTCCATTACCAGCCCGATTTCATACAATTATATTCCGTAATATTCGCAAAATATGGCGACAAAACACACATACAAAAGAATAGGTGAATTAATAACTAGAATGTCATTGTGAAATTACCATAACACTACATTTCATTGGCTGAATAGGCCTACTAGGGCCTACGGCGGGTATGTGCATGCTTGTACTAGACTCAAGCAAAAATAAAAGAAAAAATGTTGAGGGAACGAGTTAAAAATGCCTAATTTCTTTGTTTAAAGGTATTCTAAGAGTTCCTGTAATGGTGGAAAGCAAATTTTTACAGATCAAAGAAAATTTACACTGAAAAATGTCTGACATATTCAAGATAACATGTAAGGATTTCTGACAAATGATTTTGGTAGAAAATTTAGCAAGGTAGCAAGCAAAGAAAGATAACAGACATACATGTAGTGACCGAACATACATTCCGACCACATGTTCTCATATTGTGAGTTGTGGCTTTTCAGCAATTTTGTTGTTGACAGAAGTTTACTATAAGGCAGGTCTACTGCATTGAAATAATTCAGAATTATTCTAAGCTAGTTTATCTTTTAATGTAAATGAATTTCCAGCTATTAAACTTATGTTTCCTAAAATTTCGCATTCTAAAATTACAAGTAACAAAGGATGGTCTTTTCCAAAACCCTATTACATATACACACAAATAGTTTGCAGAACGGAATTCAAGCCTTTGCCATTTTATATTGGCAAAAAATATATTGCACATACTAATTTATGCAAATGCAAGCTACCACATCAAATATGCAAAACATGTTGAGAAAGTCACCATCAAAATATAAAAAGAATAAGAATCAGGGTTCCCACAGAAATTTAAGTACCAAATTCCATGATTTTAAAGAAGAATCTATTTTTCCATGACTTTCCAGGTTTTTCCATGATCGTGAGAACACTGAGAATTACTTTTTTCTAAGGTACTAGTTAGTCATATGAAAAAGAAAACAATACTTGACAGGCATTACAAAAACATGTGTGAGAGAAATGGCCCAAGCGATCCCTGCACTGGGGAGATGTCAAAGTTTGTTCATAAAGATGACTTGTCCTTTTCCAACTGGAAAGCTTTACTGTACCACATTTTTATGTTCTTTTTCAGATGACTATTCAAAACCTCACTCAGCAGAATCTTTCGTTTTTCATATTTGATCTATCACTGTACTGTAATTTCTTTCAAAATCCACTTTTAAAAATGGACCACAAAGCATCGGGGTACCAGAAATTTCATTTTCTCCCCAGAAGTTGACAGTGTGTAAGTAATGGAAGTGATGTTATAGGAAAGCATCATATTTCGTAGGATATGTTTGGCGGGTAGAGGGGTGGGAGTTAGAATAAAATTAAGATTCCCATGACCCCTCCATCCTTCGTCACCCCCAACCTCATTTGCCAGTTAATACATGTATATATGCCCCTGAAGTATTTAAGTGAAATAGACTTTAAAAAAATTCAAAAATCATCCTCAGCATCCACGTAGTTGACACTCCCAAAGAGGGTTGTAAAACACAATGCTCTAGCGACAATTGCTCCATGGTCATCCCTAGCCCTAATCCTATATCTTTGATGAAATAAAGCCCATGGTAGCGTTTCATCAAAGCGTTCTGTCAGTGACTTTTACCAACAACTGTTATAAGCTACTGAAATCCTTGCATCTGATTGGCTGAGAGCAAATCTGTCAGTAAAAATCACTGACGAGACACTTGATGAAACGCTCCCCAGAGCAACGGTCTGTCCAAGATCAAATGTCAGAGCATTGTTATGCAACCCCTGCAAGATTTGTACCAAAACCTTTGGGGGGGTCATTGGTATCTCCACTACCATATGTTCAACAACCATCAACATTTCTATCCTTTACTACAGTAAGTCCAGTCTGGTTGAAGCTTGCTTTCAATATGTTTCAAACTGCATATTAGGACCTCTTTGTGTAACAGGAAAATTCTGCTGTAGTCAGTGATTATCTGCTCTATATTCCACATTGACAACCCTTTTAGTAACTTCATTTTAGCCTATTCACATTCTCAAGAATCTACATACATGTACATGTAGGCCTACCTCAATCGGCATTGAGGAACTAGTAGGAAGTCCGTACAACTGAGTTACACATCTAACATTATCCACAAACACAGAGGAGATACACAGTTTCATAAAACCTCCGCATGTATGTCTATGTGGCATCAGCAAACAAGAAGAATACAACTGCGTCTCCAAAATTTAATTTTGGCTCAAACTGTTCTTGAAATATCGCAATAACAAACCCACCATTACATGTAAGTGATCTTTATAACCTTTAGTGGGCGGAGGCATAAAAATGATTATTACATGTTACAGTTTTCACCTACGACCAGCAGGATAGGCAACCTACATGTAGGTCAAGCGTACTAATACTTCAAAGTTTTCTCCACTCAATTCTATTTTCATTTATATTTGGGAGCTCCTGCCTTACTTTGTCAAATAGCCCGATTCTGACAAATAATATTTCACGATTCTTGCTTTATGGGATTTAATATCAGGTAATGTCCTAGGTTTGTTTATTTTCCCCCCCTCCCTTTTGTACCACCTCCAAATAAGCCTCCCAGTATTCAACTCACAACATCTATCTACACACAGTCTACTACAGACCATGACCATGTGCTACTGCCTCATTGGGATCTAGAGGCTACCTCGAACAGAGCTGTTGCCAAGCCCGGGAGGAAAACCTTTGTTTACATTCATTTCACATTAGGTCGAGGGGTTCAGAAGCAGACCAAGACATCAAAACTATCAAGACCAAGACTGATCTTGCTACTTCACACTGTAGTTGCACACATCTTGGTAAACTCATTCAATAATACATCTCTGTACCTTCAAGATGTTTTCGAACTTGTCCTTTCTCCAGGTACAAAGTACTTGATTGATCCCTGCAGCCTTGCAACCATAGCTGAGCACACAGCTAACCAGACGGTGATTCCCAC
This sequence comes from Heliocidaris erythrogramma, assembly GCA_025617745.1. Classification (NCBI taxonomy): domain Eukaryota; kingdom Metazoa; phylum Echinodermata; class Echinoidea; order Camarodonta; family Echinometridae; genus Heliocidaris; species Heliocidaris erythrogramma. The sequence goes on from CM046858.1 coordinate 21,212,842, forward strand.
AGCTCCAGGAATGCCGCAGGGAAAGGCCAGGATCCGCCCTAAGGGCCGGGTCCACTCCTCCTCCAGGAGAATAACAGGTTCATAGCGGTAGGTCCAGATGAGGCCAATCATGAAAGCACTCTGTCAAAGGGAGAGGAGGACATTTTTGACAACATGATTGATTGGTTAATGTCTCGCTTGACTTACATTTAAATACTACAAATGGTTTTGTAGCTTAGCTCCTAGCAGTGGTGTAGGGTAGGTCCAGATAGGGGGCACTTGCATCATGGGGGGGGGGGGGGGGGGAACCACTCCTCCTACGTGAGTGAAATACATGTACAAACTATAATAAAGCCATGAAGTAAAGGGAGGGTTGTGGAGTAGGTTTCCTTCATGACCCTATGGGCCATTCCCACCCTTTTTATCTCTTTCTTTTTCCACCATTATATGAGGGGGGGGGGGGGGGAGGGGGGAGGGATATCTCTGCTATATTTTCTTCAAGGAAAAAGGCATTTAAGGATGAAGAGCATTTGAGCACTGCTTTGTCCACTAAGCCACCAAATAAGAAATAATCTTCAAATAGATGTAATCAAGAAAGTGTTTGTATTAAAGCTACAGCCAAGTCTACTTTAGAAACCATCTGTACCAAAAGATCATCTGTTTATAAGATCAAACTTTGAGTTTCCGTTGAACAATGTTTCTCATTTAAACTGGTAATAAAATAACCCGTATATGAAGTCACGTTTTCTCCTACTTGCCAAAAAAGCCTTGACACTGTCTTTCCAGTTTTATTGTTGGTGTTTCTGAAGAAGTTTTGTTTTTCAATTGATTGGCTATTCTTCATACATGTACATGTATTATGCAAGGTTCTACACACAGAAACTATATCATTCCACAATGACTGAACAGAAGAAAACCAAACAAAAAACCAAACAGGCAGCACATTAAATATTTTTTAATGTTACTTACATAGATGGTATTCAAGGCTAATGTGACTCCCCAGCTGATCGTAAATCTGGTTGCAACTTGAGAATTTTCTGTGGATGTCAATTGAGAAATGATACAATTTATGATTTAAAAAAACATCAGCTTTGTTGCTTGTGGTGGAAGCAAGGATACAAGTGTAGAAATGCAATATTGAATGAAATTACTAGCTTTGCCAAAGCTAGTAATTTACATTATACATGTATATACATACTTAACCAACAGATAAATTCAAAATTACTGTTTAAACATGAACTATATTTCTTACATGGATAATTCCTTGAAATATAGCATGCATTGATAACAGTTGGCATAGCTAATGTCAGAGTTATACAATGTAATTTCCAAACCTCACTAAAAGCACATAAGGATGTTATATCATTATATGTAAGATATGCGTGGCACAAGAATGGATTATCATTAGTATTATTATTATTATTACACTTTCAGCAATGTTAACAAAAAATGTACTGGTAGACGGTAGTGAGAGGATATCTTAGATCCCACCGTACGTACCATCATCTGCATTTTTACTTATGCATACTTACTTAAAGATTTCATTTCCTCTTTCAGTTTAATGATCTTCCTTTCTATTTTGGCATATTTTGAAAATTCTTCTTTCATGTTAATCTCAGACTGCTGATCCACAAGGTCCTGTAATGCCTTTTTCTTCTCTTCATTTGCTGCAGATACCAACTTCAATTTCTTCAAAATCTGTTAGGAGAGGTAAATCATGAATGTGATGAGAATGTACTAAAATACTGCAAGATAATATTGAGCCCCTTGCAGGAGGTTACTAAACAATGATGGCTTCATGATCATATAACCCGTAATAGTATTAGGACTTGTCCCACCTCGTACCAGAACCCAAATGGGCAATCTTTCTTTTTTCGCACAAAGGCTCCGCCCTATTGAATCAGGTACAATATTGTATTAGAAATGCTCAATCAAAACATGTTTGCTAATCTGCATTGGAGAATAGTTTGTATATAATTTTATCCCGTTTTGTAATACTGGTTCTTATCTTTACTCAATCTTTATGTTAAAAATCTCATTCACAACCATATGTGTATGTACATGTACTGTAAACCATACACTTATTCTATTTTCCTGTTTCTTTCTTGTAATATTTCAATTTCTGCCTTGGATTTTGACAGGTAGCACTATGTATGCTGTATTCATATTATTCTATTCATGTTGTGTTTTAAAAAGAAGGGGAGGGGGGAACTCTTTCTCTTGTTATGTATATGTATTTAACATTTGTTCTCTATGTTTATGGATGTATCATTTGTTCAGAACCTCTTAGAAGAACAGTTTTATAACTGAAAGAGTTACCTAGCTGTTTAAACAAAAAAAATAAAAAATAAATAAATGAATAAATTACAAAAATAAACAATCATCAACATCATACAAAATTAAGAATCTTCTGATAAACGAACAACAGTCATCTAAAAGAAAAAGAAACAAAAGGAGAGTGTGTATAGCCAGGACTAGCTTCCTGAGTGTAAAAAAAAAAAAAATGGGCTATACGCCTTTTACATCACGAAGCTAGGTGTTTTTTACCGTCAATATAATTGCGCACGGTTAGCAGGGCATGGAAAATGCCCTGAAATAACACTTTCCTGATAACTCCCGCGACCGACAGGTTCTTCACCACAGCATCTCCTCCTAGGGAAACGTTTGGAATGATTATTTGTTTAAGATTTTACAAAAACAAGGCATTAGCAAGATTGTGTCTCGCCCACTTGCGAAAACTGGAAATATCGTGATCTCCGTTGCCACGCAGAAGAATTGTATCTCTGGGTATCTGCCACAGAATGTAATATCCCATTAATGAGAAGGACTATTCACAAAATACTATTTGTCACAAGAGAGTCTTGCAGGTAAACTTTTAACCTATAGCCTCAAATGACCTTTGACCATATCATGTGACATCCAACGGCAACATAACGTGAAGGTACCCTCAGTGCAAATATGACCCAAGTTAGGTTGTAATCAAAGCAACTGGTGTGAAGTTATTTGTCAAAAGAGAGTCTTGCAGGTAAACTTTAACATATGACCTCAAATGGCCTTTGACCCTATCATGTGACCTCCAACGGCAACATAACGTGAAGGTACCCTCAGTGCAAATATGACCCAAGTTAGGTTGTAATCCAAGCAACTGATGTGAATTTATTTGTCAAAAGAGAGTCTTGCCGGTAAACTTTAACATATGAATGCATCATAAAGCATGAAGCTATATATATACAAACCCGAAGTTGTGGGGAGAGTGAATCGTGCACCGTTCTACGCTGGGTGCGCAGTGCACACCTAACACAGGTTTGTATAGCTCATATAGCTTCATGGTTTTACGGACAAAATAATGAAAAACGTCTAGAACCTAGACTAGTGCCGAGTCTGCTGACCCCTCGCCGAATCAGCTGCATCGAGAGAATTAGAGGTCATCTTTTGTCTTACAGCAACATGCGGAAGGTAAGCTGAATCCTATCCCCGCTGCCCATTTTTTGTAGATAAGTGTTCATATTATCAATATATTATTAATGTTAACATTCAATTTTGACCAGAACCAGGCACCACAGCAAACACCGAGGTAGACCGAAAATTCTGTCTCTCGTTCGTTAGCTCTTCACTTAGAGACAGAAACGGCCGTATCACTCTGCTGTGCAAACCGAATACACATTGACTTACACACTATAACAGTTTGAATACGGCTGGAAGATTTTCAAACGGAGAAAACCTTGGACCCTGAATTACCTGAAAAAGGAGCATTAAAAGGAATAAAACAGTCAAATTGGTAAGTTGAACATGTTCATGTAAGTATAGAGCCTAGGCCTAATCTTTTTAATTTACACAAATATTTTTAAAAATCGTAATATTCACATTTTAACAACTACATGCCTACTGTTCCTCTACGGTCAGTGAGTTTGCACAGGCCAGTGTACGGAGCATTTCTGTCTCTAAGTGAAGAGCCGACCCTATCCAAAACGAGAGACAGAATTTTCGGTCTAACACCGAGGGTGGTTTGCAAGCTAGGTTCAGCGTGCATGGGAATGGGTGATTCTAATGTGTGTGATTTTTGTGTTGATACGATCCGTCACAGGCCCCAATAGGACGAAGTGTACATGTATAGCTCCGTACGCCCAGTACCAGATTGATAAGCCAAGGAGCTTGTATAGCTAGGACTCTTCAACTCTTACTTTGCCACAAATGTAGGGATTCAGACTTGAAAGTGAAATTTTAAATACCCCCTAATTATTTTCCTCTCCTGTATGAATGATCTATCTAGCCTGGAAAAGGGCCTGCTGCACACACAAAAGCTATTGAAGCCTATTCACCCGTAAAAGCTAGTCTGGAGTACAAGGTTATCTACAGATAAGCTTGTACATGTACATGCACTCATAGCTACATTCCTATACTTCGTGTGTAGAATCTAGGCAGTGAATATGGCTCAACTTTTTCAAACACCACTGCACAAAAGTCACCAACATTCACTCAAAATCGGCATTTAATTTACAAAAACCGACCTCAATATATCCAAGAAATACAATAAATTCAAGTCACCGATGTTGGAAAAGATGATTCCAAAAATGAAATCCGTAATTTACTGTCGATTCTCGCGAAACGAGCTATCGGAGTCATTGTGTACATTTCCTGGTCGTTGCGGGCGCTGACATCTCTCCAAAGGAATTTTTAAGTTAAAAATTCGGTCCCTATCCCGTACACGGAAAAGTCCCGATTGTCTGTGTGCGTGATCGTAGAGAACGATGTGCGCTTGCGATCCCGAGTTTCTTCGTGGACAAAAATTTTATTGGCCGATTTTAGTCTAAGACATCGGCGTTATGTAAACAACACGCGATCGCGAAACAAATCGGCGGGGATTTCTTCGGTTTTGGGCATGATTTTGACTTTGGATTTTGCTGGAAATATGGAAAGTTCTTCCTTACGAGTTACGGCCATTTGATATAGTAGTAGAAGTGAGATTTTTAAGGGCTGACAGGCTGAATTTGAAAGCAAATTAAAATATTTATCTTATTTTCCCCCCATACCTTTAGTACATGCGACAGAAAATACCAACTATTTTACAGTAATGTAGCCATGAGTGTGTACATGTATGATGTATAACTAGTATAGGTGAGCTAGGCAATATCGACCTTGACTGGCGTCACTCATAGGTACACGCCATTGCTGACTGTGTAGTAACGCAGCCAACACACATCCCATACCTAAACTGCATCACTGTGCATTTTTGGCTAGGGTGCGCGCCCCGGTATTCGGTCACTCAAAAAGAAATCGCCGCTGATATGAATACCTATCTCTTTAAATTGACAATCTACCATCAAAAGAACCGCAAAATTGTCCTTTAAATAATTATCAAAATAATTTAAAACATGGAAACTTACCCCAAAAAATATCGCCGACAGAAGAAGGAGAAGTTTTCCGCCCAGTATTCGGTCGGCGCCGCCCACAATTCGGTCACGCGATAGTGCGCTGCATCTCGGGAGAGTTATATAACCATTTTTGTCACATTTCTGCGTTTTTAGGCATTTTCTGTGGCTTCTATATATTCATACTTAAATGTATGAGAATTTTTATCCATTAAAATCCACAAATCGAAGCTCTAGGGTCTGAAATAATGCACAAAATGTATTTCTAAAAAGAGCAAAGCGCTTCGGCGAAGCGCAAAGCGACAAGTTGCACACAAAGCGCGTTGGCGCAAGGCACTCAATGTTGCCTGACCGAATACTGGAAGAGCGCCATCTCACTGGCAGGGTGAGGTATATATTCTCTTGCTCATCGCTGAGATCGCCATTTGCAAATTCGCTGCGATAGAGGGAAGACCCGGAAGCTCCTCTTCACACACATACTAAATTCATTGCACCTGCACACATAGTTATTTCACCATAGGCGTCTACATATGGCTATGCGTGTTAACTCACGCGCTAACGGAACCCGGAAGTGCGGAAACTTGGGTAACACTGACCAGTTTCGAGGGTATTTGCAGATCTTTTCCAGGGCGTCCGACCTGAATTGCTTTCAACATTAGAGGTACCTTGTTCATGTGTCTGTTATGTACAGGTTTCGAGCCTCAAAAATTATTTATGAGTTCTTCACAGCTGTTCAAAGAGCTGCGTGACCGAATTCTGGAATATGACCGAATACCGGCGCGCGCATCCTATATTTAATTGAAACTCATATATTGCAGTTTACTTAAATCCAAATACTTATGTTGAATAATAGATGATTAAAACTTACCAGGTTGTTTTGTGACCTTTGAAGAGGGTTTCCTGAAATTTTGGGTCCTTTTTGTCCATAACTGCTATCGAGACTGTCCCGTCAGCATCCAGTTTGTATTTTTCACGATTATGATGAAGGGAGCCCTCAGCGCTCGTAGTAGTACCGGCGCGATCGGTTCGTCAATCTCCTACGAAGACCTGGAAGGGCCAAACTGACGACGTTAAAAAATAAAAAATATTACGTACGTACGTAATAATTACTACGTACGTACGTAATAATTACCACTCATAGCTACATTCCTATACTTCGTGTGTATAATGTAGGCAGTCATACACCTCAACTTTTTAAAACACCACTGCACAAAAGTCACAAACATTCACTCAAAATCGGCATTTAATTTACAAAAACCGACCACTAAATATCCAAGAAATACAATAAATTCAACTCACCGATGTTGGAAAAGATATTTCCAAAAATCAAATCCGTAATTTACTGTTGATTCTCGCGAAACGAGCTATCGGAGTCATTGTGTACATTTCCTGGTCGCCGCGGGCGCTGACATCTCCCCAAAAGAGTTTTGTCCTTAAAAATTCGGTCCCTATGTGGCACACGGAAAGTCCCGATTTTCTGTGAGCGCGATCGTAAAGATCGGTGTGCGCTTGCGATCCCGAGTTTCTTCGTGGACAAAAAATTTATTGGCCGATTTTAGTCTAAGACATCGGCAGTATGTAAACAACACGCGATCGCGAAACAAATCGGCGGGGATTTCTCCGGTTTTGGACAAGATTTTGACTTTGGATTTTGCTGAAAATATCAAAAGTTCTTCCTAACGGCCATTTGAGGTAGGAGTGAGATTTTTAAGGGCGGAATTTGAAAGCAAGGTATTTAAAATATTTATCTTATTTTCCCCCCATACCTTTACTACACGCGACAGAAACTACAAACTATTTTTGTATTTTGTATTCGTAGTGGTCAATATGACCACATCAGCAAGCAATGGTCATATTGACCATTAGGATCATATACATGTGTGTATACTGGGTATTGGGGATACAGATGTAATTTTGTTTGAAATGGACGTTTTTGTGGGCAAACTGATACTGAAGTATCATTCTTTAGATTTTAAGTTATCAGTTCGTTAAGATACAAAATGTAGAAAGTTATAAAAACTTACATTTACAGCCCTCTTTTTGGTACTTGTTACCCACACCTCCATACGGATGACGACTGCTCTCAATAATGTTGCGCACTAGTGAGGCCGCTCTACATGGTTACGCACCGTAGATACGTACGCAGAATGTTACGCACACAAGCTATTCTACGAAGATCTGGAAGGGCCAAACTGACGACGTAAAAAAAAAAAAATATTACGTACGTACGTAGTAATTATTACGTACGTACGTAATAAAACTAATATTTTTCATTTTTTTACGTCGTCAGTTTGGCCCTTCCAGGTCTTCGTAGGAGATCGCGCCGGTACTACTACGAGCGCTGAGGGCTCCCTTCATCATAATCGTGAAAAATACAAACTGGATGCTGACGGGACAGTCTCGATAGCAGTTATCGACAAAAAGGACCCAAAATTTCAGGAAACCCTCTTCAAAGGTCACAAAACAACCTGGTAAGTTTTAATCATCTATTATTCAACATAATTATTTGCATTTAAGTAAACTGCAATAGATCAGTTTCAATTAAATATAGCCAAAAATGCACAGTGATGCAGTTTAGGTATGGGATGTGTGTTGGCTGCGTTACTACACAGTCGGCAATGGCGTGTACCTATGAGTGAATATGACCACTATTCGTGGTGTGATAATTACTACGTACGTACGTAATATTTTTAATTTTTTTACGTCGTCAGTTTGGCCCTTCTAGGTCTTCGTAGAATAGCTTGTGTGCGTAACATTCTGCGTACGTATCTACGGTGCGTAACCATGTAGAGCGGCCTCACTAGTGTGCAACATATTGAGAGCAGTCGCCATCCGTATGGAGGTGTGGGTAACAAGTACCAAAAAGAGGGCTGTAAATGTAAGTTTTTATAACTTTCTAACAGTTACATTTTGTATCTTAACGAACTGATAACTTAAAATCTAAAGAATGATACTTAAGTATCAGTTTGCCCACAAAAACCTCCATTTCAAACAAAATTACATCTGTATCCCCAATACCCAGTATACACACATGTATATGATCCTAATGGTCAATATGACCATTGCTTGCTCATTGATGTGACTGGCGGGAGGTCTGCCCTCTATTGCCTGGCTGACACAAATTCCGATAAGCGGGACTACATAACAAGGTACCTAAAAGTGGTATGATGATTTTTCACAATATTTAAATTTAGAAATACTTCATTCTTATAATATTTCACAAAAGAATATCATTTAGTACTTACCACCTTAGATAAAACGGGAATATACAGCCTGTAAGTGTGAACAATGGCCACATAAATCAACACAAAAACAGCTACAGAGGACGACATCTTGTATGGTAGCTTGTAAAGGGATTAAAAGATAAAAAATGAAAAATAAAAATCCAAACCCGGCTTATCGTTTGATAAGTCTTGCGAGGTTCAAAGAAAAGAGTTACTTTAAAATGAAACACAGATTAAAGCAGTGGCGGATCCAGGGGGGCACAGCCGGCCCGTGCCCCCCCCCCCCCTTTTGGAAGAGAAGTATGAATTTTTACCATAGACAATCCGCCATTTTCTCGATTGTGCCCCCCCCCCCCCCTTTTAGAGTGAAGACCTTTTTTTTTTTTGCTTGTCAGGGAATTATGGAGGGAAACTGGACCCCCCCCCCCCCCCCCCCCCCCCCCCCACTGAGTGAATTTTCGAGAAGCTGGCGAGACCAAAAAAATACGGGTCTACCTTTTCACAAACTTTCATTTTTGTGCCCCCTCTTTTACTCAATCCTGGATCCGCCCCTGGATTAAAGAATCTGAGAACTGATGAAGCTAAAGCCGAACTGAAGAATAAGTAATAATCTTCTTCTCGTGAAATAAGCCACTGGTCATCGAATGTGTACACACACACTGCCGTGTAAAGTCAATGGAGGATGTGAACCCTCATAGGCAATTACACGGAATAAACTGCATGTACAAAGTGAATGCGGGGTGGCTTATGCACTTATCAATTGTAAGACGCACCCCTCGACCCCCGGGAATGGTGCGTCACTTGTCAGATGTGAGTCGGATTTTCCTATACCATGACGCACCTGTGTGTCTCGACTATGACGGACCTTTTCTTACAATGACTGTGCCTGGACGAAAAAATATGACGCACCAGTTCTAGACTTTGACTTACCATTGTGACGCACCCCGTCATGGTAAAGCTCCGCGCGCACGTGGCACGCTATGCATCGGCGCGGCGCTAGTATAGTATTGCATGCATTCAGGCGCGGCTCTACACCCCAATTAGCGGCCCGAAAGCTTTCACGCTGACCTGCCTAATTTGCATAAAATAAACAATTTGTTTACGTAAAACCGCTACAGAAGAGTATCGGCTAAACTGCAAAATCTCGCTCTAGAAACCACTAAATGAAACGATCTAAACTTCAAATGGAAGAGTGAGAGTTGCTCTAACTCGTAATTATTATAATTTGTTGTAAAATCAGGTTTAAATATGTGAAAAAATAGGGAAATGAGACGCCATTTTTTTTTTTTTTTAGTCTGAAAATATTACAGTATTTTTCATATTTTCCGTCATTGCGCAAGATTGAGACTTTCACATATTAAAAATCAAAGTATATTGAAGGTTTCCTGTAAATATCTCTTAATAATTTTCTGTCGCACGGTTATGTCGGGAAAAAATCGAAGGCAATGTCATTCACGAACCGTCGACCGTTCTTCGCAGAAGTTATAATGTAGTCCCACGTACAGCGATACGTGCAAGGTGGTTTTCGACTCGGTGAAGTCCCACGAACCGTAATACATGCAGGATCATTTCCTCTCAACTCCGTGTGTGTGTGTGTGTGTGTGGAGTAAAACATGCTAGGTACTAAAGCCGAAATTGGGCCTAAAATGACACAGACCCATGATACGATTAATTATACAGAAATGAATCAGGTTACTGTTAAAATATGGTGGTTTGCTGCCACTATAACTCCATAGTTTTGGAAAATTACATTCTGAAATCCAATTTAACTTAAACTCCGGTCTAGTATGGCTTAACTTTGTACAGAAATTTAGACTGGAGTCTAGACGGGAGTTTAAGTTAAACCGGAATTCAGAATACAGCAGGTGCGTATCCAGGGGGGGGGGGGGCGCAACAGGCGCGCCCCCCCCCCCCCCCCCCATTGGCCGTCGTAAAAAAAAAAAACTAGCAAAAAAAAAATCCTCATACCAATTGAAATATTGTTCATTAAATAGGCTTCAAAATTTGTCACATATAGCACTATTTTGCATCTCAGCCCTTCTTCAAAAGCAAAAATTTTCCAAAGACCCCTCCCCCATGACGGCGATCAATAATTCCTGGCGCCCCCCCCCCCCTATTGGGAAATCCTGGATACGCCACTGATACAGGCCATATAGTCCACTGAACTGCAGCACATCATTTTTATTTATTATTTATTTCTTTTTTATATTTTTTTTAGGGCGGGGGGTGTCAGTGTTCTAGCTCCCAGTCGGCACTCGTTACTCCCCTCCTAATCTCCCTCTCATGTTCTCTCTCTCTCTCTCTCTCATGGGTGTCTATTGCTTTTATTTGTATCTATTCAAATGATTATTTTTTATATATTTAAAATAGCAAGCATGTGGACATGTATACCATTCATTGTAAAAATATTATAAATGGACAGGCCACGGGCAGGGGCTGTAAGTCCATTCTGAATTTTTGAATTTTGGCAATTACTTTGTTGAAATCGACATGTACTATATACATTGTATACAAATGTATTAGCACCAATAAAGCTCTTGTACAATGATTCTCTGACTCTCACTTTTTTTCTTTCCACACATGTAACCTCCATATCTGCATAAAATTATCCGTATTTGTTCTGGGTTATTTTGTCTTTACGATGTAAATTTCACCGTGATTCAGTCCTCAGGCTGTGAATGAGAATTGTAATACAATACAATACAATACAATACAATAAGCATTTAGTACGCCCTTCCCATAAGGCTCGGAGCGTTTACAAAATATTTAAATTATAGAACACATTATAATTTGTATTTGTATATAAACACAAATCAGAAAACTCTTCAATCGTCCATGTGGGAACTACCAGGTGGTTTTTTAGGGAGACAAAATGTAATGAATGTACCTGTTGCAAAGTTTGATAGCGGATTTAAAATAAATATGATTTTACAGCTTTTTTAAAGGTCTTTATGGATGCTGACTGTCTGATGGTCAAGGGGAGATTATTCCATAGCCTAGATGCAGTAACTGTGAAAGTCCTATCACCTGACAAATTTCGGGTAATTGGGTAGCTGAGCTGAAGGTTGTGATTTGAGGATCTGAGATTTCTACTAGGTGTATATACAGTTAAGCATTCAGATATGTACCCTGGAGCCTGGTTATTGATAGATTTATAAACATAAAGAACTAATTTGAAGATGATACGTTTTTGAATGGGCAGCCAGTGAAGGGAACAAAGTAAAGGTTGGGAAGAATGACTTCTGCCAACCTCAAAAACAAGACGTGCAGCCCAATTCTGTAGACGCTGTAGACGGTTTACATGAGACTTTGGTATAGAGGAAAGAAGCCCATTACAATAGTCTAGTCTGGAAAGAATAAGTGACCTTACAGCATGATGACAAGTAGTTTGATCAATAAATTTACGAATCCTAGATATATTCCTCAAATGAAAAATCACACTGCGGCAAACATTGTTAATGTGTGCTGACATAGTCATGTTAACATCAAAAAAGGCACCCAGATTCCTTATTGAATCCGATGGATGTATAGAAACTTCACCAACTGACAGTGTCAAATCTGGCAAATTTTTGTAATTGTATGGTAATTGTATGGTAATTGTATGGTAATTGTATGGTAATTGTATGGTAATTGTATGGTAATAAATACCAATTCAATTTAATTCAATTCAATGTCCATATCTTGTATTTTTTAGTGCGTAAATAATACTTCCTCCATAGGTGAGAAGTGTTGAAGTGAACTTTCTTCCCATTTTCGTCTCTGAATTATGCTTTTGATGATTGTATTGTAAAGAATATTGATTATATATTTATTCTTTACCAGAAAGTGTGACATGCTCATTTTAGGTTTTCCGAGCCAACTTTTTTGGCTAGCAACGTAGGCTAAAATTTTAGCATGCAGCGTAGCGTAGCACACATGCCTGCAGGCAGCACTACATGTACGCTAACTCCAGGGAGCTCCAGGTACAAATAACCAAAGTCGACCTCGCCCATTAGTATGGCTACTTGCATTGCTTAATTTCGGCAGGTAAGATAGAAACTTGTACTTACATTTCAAGAGAATTACTGTAACTATCTAGCAGGCTCTTTGATTTTACGATTTAACGATTGTTTCGATGAAAAAAATGGAATTTCCTCGCCCAGCCGATCTTTTCCCCGTACTGTATTGTCGATTCATGACTCGCTCGCACTGTGTGGTCGAGTCAGGGACGGTATACGGTACATGCATTACACACAGTGCGATCGCGTCATTTGAATCGACGGTACAGTACGGGGAAAAGATCGACTCGGCGAGGAAATTCCATTTTTTCATCGAAACAATCGTTAAATCGTAAAATCAAAGCGCCTGCTAGATAGTTACCGTAATTCTCTTGAAATGTAAGTACAAATTTCTATCTTTCCTGCCGAAATTAAGCAATGCGATTAGCCATACTAATGGGCGAGGTCGACTTTGGTTATTTGTACCCGGAGCTCCAACACTGTGCGTTGGAGCTCCCTGGAGTTAGCGTACATGTAGTGTTGCCTGCAGGCATGTGTGCTACGGTGCTAGCCAAAAAAGTTGGCTCGGAAAACCAAAATGAGCATGTCACACTTTCTGGTAAAGAACATGAAATATATAATCCATATTCTTTACAATACAATCATCAAAAGCATAATTCAGAGACGAAAATTGGAAGAAAGTTCACTTCAACACTTACAGGTCAGCTGAAAAAAAAGGCCAGTTGTAAACACATAAAACAGCTGATCGGTGATATGATGTATTCGTTGACGAAAGAATTTGGGAGAGCGCATGCGCACAGGGGCGATCTCCCTCGCTCATAGTTGTAGCTTCCCAGGCTTTTTCTGAAAGTTCTCGATTTTTGAAGGCAGATTTACAGAAAAGTACTAATTGCGCAAACTCGAAAATTGGCAGGGAGCGAGACTGGAATCTAAAGTCTAGTAACATGTAACTTGTTTGCGTATTCACTTCGTCCCAGACTTGTGTCGGGAAAAAAACAAAACCTCTTTTCACGGCCCTCAGAAACAGAAAAATACTCAACCGTTTTCAGAGAAAATTGATATGAAGCATAATATCATCATTTCCTATGTACCTTGATATTTTCATAATGTTTAAGGCCCAAATAAGGAAGATACGAGAAGGTGAATTTTCGAGGATTTCTGCTCCTCGCTCAGCGGAGGGCTTCGATAGCCGTTAGGAATTCAAAAGCTTTTACGACTTTACGAGGAGTTAATTGGGGCGTAGAGCCGCGCCTGGACAGACCCGTTTGTAAACATAGCGAGGCATTATGACGCACCCATGTAAAATGACCGACTATGACGCACCCCATTCTCCATGCTGTGACTGACCAAATGCTTCCATGACCATACCCTGCGTCATTCATTTGTTGGTAAATTACCCAACCATGACGCACCTTTCCCGGGGGTCGAGGGGTGCGTCTTACAATTGATAGGTGCATTATTTCAAGAGAATGCCTAAATAATGGTACTGTATATACACTTATATAGCCTTTATTTTATATGTATATATATATATATATACAGGGTGTCTCTAAAAAAGAGTAAACCCAACTTCAACGGCAAATCTTCAGAAAACTATAAAATATTTACACATTATTTTTTCATGGTTAGATAGTCCAATAAGTCATCTGTCCAATGATAGAGGTGTTGTGGATCAGTGGATAAGTCCCTGGACTGTGAACCACTGTGAACCACGAGGTCCGGGGTTCGAATCCCACCGCAGCACTAGCGTCCTTTGGCAAGACGTTAATCTACATTTGCCACTCTCCACCCAGGTGTTAAATGGGTACCCGGTAGGATGGCGAAAGTTAATGTCCTTTGCTTAGCATGTGTGCGCCTAACAGGCGACTGGCTGGAATACTCCCCAGGGAGCGGAGAATGTGACCAGGGTAATAACATATCTGTAAAGCGCTTAGAGACATCTCTGATGTATTAGGCGCTATATAAAAGCTGAATATTATTATTATTATTATACCACGTACTACGTAGGTTATGTAACTCTCATGCATGACTGAGCATGATTCAACTTAGTGAATGGGTGTCAAATCATCACTGTGGCAAGTTAGAATTGCACTTTGATTGGAAGTTCTGACATAGGAAATTGATTTCCTACGAGCATAGCTTAGGGATTTGTACCCTCGACATGACCGCCATTCCTTTCGATGCAAAACTCGTAACGCCTCCTCATGTCCCTGACAGCACGCCTGATCATTCCCTGATCTTGTCGTAATCGGTTCACTTCACCTGTTATCCGTTGCCTCAGCTCCTGAATTGTGGCCGGTGGGGTTTGGAACACTTTTCCTTTAAGATACCCCCAAAGAAAGAAATCGCATGGTGTCAGATCTGGTGAACGTGCAGGCCACTCAACTGGGAAATGAAGAGCACTGATGCGATTGACAAAGAGTTCAGTCAGACGATTCCTCACGGCAAGAAGTCTGTGGGCTGGGGCCCCATCCTGAGCCCACCAGGCCCTGCGGAATGCTCCACGTCGTTGTCGGGGGAACATCTGTTCCATCTC
Organism: Heliocidaris erythrogramma; assembly: GCA_025617745.1. Taxonomy (NCBI): domain Eukaryota; kingdom Metazoa; phylum Echinodermata; class Echinoidea; order Camarodonta; family Echinometridae; genus Heliocidaris; species Heliocidaris erythrogramma. The sequence continues at coordinate 21,227,948 of CM046858.1, forward strand.
AGGCACAATAAAATTGTTCGTCATGTCAAGGTACGCCTGGCCATTGATGTTGCCTTCAAAAAAGTAAGGTCCCACCAATGAACCATTGCCACCAATCCACCAAAAGACCAATCCAGACACTCACTTTCTCCCTGCTCATGTTCTTATTAAAAGCATATCCCGGTGGATGATGGAGTTCAGCATACTCGTGCTCATTGTGGTTGTTTACCATTCCATCCATGGAAAACGTTGCTTCATCCCCGATGGTAAAAAACTGGAGGAACTGTCGATCTCGGTTGCACTGGTTCACAAACCATTGTGAAACTAACTTGCCACATGATTTGACACCCATTCACTATTAAAGTTGAATCATGCTCAGTCATGCATGACAGTTAGATAACCTAAGTGATATAATTGGACAGAGGAATATTGGACTATCTAACCATGAAAAAATCATGTGTAAATATTTTATAGTTTTCTGAAAATTTGCCGTTGAAGTTGGGTTTACTTTTTTTAGAGACACACTGTATATATATATATATATATATATATATATATATATATATATATATATATATGTATATTACGCTGGATTCCGCATTTGGGAGACACGTAACAATGCAGTTTATTTATTTCGTCATAATAGAAACCACCCCTTTACGGAGACACGAAACCGCTTTACGGAGACACGAGGAACAATTAAAATGACAAAGCCGTGTCTCCCAAATGCGGAATCTAGAGAATATATATATATATATATATATATACAAAGATTCTTAAAAGCTTATTTATATTTGTCATTTCTACGTATAGTTTACCTAAACCGACGCAGAACACTTTCTTTATATATATATATTGTATATACACTTATATAGCCTTTATTTTATACATATAACACCAAAAAGTGGCACAGACAAGAAGAACACCATATGCACACATGATGGTTGTGTTACAAGATCTTTTATTGCAGGCTAGCATTTTGCATCTTGCAAAATCATAGTTCATACCCAAACCCTACAAGATAAAGATAAATGCACATGATAATACAATGAACAATATTAAAAAAGGAAAGTACTAGCCGCAATACATTTTGGCTTTTTAACAGTTGTGTATAGCAGACAATCATAACAAAATAAAGTAATTAGTGATTCAGATATCGTAGGATGCATAGTTCATACACTAATGAGGGGGGGGGGGGTAGATTACATTCTGAAATATTATAATCCTTACACTTACATGTTGTTGATAACAATAAATTAATTACCAAATACAATTTTAATAGCTGTATAACTTACCCCAGATGTGTCGCTTTCTTGAGAGGTGCTGATAGAATGAGGCAGAGGAGGGGAATTTCCTTTGTCCCACTTACCCCTTCTGGACATGAATGAGGAGAGTATCCTTAGTTACACCTATTCATTACCAATACAAAGAATTGTTGACAAAGGCAAGTGCAAACTGAGATGAGCTTGGCACCCGTAACAACGATTCTTAAAAGCTTATGCATGTACTTGTAGGCCCGATTTAAGTGAAAGCCACATATACATGTATATGCATGCATCAATGTAGAATACCTTTTTAGGTGTACATGATATATTACAAATTTTGATATATTTTGTGTCCTTTCTCATATCTTCAAAACCCAATGTCACATTCTCCCCTGCTTCATGTTGGAATCATCGACAACATACCAACTATTTTATTTTTCAGCAATATAAAATAAACTCTCACTACTAAATAACCATGGCTTCACTCTTGCTTCGCACCAACATTAATTACTGCTCAACATGCAAATTATCCGAATGATGGTGTGATCAGTAACATAATAAATTGCATAATATGCCAAACATAATAAGAAGAATTCAGTTAAAACTTAATTGTGAAATCTGCACCATTGTTATGCAATTTCTAGTCTCTTGACGAGTATCACAGAAGACATACCTAATGCAAAACCTAACTGTTGCTAACAGTCATTCCCTGTTCTCCTCATTATGCACTACAAGTCTCATGACGAGGCTCCTCGTATTCATTAAGTGCTAACAGACTGAATCCAACAGCTCCTACGGCCAAAACCTAGTTATCAAAAGAAATCTTCAAATTACCTGTGTTCCTTCCCAGGTCGAAAATCCCATAGAGACCCATAGAAAAGCAATAAGAAATTTCTGATGGTTTCTGATGGTTTTGTTGGTTTCTGTTGGTTTCCTATAGAAGTTCTATATGAAGCACATCTGTTGAAATGTACGTGCACCCATAAAACCCCATAAAACCCATAGAAAATCCAGTAAAGCCCATTCAATAATTCAAGGGTGCCATGTTACTATCCTGTTTGTCATATTGATTTCTATTGGATTCCAATAATGGATCCCATAACCAATCCAATTGGTCCTATTGGTTTTTGGATATTTCTATTGGTTTCTATTGGTCCTATTGGTTTTTGGATGTTTCTATTGGTTTCTATTGGTTTCTATAGGGGGGGCATCTCGTTTTTCCGAAGGTTCGTTTTTCCGAAGGTTCGTATTTCCGAAGGTTCGTATTTCCGAAACACTAATTTCCCATGCCTGGGGGTTCATAATTCCGAAAATGAAAAAGGGTTCGTAATTCCGAACATTTGTTGCATTATTCCGAAGGTTCGTTATTCCGAAGGTTCGTTTATCCGACGGTTCGTTTATCCGAAGGTTCATAATTCCGAAAATGAAATAGGGTTCATATTTCCGAAGGTTCGTATTTCCGAAAATGAAAAAGGGCTCATAATTCCGAAGGTTCGTATTTCCGAAAATGAAAAAGGGTTCGTATTTCCGAAAATGAAAAAGGGTTCGTATTTCCGAAAATGAAATAAGGTTCGTATTTCCGAAAATGAAAAAGGGTTCGTATTTCCGAAAATGAAATAGGGTTCGTATTTCCGAAAATGAAATAAGGTTCGTATTTCCGAAAATGAAAAAGGGTTCGTATTTCCGAAAATGAAATAGGGTTCGTATTTCCGAAAATGAAAAAGGGTTCGTATTTCCGAAAATGAAATAGGGTTCGTATTTCCGAAAAATGAAATAGGGTTCATAATTCCTGGAAAAACAAGCAAATTCATCAGGAGCAGAGGTGTAGCAATGGGGGGGGGGGGGGAGAGGGAACGCCCCCACCCCTCCCTCATCGGATGGCGAAAAAATAAGAAAAAAAGAAAGAAAATGGAATAGGAAAGAAGACGGTTGGACTGTACAAATGATTAATGGTTTTACTCATAAATACGAACCTACCATTTTTCATTGACATTTATTATATGACATTCAAATGTTACGTAACACCATACCCGGGAATACACACACATTTTGTATCAAAAGATACATTACACTCTAAAGAAAAAGTCATAAGGTCGCGCGGCAAGCCCTTTAAAACTATCAGCGGTGGGGGGGGGGGCGGGGGCGCTAATTGCCCTCCAGTCCTATTTGGATTAAAAGAATGTGAAAGAAAGATGAGTCTCGTCCGGGTCTGAGATACAAAACTGTATTTGGGCAGCCATGTTCATCGTTAATCTCATCTCAAAGTTCTTCTTTCTTCATCCTGTCGCTTTCTTCTTTGTTTTCCTTTCGTTTTTTTCTTATAATCTATTTATTCCCATATGCATATACGAATTTCAGTGTTGAAAAAATCGGAATTAGGTTTTCTGTTTTCTTTCCTTTTTTCTTCTTTTTCTCTCTTTTTTCCCTTCTAACCTCTAATGAATCTTTTCACCTTTTTCTTTTCTCCTTTCTCTTCCCTCTCCCTCCTTTTTGCCCACATAGTGGCGCATATATTATATACTGACAGCAATGTTGAATATGAAAGGGGGAGTGACATCCCAACACCCCACCCCTGCCCCAACCCATTTTAGCAAGGCCCATGATAGGGGTGGGGTAGGAAAATTTATATATCTTATCATAAGTCATAAGCCTGATCATGTGATCTCACATTGTGCAGTACGCAGTTATCTTTATAAAGTTCATATAATGGAACTTAATACAATAACTACGTGTATTTGAGGGCCTCGTGTTTGAAACCAAGTGGATGCGGTCACCATGCCCCTCGAAGTGACTTAAAACCGTCGTTCCACTGTTTGCTTACTTTATACAAACATAAATTATCGAGTAATCGCAGATATAGGTTAACTATAATTTTTATAATTACAGGGGCCGCATAACTCCCTTTTTTTAAGTAGGGGGGGGGGGGGCTGACACATCTTTCCCGAAAATCCACCATTATGTTTCTACATTTTCTAAATTTTATGAGCGAGCGAAGAGAGCGGGGAAAGAATTAACCTACAATTTTATTTTGTCAAAGAAATACACGAGAAAAGTTTATGTACATGATCACCTCCTATACTTGATAATTATGTCGGATTTCGGGCAGTTTGCAACACGAATATATGTATATTTGCTGAACGAGGCATCCAAGAAAAGTTTAAGTTTTACGAACGAACGAGAAAAAAGGACACTTTATCATCTTTAAATGCTATCAACAAAAGACACTTACAAACATTATTCTAAGAAGTATATATATGCTCCTTAATATTTTACCTGAAATGATATATCTTAACACTCTCATTTTTACGTATAAGTTACCCAGTTTATTTGATGACAGTCATGTTCACTCTTAATTCATCTGTGTATTCATATAATACCCGTCAATCTGTCAATCTACAATGTTTCACCAACCTAAGGTTTTCTCTACTTTAAATTCATTTGGCATTAAAGCTATGGTCACAACCCACAAAATTAGCCTGCAATGGGAGTAAAATATGATGTTATGTTTTGCATAATGAATTTATATAGTCAAATAATTTTACACATTCATGCATACTAAATGAAAAAAATTACGTGTTAAAAAATTGCCTTATTTTAGTAGCCAGCCTTAGCATAATATGCTTTGGACACTATAATTTTCATTATGGATATGTAGAAATTTGGATCCACTGGATATGTGTTTTGAGGTTGACAGATAGAAATAGGCCCATGGTTACAAAACTTTAGTAATCATTAGGATCATTTGAATGTAATTAAGATTCTATCATCATCTGAAAAGGAAAGTGAGTTCAGCATTATCACATTATATTACTTGTGAATAATAGACGTCATTAATAGACGTCCATATGCACTCGTCAATGTTCATCAAAAGATAATTCTTGTATGAAATGTAAATCATATCACAATATATAACTAAAAAGAGCAAAATAGGAGGTAAAGATCAGAATCCAGAACTTTAGTAACTCCCAGTGTGGGTGATAGCAGGGGCGGTGGAGCGTCTTTCAAAATGGGTGGGGGCACCAACAAAAGGGGCACTTTGGGGGCAAAGGGCACCTACAAAGGGTGAAAAAATTGCGGGAAACGCCACTTTGAGCTGAGACAATAGTATATTGCTTTTGTTGGTGTCCCACCCATTAATACACTATCGAATATCATTTTCGACACATTATTGTTTATGTCTTAGCATGGTTCTAGATGAAAAAGAAAAAAAAAGAAAAAAAAATATTTTACAGTTGAGTGCAATGATCTGATTATTCATATTGAAGATATTTTGAATAACAGCGATTTTCCTAATAATTATGATAAAAAGACAATGGGAAATGCGAGCGAGCGTAGCCAGCGAGCTTAAAAAAATTTAGAAAGAAATTGTCGTTCTTCCTGTTTTGATGTAAGGGCACTGCTCATTCTTGTATAACTGCCCCCTGCTCCACTGCCTCTCATTATGCTGATATCAGTAGGGGATCGGAATCTATTATAAGGGAAGCCTCTCTGAGCTAGGTAGGCCTATCTGGTTCTTTTGTGGACTTTATGGCTCAATTTGTAAGCGACATCGGAGTATATACGAACAATATATTAAATATATATATAGGTATATAGGTATAGGGCACTTATCACAAGACAAAGCGGGCACTTATCAATAGCAGTGACTCCTTTATGAACTCTCTGTAATATTATGTTGTTGTTTTTATTGCTGTTGTTGTTTTGGGGACCGGAGGGGAGGGCTTGTAGAGTCATCTACAGAGCCATATTACAGACTTCGGCCAACTCGGTTTATTTGGGCACAACATGGCGTATATTCCTTTGTTTAGTGCTTGCCTAACAAAGCAACAAGCGCCATATTGCTACCTACATGGAGCCGAGTTGGCCAAACTCTGTAATAGATGGCTCTGAGGGCTAGGGAAGCAGGACGCCCCCACCTTATTTTTAGTTTACACTTTTCATAGTATACTTTTTTAATCACAATTTATGTTCACGAAGTAATTACATCTTAAAGATAATAAAGTGTCAATGTTTGGCTCGCTGGAATCCAGCAGCGTGGTGCCCGAACATCCTTTTATTTTGGGAAGCGAGATGGTCGGCTAAAATCATTATTCTATAGACAATATCTCCTTTTTTTACTTGCTCACTAGCGCGTAAGATTTAGAAACGGAATAGTTTGGGACAGGGAACGCCCTTCATTAGGGCGAGTGAAGTGCCCAAATATTCCATATTCGGCAGTAGGGTTCAGTTATATTATTCATGGCTCATTATTACATGTTCTATATTTGTCTTTTGATGGCGAAATTGCACTTCCATTACAATAAAAAAGGGTTTTATGTTTTTTCTAACTCGCTTCGCTCGCTTGCAAATTGTACGAACGGGGAGTATGATATTCTGCCAAGAGGCATCAGCTCCCCCTTTCAAAAACATTACGTGACCATTTTCTGCTTGTAAAGATCTACTTGGAACTTTGGTGTGTCTCATTTTCCAAAGCGGTATATACATTATATAAATAACTTCAAGCCAATTTCGTTGTAGGAAATTTAATCCGGAATCCGATCATTCACTTTCTTCAATACATCAATATGTATTTTAATCACCGAAGTAATTTTATGAGAAATGAAACATTTATTCCTGAGGCGCTCGCTCTCCACGCTCGCTCACAAATATTGGTTATTATAATAGGAACAATTATAATAATGATAATAATATTAATAATAATAACAATAATGATGATAATAATAATAATTATAATAATAATAATCATAATAATAATGATAATATTGATAGGAATTACGATAATAATGGCTATTTCTCTGGATTTTATTATAATAATTGTTATCATCATTGTTATGATTATTGAGTACGAAATGAATATCTTTACACTTGGCAGTCTTTCCCCTCCTCCCTATCCAAAATACGGATTGACGCCGTATTCTCTGAATTTAAACCCTTTTTCATTTTCGAAATACGAACCCTTTTTCATTTTCGGAAATACGAACCCTATTTCATTTTCGGAAATACGAACCCTTTTTCATTTTCGGAAATACGAACCCTATTTCATTTTCGGAAATACGAACCCTATTTCATTTTCGGAAATACGAACCCTTTTTCATTTTCGGAAATACGAACCCTATTTCATTTTCGGAAATACGAACCCTTTTTCATTTTCGGAAATACGAACCCTATTTCATTTTCGGAAATACGAACCTTTTTTCATTTTCGGAAATACGAACCCTTTTTCATTTTCGGAAATACGAACCCTTTTTCATTTTCGGAAATACGAACCTTCGGAATTATGAACCCTATTTCATTTTCGGAAAAAAGAACCTTCGGAAAAACGAACCTTCGGAAAAACGAACCTTCGGAGTAACGAACCTTCGGAATAACGAACCTTCGGAATTATGAACCTTCGGAAAAACGAACCTTCGGAAATACGAACCTTCGGAAAAACGACATGTAACCTCTATAGGTCCTAATCAATCATGAATATTCATGAATGACAATAATCTAACATTTGAAAACTAGTGGATATAGATAAATACATTCAGATTTGGGATTAAGCTTCAAATGTGCACCCATAAAAACCCATAAAACCCATAGAAAATCCAGTAAAGCCCATTCAATAATTCAAGGGTGCCATGCTACTATCCTGTTGGTCCTATTGATTTCTATTGGATTCCTATAATGGATCCCATACACCAATCCAATTGGTCCTATTGGTTTTTGGATATTTCTACTGGTTTCTATTGGTCCTATTGGTTTTTGGAAGGTTCTATTGGTTTCTATTGGTTTCTATAGGTCCTAATCAATCATGAATATTCATGAATGACAATAATCTAACATTTGAAAACTAGTGGATATAGATAAATACATTCAGATTTGGGATTAAGCTTCAAATGTGCACCCATAAAAACCCATAAAACCCACAGAAAATCCAGTAAAGCCCATTCAATAATTCAAGGGTTTCATGCTACTATCCTGTTGGTCCTATTGATTTCTATTGGATTCCTATAATGGATCCCATACACCAATCCAATGATGAAACCAATAGATTCTATAGACAGTACTATTGGGTTTTGGTTGTTTCTGTTGGTTTCTGTTTTTATTGGTCCTATTGGTTTTGGATGTTTCTATTGGTTTCTATTGGTTTCTATAGGTCCTAATCAATCATGAATATTCAAGAATGACAATAATCCAACATTTGAAAACTAGTGGATATAGATAAATACATTCAGATTTGGGATTAAGCTTTGAACTGTGATAGAAATTGTGCTTACATTAATTATTGCAATGTTGTACACAATTTCAAAAGGCATTTTCATATTTCATTAATAAAAGTGTAAATCAGTTTTAATAATAAAAGTGTAATCTAGTTAGTAACCATTTTTTATAGCACTACAACTGTGTCCCTATATATAATGAATGTTATACAATTGCTTAGTATAGTATATAGGATGTAGGTTATATGATTTATAGGAGTAGGAGTAGGATAGGATTAATAATTAGGATTAATAATATCATGTGATTGTTCCTGTAGACACCCACAGCATTTCCAGCATTTCTTCTTATATTAATCTTATAGTTAATTAATTTCTTACTGGTCCTATAAGACACCTTTAGGATTTTCTATAGGTCCTGTAGAAACCTACAGGATTTCTTATTGGTCCTATAGAAACCTACAGGATTATCAGTCCCATAGACATCCATAGGAATTCTATGGGTGCCCCATATACCTTTTCCATATAGAGACCTATATAGAAACCTATAGAGACCCTATAAAATAGAGACCTATGGGTCTCTATGGGACCTATAGAAATTCTATCTATAGGATTTTCGACCTGGGTTACATAAGACACCAAATTATTATTTAAATAAAAAACCCAATCATTTGAAGTAACTGTTAGATATAATCGTTTACTACAACTGCAAGGTTGTGCTCCCCTGCTTTTTGTAAAAAAAAAACAACAGCCTTTTTGAAATTTTAATTGCCACATACCCCTCACATTTGTGAGAATAATCTAAAATCCTGTTTTACATTACAAGGATAATCTGCTTTGTGGAATCCCAAGAATATACAGCAGTAAAACAACTATTCATTTTCATAATGATCATGATTATTTATATCCAGACTTTATCGCCATTCAATCACCCAAAATGCAAAGTAATTATGTAATCAAAGTTACAATGCATAGTTGTAAGATACACGATAGTAACAGAGAAATCATATAACATTTGGCTAATCCACTATACCACCAATGTGTATTTCCTGGCCTCTTGACGAGGGTCACAGAAAAAAATGGAAAGGCGGAAACCTTACTGTTCCTCATAGTCTTCACAGTATTCCCTCCATGCAATCCCAGAGTCTTGACGAGGTTTTCCGGAATTGGCATTAGATACTCCAACCTGACTATTTCCAACAGTATAATCACAGCCAAACACTTATACCAAACATCTCACTATCAGGTGATTCAACGCAAGATATCGTACGACAATATAACTGCAATCATGAATACACTAGGTCATCAAAAACAAAATTGAATACAAATACTACGGGCTTGGGCTCCCATGTTTTTTCAAAAGCAGTCCCTATAATATCCAGTAAAGAAATCCTTATGAACATAAAACTATTCCTTTTTATATAACATAAATGTAGAAATCGGACTTGCCTTTAGGGCATGTCGGCGAAATGCAACTTCATGATTAATCACTTTAAACAGTAGCATCTATATTGAGCTTTTAATTTTAACCTGTTATTTCCGTAAGTACGAAATCGCTGACCCACATTTTCCGATGCATAACGTTGTAACACAATATATACCGAATAATTGAAATTTGACAAGCATAAGCCAAAAAATAAATGCAACTACTCAAATATTACATGTATTACTCTGGAGAAAAACAAATACATTCATGTCCCATATTCAGAATACTTTGACGAGACGATCAGGCGGTTCCAGGTCTTTGATCTCCCCTACTTTGTTCCAAAGCAGGCCGGCATAAAGGGTTGCTGATGACCTGTGATATCTTTTGTGGGCAAAGTCGTCTTCTTGGAAGCTGCGCTATTCGCCAATCTCCACCAGCTTCTTCACTCCTTGCTAACCTTACAGGCTTGGGTGCGGGTTGCACATCTTCAAGCATGACACATTTACCACCAGTAGTCAAAACGTGGAGGACATGAAAAAGTTACAGCTAACCTCCAGAGGCTAGTTATTCCCACCACGTTGTCACAGCCAACAAACACCAGGTATAGTCATCTTCGTCATTGTCGCCATTTCTGTCATATATATAGGACTTCTTCCATTTGGCTTTCCCAATGTCGCCTTCCCTCCAGCCAGGGGTTTGCTAGCATGTCTCTGCAATCCTGCCGACTACGCCATAAAATGTAACACCAAAAAGTGGCACAGACCAACAAGAAGAACACCATATGCACACATGATGGTTGTGTTACAGGATCCTTTATTGCAGGCTCGCATTTTGCATCTTGCAAAATCATACCCGAACCCTACAAGATAAAGATAAATGCACATGACAATGAACAATCTTAACAAGGAAATAAATACTAGCCGCAATACATTTCGGCTCTTTAACAGTTGTGTATAGCAGACAATCATAACAAAATAAATAGTGAACTTTCCTGAATTCACTTACATGTTGTTAATTAACAATAAATTAATTACCAAATACAATTTTAATAGCTGTATATACCCCAGCTGGAGTATTCAAGGAGAGAACTCTGCTTTCTTATGTGTCGATTTCTTGAGAGGTAGAATAAGGCAGAGGAGGGGAATTTTTTTTGTCACTCACCCCTTCTGGACATGAATGAGCTGTGGGGAGTATATCCTTAGTTTAATACACCTATTCATTACCAAAACAATTATTGACAAAGGCAAGTGCAAACTGAGATTAGCTTGGCACCTGTAACAAAAATTCTTAAAAGCTAATCAGTATACAAAGTTTGTAGGCCCGATGTAAGTGAAAGCCACATATGCATGCATCGATGTAGAATACCTTTTTAGGTGTGCATGATATAAATTACAAATTTTGATATATTTTGTGTCCCTTTCTCATATCTTCAAAACCCAATGTCACACACCCACACACACATATATATAAATGTGAAAGAAATTGCGAGAATAACGTTGCGTAGCTCAATCAAAGTTCCCCAGAGCTGTCCTCCCTTTTTGAAATTTTTGCAAAGGCTGAAAAAATGTCTCCGCCGGGAATCGAACCCGGGTCGTTGGCTTAGAACGCCAATGTCTTAACCACTAGACCACGGAGACGGGTTAGTGGTTTCGGCGACACCAGATTCAATTGACAGACAGATTGACAAATCCTCAGCCTTATTAATTAATTCCCCTTGTCGGGGGGAGATGAGTTTCTGAACAAGACAAGCCGCTAGTGCCTCAGCTTTGAAATTTTTGCAAAGGCCGAAAAAATGTCTCCGCCGGGAATCGAACCCGGGTCGTTGGCTTAGAACGCCAATGCCTTAACCACTAGACCATATATATATTATATGTTCTCTTCTTATTTTCCCTATTATTTATTTTTCCCTCTTTTTCACACGTGTTTATGCCAAATATTGCCTTATACACCTTGTTTGAATATGATTGTTTTTCTTCCATGCCCCCATGAGCGGCCGTTCAAGTAATTCAAATGTAACTGTCATTGTCATTGTCATTGTCCGAAACGCGTGTTATCGTGAAATAATGTTATAGCCTATTTTGAGGAATGGTGTAGATCTCATTCCATCCACCCCATTATTGTGAACGAGAAATAGGGCAGGGGTGGGCGAGGGGGTTGTGGAGGTGACATGTGTATGCCTACGTGCTTCCTCCCCCCTCAATATGCTCAAGAAGGAAAAAAAAAATCATTTCATACACAACTGAGCTTCGTTTTAGCCCAAACTTGATATGAGGAGATTTTGACAAGACTTTCTGGTGCTCAATCATCCTGGCCAGGAAAGGTTTAGAACATACTACAAAGTGTTCTTTACCACAACATGTGTTTCATGGTCACAGAGGATGAAGAAGCTGCCGAAGCTGGATAGGCCTATTTTATAGGCCTACTTAGAATGTCAGATTTCCAGCCTGTGGCGTCGAAGCAAGCTAGTAGTCTAGGAGCCCGTCCCGAAATAGTCACCCCATAATACCCATATTAACCATAAGATGCTGCTTAGACCATCTAAGACCGCCATAGCTTTTGGGTTTAGCCCCCAGAGCCCCCCCCCCCCCCCCCCAAGAAGCCCCAAAGTCCCAAAGTAGTATGACTGGATATTATAAAACACAAAGAACTGACAAATATTTCTGTCGGGATGGGGTGTCAGACGGCCCCTAAATATTAGGGTAAAAATTTCCCTATGAAGTCCAGTGAACAAATTTTGTCAGAAGGGAGAGCTATGATGCACATTCCAAAAGTATAAAAACTGACAAAATCGGGAATTGGGTGTCATGCAGACCCCCAGAAATGAAAACCCCAAAGTGCCCTTTGAAAACGTTTTGCCCCCCCCCCCCCAATGCTCTGTATGTAAAAACAAACATTTTCTTACCTTCTGACTATGATAACTCAAAAGTGTTTCATTCAATTCAATTCAAACTTCCATAACATCATTTTTGAGTATAGGCCTAATAATCTTCTTGCGGTGTAATTTGATGGTAATTGGTCTTTTGATTAATAATTTATTAAATTGTGAAAAATGTATTTGCTTGCTCCAAAGTAGCCAAAAAATATTCGGGATTATGCAAACACACATTAGGTACGTTCAGACGTAGAGCGATAGCATCGATGCTATCGAGGTGTCGATGCTATTTTGGTGAAGACCAGATAGTGTCGAGACCAAACGCTGTTTGAACGCAGATAGTCACGCGATAGAAGCGAGTTTCCAAACTATTCTTGTAGAGAGTTTAGCAGGAGTACATCTCAGGATCCAGCGACATAGCATCGACGCTTGGCGGTAGACCACCCACCGCGCTTGTGACTATTTGTAATGTCAGCGCAATCGCTGCTATCTTCACTCGCTGCTATTGTAATTCTGCCTGTTTCATGTGGTGCTATAATATAATGCAATGTATGTATTCATGTGATGTACCTTCTTCCCTACTTTTTTCTATCATCATTCTGTCTGTTTCATCTGGTATTGTAATGTAATGTGATGTATATAGGGGTGAGTAGGCTAATTATGTGTATACTGTGTGGTAAGGAAGGGGGTTGTTTTGTTGTTTGTTTGTTTTTTTTTTTGTTCCTTCTTTTTATCTTTTTCTTTTTAATATATGACCAGGCACCACAAAACCACCCAAAAGTCGCACTGTGTGATTTTCAGTTACAGCTCAATCAATGTGTTCTGGTTGGCATGCATGGTTTTTTTTTTAGTTTTGGGTATTTCCTGAAAGAGTATACTTTTTTCTAAGTAATCTAAAATGTGGAGGCACCAAACAATCTAGAAGTGGTATTTTTGACAGCTTTTTATCAGACTTATGTGTGTCTTCTCTGGATTTTGTTGTATTACTTTTCTTTTTCACGACCCTGAATACTTGTCTCATTTTAATCTCCCATAAATCTCCCAGAGTAAGTTCTTGCATTGATACTTGTGCACTAAGATAAAAAGGATAGGTCTATGTAGTATGCCAAGTTTTAGGACAATCTGATAATCCCTTCATAGAAATTTTCATTGAGTTCTAATCCTCCATTTGTCACCTTAGCACAACACTTTGCAAGTCAGAGTGCTTCAATAGACTGCAAACTTTAAACCCTTATTATTAAGAAGTAACATTATGAGGGACTGTGCATTCTCAGTTTGGAAATTCGCTTCTATCTCGTGACTATCTGCGTTCAGACAACGTTTGGTTTCGACACTATCTGGTCTTCACCAACATAGCATCGACACCTCGATAGCATCGATGCTATCGCTCTACGTCTGAACGTACCTAATGTCGATCTAACAAGGCATAATAGAGGAACTTGCTTTGTATCTGTGTAATTTACATTTCAGCCTGGAAGTCACATACCACAGATACCTCTTCTAGAAGCTCTTCTAGGGGAAGAGGGATAATGGGTGTGCTTACATAATCCTGACAATATTTTTTAGCTACTTTTGAGAAAGCAATACATTTTTTCAAACTTTGATAATTTATTAATCAAAGAACCAATTAACTCCAAATTGTACCACAAGAAGATTTTATACTCAAAATTATGTCATGAAAGTTTGAATTGAATGTAATAAAACACTTATGAGTTATCATAGTCAGAAGGTAAGAAAATGTTTTTTCTTTACATATAGAGCCTTTTTTTTCGGGGGGGGGGGGAAGCATTGTCAAATGGCACTGTGGGGTTTTCATTTCAGGGGGTTTGACACCCCTTTCCCGAAGGACAATTTTGCCAGTTTTTATATTTTTGGAATGTACATCCATAGCTCTTCCTTCTGAGAAAATTTGGTCCCTGGGCTTCAAGGGGAAAGATTTACCAAATTTGTAGGGGCCGTCTGACACCCCCGGCGGAAATTGTGTTTTTTTGTTTTGTAATGTCTAGTCATACTGCTTCTTAGTGACAAGGTTTGGTGCATGGGGGAGACGGGGTGAAGTCGACTTTGGGGTCTCTTTTGGGGGCTTTGGGGGTTAAATCCGACGGCTACATTCAGGCTGACAACCTTTTTGTCAAAGACTTAGATGGTCTAAGTAGGTTTAAGGGTAAAAAATATGGGTAAAATGGGGTGACTATTTCGGGACAGGCTCCTGACCTATACGCAAGCCTACATTAACGGCAATTTGTATTGGCATTAAAGAGTGTAATCCTTTTATTCCGAAACCCGCCCATCCCGCTTAAAAATGAGTGCACATTTGAAATAACATAACTATTTCACCAACTCATTAAAGAAAAGAAATCATCGATTTCTTGATACTACAATACAATCTGACTACACTAGGACGTAACAATGATCAGTGTATCACTTCATTGGACTTGGCGTTATATTTACGGGGGGGGGTAATAGTTTTTTCCGAATGTTCGTTTTTCCAAAGGTTCATAATTCCGAAGGTTTGTAATTCCCAAACACAAATTTCCCATAGAAGGGGGTTCATAATTCCGAAAATGAAATAGGGTTCATAATTTCGAACATTTGATTCATTTCTCCGAAGGTTCGTAATTCTGAAAATGCAATCCTACATAATGGAATCCTCCATAATCCTACACAATCCTACATAACTTTTCGGAATTACGAACCTTGGGAAATATGCACCCTATTTCCACAGGCGTAGCCAGGATTTTTCAATAGGGGGGGGGGCAGACGTGAATGATCCGACCAAGGGATGTCGATCCGTGGGGGAGGGGGCGGAGGTGACCAGCGAGGGAGAGAAGTCACCTGAAGTCCCCCCCCCCCCCCCCCCCATTGCCCAAACTTATCTGTTAGCGAGGGAGCAAGGCGACCGAGCGACAAATTTTTCAATTTTTAACCCTAAAAAACGCAATTTCATGTGCATTTTACCCAGGAAAGTTTGCATTTGACCACCGCAATTGAGCGGTATAGAGAAGCTCGAATGTTATACATTGATAAACGGTTTTCTATTCACTCACTTCTACAATCGGGAGCAAAACTAACGAAAACCCTATATAGGCTTGCGAAAGAGTCAAAGAATTCAGCAAGGCTACCTAAATTTAATATTTCTTTCAAAAGTTGAACCTTTGAAAATACACTTTATCCTACATTGGGGGAGCAATATTTAGCAGGAGTCATATGAAACTTGATACATAATATAGCGAACAAAGCAATTAGCTCTTTTTTTTCAAATTTTGAACCCTTTAAGGCTATTTAAGAACTATATAGGCCTAGTGGGGGCGCGAAATTACGAGATCTTGAAAGAAAATAATTATGCGAGGGAGCAAGGCGACCGAGCTTAGGAAAAATTTTGCATTTCGAACCTTCCAAAAATAGATTTCTAGTGCATTTAGCCTGCGGATTCTTCATTTCTTTCTCTCCTTTGCGTTTTCTACGCCCCCTCCAAGTACCGCCCAGGACACGTGCCCCTTACCCCCTAGATACGCCACTATACGAGTGAAGGGACCGAGCAGGGGAGGGTGTGTGAGGGGGGTATTCCATCCCACACCAGGGACTTTTTAAAAAATCTGTCTTGTTTAAAAAAACTTGCATTTTAGAGCATCCCAAAATGTTTTTTTTTTATGAAAAGAAGGAATGCACGGATCTACACCAATGGACGAAACCCGTCAATTGAGAATAACAATGCGAGCGAACGAAGTTTCTTCGATATTTTCGCATTGAAATTATGGAATTTGATTTCTTATTTCTTATTTCTTAATAATGTGATGGTGTTTCAAGATCAAACATAATGAGTTTGGAAAATTATTGGTGTTAAGTTAATGTATCACAATTCTCATTTATTTCATTCATATTTATTGGGGGGATAGAGGCCACCCCCCCCCCCTGGGATCGACACCCATGATGCAACGCATAGCCAGGATTTCATTTTAGGGGCGGTTGTGCTCCCCAGGGGTGGGTGCAGGGAGGGGGAAAGCTCTGACGTTTTATAGCAAATTTGAGAGAAAGATAACGGCTCGTAGCACCTTGTTTTAGGCGGAAATTTATTTCGACTCCGGACTGCTCATCAGTTATTTGGACGTAATACTGCACTGTAACAGGGATGGGTGCAGGGAGGGGGTTTTAGCACCCGATTTTAGGCGGAACGTTAGTTCGACGCCCTGGCTGCTTTTCAGTTATTTTGGACGCAATACCGCACTGTATGTAACATGGGTGGGTGCATGGAGGGTGAGTTCTCCCCTTCCCGCGAAGCGCGAAAACTTTGACGTTTTAGCAAATTTTGAGAGAAAGATAACGGCTCGTGGTGCTTTTTTCTCTCACTTCCCCCGCCTTTTTGCTCTCATTTTTTTTTTGTAGTGGCTGAATAGGGGGGGGGGGGGAGCATGGCTCCCCTGTGTCCCCCTGCCTACGCCAGTGCCTATTTCATTTTTCGGAATTATGAACCTTCGGAATAGACCTGTTTACTAAGTGATTCAAATTTAGTGGATGTTCCTTTCCTGGGGACCTAGTAACGAGGTATTCTATTGACCTGTAATTAATGAATGAACTACAATACTTGGAATCCAGTTTGCATACATTACTTGTTGCTATGTCTGACAAGCCTCTGGCAAGCTTTCAGGTTGTCAAGAACAACCTTTGTTTCAAAAGTATGCATAAAACTTGAATCACTAATTAGTAAACAGGTCTATTGACGGTTCTGTAATGTATACACGTTTATGCATATTTCTTCTCTGAGCACCAAGCGACGAGCTATTCCATTAACCTGCTTTTATAATGAGCATCAATGCTTGGAATCCAGTTTGCATACATTATTTGTTGCTATGTCCGGCAAGCTTTCAGGGCTGTTGAGGGGCATTCTCAGGTTCCTGCCAATCATGAGCTTCGCTGGCGTTTCACCGGTCAGCGAATGAGGTGTGGATCGGTATGTACGCAGACATATCTGGATCGCATGAGCAAAGGTTTTCCCTTCTGACATGCTAGCTTTCACACTCTCCTTGATTACGCGATTGAATCGCTCAACACCTCCGTTCGACTGCGGATTATAGCGAGATGTGCGATGGTGCCATATGTCGTAGTGGGCGAGGAACTCAGTGAACTCTGTTGAAACAAATTGAGGTCCGTTGTCTGTTGTCACGTGTCGAGGCAGACACCACTTTGTGAAAAGCTTCTCAAGGATCGCTATGACTGACTTTGTGGTGACCAAACTTGTAGCAGCTATTTCAGGCCATTTGCTATGTAGGTCGTGGACTACTAGAAGGAAACGCTGACTACTCGGCGCTGCGACAACTTCTCCGAAGATGTCCACTTGAATGGATTGCCATGGTTCTGTAGGCCATGGCGTCGGCTGTAATGGTGCAGGGCGAGGAATCGCGGATTTTTCGCTCAGCGTACAGCTCTCACAACTCTTTACAAATTCCTCAATTCGCGAGTCGATACTAGGTCACCAGACTGTTTCGCGACACCGCTGCTTCATCTTGACAATGCCTGGGTGACCTTCGTGTGCGACCTGGATGATGTTGCAACGATTTCCGCTTGATGACCGCTTGAGTACCGCGTGCAATACAAACGTCGTCGAATACTGCGAGTTCGTGTCTGTTGCGGTAGTACGGTTTTAGATCTTCACCTATGTCGTGAGGCCATTCTGTCTTCATGTACCTGTTTCAGCGTTTCATCAGTAGCTGATTCTGTGATGAGCCCTTCTCACGAGACTAATGGGGTGTTGCAAGAAAGTTGCGATTGATTGCAAGTTGCAACTGATCGGTACTGACCAATCAAAATCATTGTTGCAAGCGCATCTTCTTGAATGGGCAGACCCTGAACCATTAAGAATGGTCGTTCTAATTTGCTTTACAATTTGCAATTGATTGCAACTTTCTTGCAACACCCCATAAGTGTGCGATTGCGTGTGACATGACGGCGAGAACGTTGTCTTCAGTGTCGTTCGTAGCGTCAATGTTGCTATCGCTAGTGGGCGTGATGCGACTAAGCATATCGGCGACTCTGTTGCGTTTACCCGAGAGGTACTCCACATCGAAATTATACTGGTGAAGTCGATCAGACCAGCGATAAATGCGGAGTGGGCGGTGACCTGACCCGGTTGTGCATAGCAATGTTGTTAAGGCTTGATGGTCTGTACGGAGAGTGAATCTGCGACCATACAAGTACATATGCCAATGATCACAGGCATACACACAAGAGAGGGCTTTCCGCTCTCCTGTTGAATATTTGCGCTCAGTGCTGCTCAATGCATGTGACGCGAAGGCGCAGCACAGCTCCCACTGCGATGCCTGATGTAGTGACGAATGTCCCCGCGATCAAAGTGTGCGAGTATCGGTGGCGAAATGATCATTGACTTGAGCGTGTCGAATGCATGTTGCTGTCTGTCGGACCATTCCCATGGTGTGTCGCTACGCAACAATTTCTGCAAAGGCTCAGCGATCACTGCGTATTGCGGAACGAACTTGCGATAGAAATTCGTTGTGCCAAGGAACGAGGCAAGCTGCTTCGCGTTCTCAGGGACATCTAGCTTACGGATAGCTTCGACGTTGTCAAGCTTAGGCTCCACTCGCGCTGCTGAGACTTTGTAGCCTAAGAAACCTACCGTGGATGCTGCGAATGTGCACTTCTCCCTGTTAAGCGTGAGGCTGTGTTTCGCGAACCTAGCGAGAACGTCGTTCAACCGCTTATCGTGCTCTTGCATGTCGCGACCATGAATGACGACGTCATCTAAGAGGTTGACAGCTCCCTCACACTCTGCGAGAATCGAAGAGACTATCTTCTGAAATGCACTAGGTGCCGAACTAAGACCATACGGCATGCGTTTGTACTGGAATACACCATCATGTGTAATGAATGCAGTAAGGTATCGGCTGTGTTCAGCGAGAGGAATCTGAAGGTAGCTCCTGCGCATGTCGAGCTTCGTGAAAATCGTCGAGCCGTGAAACGACGCAGACAGCTCTTGGATGGTAGGCAACGGATACTTATCCGGTATGATGGCCTTATTGACTGCTTTGAGGTCAATACACAGACGCAGTTCCCATTCTTCCGACGTGCTATCGCAAGATTGGATACTCACGGTGAGGAATCTACGCGTTCAATGATATCTTCGCTTTCGAGACGGCGTAGTTCTGCAGACACTTCCTCGCGGACTGCAAATGGTAGACGGCGTAAGCTCTGTGAAACTGGACGCACTGACTGGTCTACCCGTGGTGCATGGCAGTACCCTGTAACCACTCCAAAGTTCTCAAACAGGGATGCATACTCTGCCATATGGAAGTTGATGATGTTGACCTGCTCACCTGAGGGGTCACAGAGGCGGAATCCCAGCATGTGAAATAAGTTAACCCCAAGGAGGCTCTTACCCTTCGCAACGTAGGTCAGACAACTGTCAGCGGTTGTGTCCTTGTAACGAACAGGCAGCTTGATGCAACCTTGCACAGGAATTGACTTATCAGGGTACGAAGTCAAGTTGACGGGTGCTGGTGTTAGCCGAACTGTAGAGAAGTAACGCCTGTAGATCAACTCGTTGATGATCGTGACACCTGACCCTACGTCGATCAAGAAATTGAGTGATACGCCATTCACTTCAAGTTCACAATACTTGAAGTCACCACCACTCCCAACACTGTATACGAAAGCTGAATGTTCCTTCTCAGACGTACTGATATCTTGTTCAACATGTCGAACACTTTGGCCCTTAGAGCGGCACATCTTCGCGAAATGATTCAATTTCGCACACGCTCGACACTTCTTGCTATTTGCAGGGCACGCACTTCTGTCTTTTGCGTGTGTCCTTCCGCAGTTTCTGTATTCTGAGCGTTGCGGCTTGGCTTGCGACTTCGGATGGTAGTCTTTCTTGGACACACCCTGTACTCGTGCTTCAGCCGAGGACTCTGACTCAGTGTTTTGAAATCAAGAAAGGCAGCTTCAACATTCTGTGCAACAGTTACAGCTTTCTCTAGTGACAAATCGTCTTTCTCCATCAACAATCTCTCTCTAATACGTGGTGTAATAGTTTTCTCAATGAGTTGGTCCCCAATAAGTTCATCTTTAAGGTTCCCGAACTTACATGTAGATGCTAACTGCTGCAATGCAGCCACATACTGCTTGACAGACTCCCCGTTACCTTGAGCCCTTTTCCTGAAATTATAGCGTTCAATCATCACACTCTTCTTAGGACCAAAGTACTTTGCAAGCACCTCAATAGCATCCCTATATTTGCTTAGGGACTCACCACTGTCCGTTGCGAGCTGATCGAGAACCTTCTGTCCTTCTCCGCCCAAGCAGTGGGCGAGTATAGCTCGCTTCCGCTCTGGCGAGGCGGGATCCAAGCCAGTAGCTAACAAGTATGTTTCGAACGTCGAAATCCATCTCTCCCAGGGACTAACAGGGTCTCCTGTGGTGGCCAAAAAAGGCGCTGGGGCCGGTAGATTCAAAGCTGTGGCCATCCTCGTCGCCACGTATTTGTTTGAGTCCAAATAATCAAAAGTTAACACAGAAATTCCAGTTCGGACTGCACATTTAATATGGCATGACATGTATAGTTTGGATTGCAAACACAACAAACGGAGCAGCAAGAGGGTACCAGGCCTCACTGGGTGAGCTAAGGATTCCAACTGGGTGATGCAAAATGGAATTTGATTTAGGTAAAAAACCTCCATTAAAATCATCACAATTATCATCATTATGCAGCAAAGGCATTTAAGAGCTTTTGTAACTCAGTGGAATATATAGAAATAGTTTCTGCGCTTATAAATGATTTATTATTATTATCAGTCCATGCTCTCTCTATCTCATCATCTTTTTAGGTTGTCCGCTTGGGGAGGACATTTGTGTGACTCTCTGGGAGTAGGCCTGTTTGTACCTGTTGTCAAGAAATACTATACACATTTTCATCATTTCACATTTTTTGGTATGATTTTGATAGTGTTGACAGATTTATTATTTATTTTTTTTTAATTTATTCTTTCTTTCATTGTCATTTTACCTCACACAGCATACATTAAAATTCATTAGTTCCAAATAATAGCCATGATACGGACGTTCTCGAAATCTTATTTTTTATATCTATGCCCAAAATAAAGTAGGACAAATCCTCGCTTTATGCCTGGCTTGATTACAGGCTCCATGTCTGTCACTGATTACTAATATGAACAAAATTAGCGAATTGTTCTGCCAATATCGGAAGATATCAAATTTCACGATGTCGCCCCAGAAAAAGCAGTTGCACGTGGATTTGTTTATTTGTTGTTCATCGGAGTATCGATTATGTTTTGAATAAATCGAATGATTTATCAAAAGAGCTAATTTCTATGTTATGCAATTTCACAAGTTATATCTATAATCAGGCTGAAAATAGGTAAATCATATCCATTGACCGCCAAATATACTGGTTCAACCATAGACGTAAGAACCGGGGGTGGAGGCGTTAAGGAAGAGGTTGAAAATGAAAGAAGAAAAGAAAAGCAAGGAAAAGAAGAGAAAAAGAAAAGAAGAAATCAGAAAGGAAAGAGAAAAAAAAAAAAATTCAAAAACTTCGCTCACTAGCATTATTATGGTTATTTACAAATGCCCATTATATTTCCTTATTGATATTAGTTATTAATATGATCGCCATATTTATGTATGTAAACCAATGCCAAATATATTAATAAGTCATATTCTTATGGAATTTATTTGGTTTGCATCTTGAATCTCTAGCTAATGTTATGCTATTTTTCTACTCAAAGAATGTTAGCAACATAACTGAAAGGAATCGAGCGGCAAGTTGACCTAAAGGGGCTAAAGAGATGAATTTTCATAAATAATGGCCTGTGACCACTTTCCAATATGAGAACGGAAGACGCCGATAACATGTTACACAGATTATGAGAACGGAATAACAATATGCTAGAACCTATTCTCGGGATACCAAATTCTTCTTTTTTTTTCTCTCTCTCTCTCGTTCGCTAGCTTTGCTCGCTCATACAATCAAGAAACTATTTCTTGCAGGAAGCACCTCTTACGTCCTGCAGCAACAAGAAGCCCGAACATCATAATATTCGGGCAGTGAGGTATCCGACTATTCTTGAATCCCCCCCCCCCCCCCCCCCCCCCTCCAAAAAAAAATGGTATAATTTACCCGACAGAGTCCACAGACTAAAATTTGCCACAAGGTAGTTTGAAGTTTGAAGTTTATTTGTTCCACATTCCACATTTACATCAAAACAATTTTTCAAAAGTTATTTTACAAGCATAATTGTCAATTTCAAAAGAACTCAGATCAAGCATAATGTACAGTAAATAGAAAGTTTGAGAAACGTATAAACGACTGGCAAAAGAAGTAAGAAAAATGTAAAATGTGGGAGCCTAAATAAAAAAGCATTGCTTGTAAATGATTACGCTCCCGTATAGAGTAATTCTCATTGGAATGCGATGAAAAGGGGAGACGGATTAGAAGTATCAGATTCTGATTGGGATACTAGATACTCGAAGTATCAGATTCTGATTGGGATGCGATGAAAAGGGGAGACGGACTAGAAGTATCAAATTTATAAAACGTACAATGAAAACAAAGCTTAGAATGTGGAGTAACGATAGAAAATGAAGAAAAGAAAAAGAGAAAATGAAGAAAAGCAGAAGAAGAAGAAGAAGAAGAAGAAGAAGAAGAAGAAGGAAGAAGGAGAAGAAAAAATTGTAAAGACATGACAGTGTTACACGAGCAAAATCTATTTGACCACCAGCATGATATGAATATTCATACATACATGTACTTACTTAAGAGGTAACACATTAGCTTCCGTTTAAAAGAATTGCTGGAGGGGCCTACTAACTAGTTCGTTATTCAGGCTGTTTCAAAATTTGGGTCCAGTAAAGGTGATTGTTTTGTTTGCGAAAACGTGCGAGTTCGGGGGAGGGGGAAATGGTTTGTTTGTCTAGTTGGATAGGAATGTACAGCTTTATTGCGTTGAAAAATAGGGACGAAAGCATCTGGTATTACTTTTCGAGAGTTCATACATAAATATTCCAAGATTGTACTAGTACAAGTCAGATATCTAAGGCCCGGTGCACACTGCACGATCTGACTACGATGCGATTTTGGGAAAAGTTGTTATAACATTTAATATGAACCTTCAAACATGTAAAATCTTCGTCATCAAAGTTCCGAATAGTAGTATGAATACTAAAATCGAAATTCCGGGTTACTGCGAGCCCCCGTGTAGGACTAAAAGCGGATTCAAGTCCAAATCGTAGTGACGTCATACCAATCTTGCGATCGACAAAGATTTGAAGCCGATTTGGCCTTTACTCTAACCAGAAGAATTGCAGTTAACCAAAATTTCGATATTAGTATTTGTATCATTATTCCGAACTTCAAATGAGATAATTTCATTAAACTTTCACATTTAATGCAAACTGCAATTTGTTCGAAAATCGGGTCGCAGTCGGATCGTATGGTGTGCGCCGGGCTTTAGAAAAGTTCATTTGTATGTGCACAAAATCCAACATTATTTACTATAATGATTCTAAAATAAAGGAGAATAAAGGAGAATAAAGGAGACAAACAATATTTGATAATCATGTGGAAAATTGTCAGCCTGTTCAAAATATCTTGAAAATACTCCTATTTGATTACTCAGTAAGGGAAACCAGCTCTATAAAGTTTGCAGATTCCTTGCTAGATATTATCCCATGGGGGCTGCCATTTTGAAAAACTGTAACGTCATAGTCGTACATGCCAATTTACCTGTATGCAATTGATATGATGTTGCAAGTATTGCACATAAAACCACCAATGCAAAATGGCAGCCATCTTGGTACCCCCATTGTCTCACACAGGTTTAATTGAGAGCAGTTGTAGGTCTTTGTCACTTCCTTGAAGAATTGACAAACCTATATCCGAACAAGCAATTTACAAGTGCATGCCAAATCCTGCTTAACAAAAGAAACAGCTGAACCAAATACCTTGACACAAATAGGTAATATGACAGGATAAAATTATCTCAATCACAAGCTTGTGTCAAATAATCTCCACGCAGGTCCTTTTCTGTATGGTTAAAAAGCTTCATTTCTTTTATCATCAATTCCCCATGTTCAACAGCAGGATAAAGATAAACGCCCGAACAATTCTCTCTCTCCTTTTAAATCTTTCACCTGTATCATAATTTCGACTGTACTTCTTAATTCTGTTTTGAAAGCTAAATCTTTCTTGCCTGTTCGGCTTTTTAAACGAATAAGACATTTGGCCGCTAATTATCATCATGATGACTGGCGGTATGAACATGACGAAGACAAACTGCATCTTAGCTTGAAAATCATCGTTTCTCCCCCGCCCAATAGTTAACTCAAGCTTAAAACAAATCAGATACTTGTTCCATTATCGCAACCGAGGGCCTTTTCATTCTAGTTTCAAAAAATAAGTTTCTTGTATTTTCGGCTGTTAAAAAGAGTTATAGAATTGGCCGCTTTTTATCGTCATGTTCAAAAGCGGGATATCTGCTTCTTAGCGCCGCTGTAGTTAACTAGAGCTTAAAAATAAATAATAATGACAACTTTTTTTTGTAAAAATTGACACCCAGACAATTCTCTCTCTCCTTCTAAATCTTACACCTGTATCATAATTTCGACTGTTCTTCTTAATTCTATTTTGTCTGTTCGGCTCGAATAAGAGAATTAGCAGGGGGCGGCGCAAGGGGCATGCGCCCCCCTGTTTTGTGTGACAAAGTATGCCCCTAGATGGCCGTTTGGCTTCGTCAAACGGAGGGTTCCTCAGTGTGTGCCCCCCTTTCTGAAAATCCTGTATCCGCCGCTGGCTAACTGGCAGTATGAACATGATGAAGATAACCTGCGTCTTAGCTTGAAAATCATCGATTCTCTCCGCTCTATAGTTTACTCAAAAAAAAATGTATACTGGTGTCTAATAGTTAATTTCTTTTCTTTTCGCCATGTTATAAAGAGGTAGAGAATTCGCCCCTTTCAAAGAACAAGGATTAAGTCACCTCCAGCAAGAGACGATTATTGATTTTCTCTCTCTCTCTCTTTGTCCTAAATCGCGCGCTTGTTTCATAACCTCTACACAGGTACATGTAAATGTACTTTTATTTTTGGTTAAAAGGCTTATTTTCTTTTCGGCTTTTCAAAGGGTTACAGAATTAACCCCTTATTATTATCGTGTATCAACAGTTTCGTTGTTCGTAAGTCATCTTTTCACTCCACTCTAGTTGACAATCCTCTCTCCTTCTAAATCACACACTTCTATCAAAACTTCCAGTTCTTCTTACTTATGTTTTGAAAGCCAACTCTTTTCTATTCCCTCTCTACTTTCAATAGATTTAAACAGCGATGGCTTAAACCAGCTTCGTAATGAAGAGATCTTTCATTGACGATTAACAATTCTCTGCGCTAGTCTTGCTTTATGAAATCTACCACCTTCTCAATTTCAACTTTTTCTTTTTGCTTTTTAATAGAGCTAAATAATTTGTCTATTATTTTCACACGAACCCTCACCAGATGATTAGTGAATTCTTCTCTCTCATTCTGAACATGTATCACATTCTAAAACATTTCATTCGCCGTCACAATTTCATTTGGTTCACCCCCCCCCCCCCCATTCAAAGGGATCTTGGGACTTTCAGACTCTCTTTAAAGTGATACTAGGCTGAGCAAAGTAACAAAATAATCAACTTGTAAAGAAAAAGAGACATAGAGGAGAGGTACTGATAACTGAAACAGAGAAAGAAGAAATGATTTTTGTTTAGCCTGTACTCAAAACGAAACAAGAAAGACTCCCAAAAATAATGATTAATGAAATATTGATAATATTGTACTTTATTATAACGGGACCGAAGTACATGTAGTACGAATGCGATGATAACAGAAGCAATACCTGATCTTAATCTTCAGAACAATTCGAGACGGCAGAAGCGAGCCAGCGCGATCGAGCATTAAGTACATGTACTTGTTGCAAATTCTTTTACAGAGATCACGTGACTGCGAACGTCCAATGAACAAAGCCACGCGTCGCTAGGGGCGGGGCCTAGCGGATGTCACTGTGGACGTAACTCGGACATAAGGTGTCGACGTCGTAGAGAAAGTACACGATGCTGTTTGGGCCGCAACAAGTGATGAATATCATGACAACCATGAACAGCATCTTGAGGACTCGATACTTGGCAACCACAGGATGGATTGGATCGGTTATTACGGTCATTGTCCCGCCGGAACCTTTAGACTTTTTGTGGAGAAGGTATGCGGTGAGGGACTGGGCTAACAACATGATGGTTGCAGAACAAGAAAACAAGAAACAAGAACAAGAAAAGAAAGTACACCATGAAAATCAAAATGCCAACCGAGTACTGCCTGCCGACGATCTAAACAGCTACAACGGCTAGGGATGTGTCTATTGGAGAAACGACTGAACTCGAGCTATGAGGCGTTCCAAAGAGATCAAGGTCAAGGTGGAAATTGATGATCCAACAGACAACCAGAAAAAGTAGAAAGTGAGCCCTCCCCGTACTGAAGAAGGAACAAAAAAAAAATCGCCGAGGAGAGAATTGAAAAAGTCTGCAATCGCAAGGGAACCAATGAGAGTGTCAGTGGAGCGACTCATCATCCTGCCTTGCCAGATAACTACTATGACTAGCAGGTTGCCTAAGTTACCCAAGATGGAGGACACCACTTGCAGAGATGACCACCAGGCCCATGTAGTTTGCCCCATCTCCATGAAATTAACGCAATCGTCTCAACATATCCGACCCCAATATCAAGATGTCATCGTAACTTGACACGTTGGTCGAGCCGTTGACTACATCCAAGGATTCTTCCGAATCACTTGCGGTTAACACTTGCTCACTACAGATTTTACCACGGTTAGATACGGCTCTACCTGTCGGCCTTGTCGCATGGTGCGGCGCTATAGACTGATTCAATGATGAAGTTATGTAAAAGAAAAAAATCATCAGCTACCCAAGTGACATCTCCAGGGCCGCAGGCGAGTTCATTGCAGGCGAAACCACAGTAACAGGCGTCGTAAGCACTGCCTCTCTTTCAGCCAAGACTATTCCTATAAAAAAACTCACAACAATATGGCGATTGCTAGAGTAACACTCGTCATGCTTGAAGTTTTGAAAATAGGGTTGGCTAAATATTCGACGAATGGTACTGTGATTCTAGCGTTATGTGACAATTTCCCTCCTTTAAAAATAATAATCTCGACTTTCACTTGTATCCAAAGGATCACCAGTTAAATCTGAACAACCATGTCATCTAAACACACAAAAGAACACAAGAAATAATCTTTAACTTGACCAACAGTTTGAAAAACACTTAGTTGTTCAAGCCATCGAATTAGTGGGTTCTTCACACCAATCAGTGTCAACAGAAGAATGCAGACAGAGATAAGGCGATAAGGCGTCTTTACCGAGCTGCAATCATCTTTTTTTAATGGGAAAGTTCTGAATCATTAATTGCATAGGAGTAAGTTTGCTCACTTTTAGAGAGATCTTGGAATCACGACTAGAATAAAATGTTATTTTTCGGGGCTGTTTTTTTTTTTGGTTATTCTTTTGCAGAGGGAGAGAGAGGAAGAAGGATAAGGAGAAACAGGAAAAATATGGAAATATGTAGTGACATAAAAGAAAAAAAAATGAAAAACGGGTCAAATCAAAATGGTTGATGGACAAGTTGGGGTGAAAGCAAACACAGAGGACAAGATCGAACGATAACGAAAGGGAAGCTTTTCCAGCTAAAGATGAATTACTTAAACTAAAAAAGAACCGACATAAAAAGAATGAAAAAGCTCACCAATTATTTTTTTACCCTTCCCAGAACTCAAGCTTCCCTTTAAAAAACGTTTAAAATTAATGAATATTGCAGCTCTCATCGCACTATTAATTCAGCTATTTGAAATCATTATCAGCACCTTGATGATATCAATAAAGGCACCTTTTTACGAGAGTTATTCCAATAAATCGGTTTTTACACCACCCTCACGCTTGAAAACATGGATATCATTAAAAGGTACTTTTTAGGTTTATTCCGATCAGTCTATACACCACTCTAATGCTTGAAGGCATCAATATCAATAAAATGCCCTTTTTAGGGTTATTCCGATTTATAGATCGGCTTGAACACCACTCTCCCGTTTAGGAGGGTCTTTCTCATCTTGAGTGGTAAATGATGGATTAACATAGTCCATGGTGGTGACACCTCCATTTTCTCCTTTAGTCTCTTTTTCATCACGATTATCCGGGTTGAGAACATAGACTCCACTTTTACCCGAGATGGCCTTCTTCTCGTCGGAATTTCTGCGTGAAAAAGGAACAAGATCAGAGTCAAAGAATAATTCATATACAGTATTGCGCTTTATGTCCCGTTCTGAATTAAAATCTAAAAGCAGGACACCTTGGAAATGGTTCTATTCCATACTAAAGTTGTATACGTATTCCATATGACCGTATGACAATCCCTAGGTTGCATGTAAAGAGGATTGTATATGGACACCTATACACTCTCCAGAACTGAGTATTCATGATGATATATGTCTAACATAAGGGTACACAATCATATGCAAAGTGCCCAAAGTTGAACCTTTTTTAAACCAACAAAATACCATTGTTAGATTACTAATTGGTTATAATCACTGCAAATCATCATAGATTAAACAATTATTCAGATGGATATAAACAGGGCTCAACGTTTAGATTGCTCAACAGCAAGGGATATTTGTCCTTGTTCAATCTTGTATGTGTAATCAGAAGACGTGTACGTTCGGATTCGTCGGTACGTATAAACATCAAAAATGACAATAATAGTTTATAACGTTGTAAAACGATAAGATCAATTTCAATAAATGATCATGAAAATTTAATAGGCGTCAAGATTCCTTTTACGATTTATGATCTCGACTTTGCCCCCGTTTTTAGAGGGTTCAACTGTGTACAAGTACCAAACACATTTTCCAACAATGTTTTGATAGTGGTACTGGTCACAGGAAATTTCACAAAAGAAAAGATTCCGGTTTCTTATCCTGCCCTAGACCTTGTCCCAATTCATGCAATTTGATACTAACTATACGATATTGGGAAACTTACAATTCCTTAGCATCGCATGGTTGTTAATCAAAAAAATTTTGCTTTCGAAATTAGTTGTGATTATGATTACTTTTTACAGTGACAATGCGTTAGCAATCGATTCAGAGACGCTTTTTCTTTCTTTATTTCTTTCTTTCTTGGGTGAGTGACAGGGAAAGTGAGAGACAGAGGGGGAAGGGGGTCGATGATTAAGGAGACTGAGGGAGGAGATTGAGGGAAGAGAGGAAATGAAGGAGGAAGGGAAGGGAAGCAAAGGGAGGAAGGGAGGGATGGTGGGAGGATTGAAAGGAGAGAAGGAAGGATGGAGGGAAGGGAGGCCCCTGGGGAGAGGAGGGAGGAAGTGGGAGGGAAGGATGGAAGGAGGGAGAAAGGGGGATGGATGTAAGGAGGGAGCGCTTTAGGAGAGGTTGGGAGAGAAAGGGAGAGGGAGGGAGGGGGGAGGAGCGAGAAAATTACTTATACGTACCTTCCAAAATTCTCCCCCTCTTCGATCGTCTCGGGGAGTGTCTGGCCCAGTGTTTCGGGGAGGAGGAGAGTCAGCAAACCTGCGATCACCGAGACGGACCCATAGATGACGAGGGGTAGAGGAGTCCAGATTTTGGACAGTGTGAGTATAAGGGGCGCCAGAATACCAGAGATGCGTGAAAACATCGAACACGTTCCCATGGCCACACTCCTGCAAGGCAATGATTTGACAAGACTGTTTAATTTGATATCGCCACTATTTGAAGTAGATTATCCCGCAGCCTATGATCATTACGCATGAAAATATCAAAAGGGATAAAAATTAAACGGCCACACCGAGGGGACCGACACCACATAAGACCGATAATATCTTGCGGGCCTTCAAGAAACGTTATATTCACGAGACCGACGGCACAAGAGATCGACTCAGGAGCGGATCCAGAGGGGGGGGGGGGGGGCGCAAGGGCGTGCGCCCCCCACCCCCCTTTCTGAAAATGCTGTATCTGCACCTGCGACTTGTCGGTATTGCGGTCTTTCGGGGGGGGGGATAGATTGTTAACAAAACCGACTTTATTGGTCTCGACAAGCTATGGATCTCTTGGGCTGTCTCTCTCGTGGGCTGTCGAGTGGGATGTCCCGAAATGTTAAAAAAAAATAATTGATATCATACCAAATAACCACTAAATGCTATATTAAAAAATGGTAAGGTTGAGAGTCTTCGTATTTTGCAATCTGATATGTCCTATGTGTCAGATTTCGCATTAGTATAATGTATATAGCCTAATGCCTAGGCATTAGGATATATCTCTACAAGAATTAGTTTGTTCAGAAGTTACTTTCAGTCTCTTTTTGTTTGATTGTCAATTGCATATTTGTAAATGAAGTGAAACTTTAACCGTGTTACAAGCCATCGTGTATAAAACTGCCTATGTGTATTCATGTTTTTACCTGATGTTGGTTGGGTACAGTTCTGCGGTATAGAGATATAGGATGGCAAAAGACGCCGCTATACCGAATTTACCAATCATTGCAATCGACGTCAGTGCTGCCCCGGGCGCTGTGAATGATAACAAAGCAAAACTTAAATACTCTTAACACGTTGATGCGAGTTTTGACATATTTTGTTCAAACTGTGATCAAATTTGTTAGAATGTTAAAGCTTCCTTAAATCCCTGGTATTTTTAGTGGGGGTTATTTGGACTTTTTTAATATTTAAATTTTCTCTTCTGTTTGGAATGTCTGCCGATAGCTTTAATAGCTTTGGGCGATTTCACAGACAAAAATATTGTCGAAAGCCGATGGGATATGGGGTACACAGCAAAAATGCTGTTTAAAATTTCGCTGTTTAAATTTGTGTTCTTTAAATTTTAAGCAATATTGTTTAAATGACGGACCCTGCATTTTGAACAACCGCTGTTTAAGACATCAATGATAATCTTTTAAACAACGTTGTTTAAAAAGATTGAAAATTCGCACTAGACGGGTTTCCTTCTCCGCCAAACACGGCCGGCTTCATCATGGCGGATGCCTTTGTGGTTGCAATGTTGCAGAAGTTCCAAATGCCAGAGCTGATTGACACATTCAGAGGTAAGTATTTAGACTAAATATAATTTAATCTGATGGAGTTTATACTCAAGACATATTTGTGCTGCCATGACATCTATAATGATGTCTAGATCTAAGTCACAGTCACAGAATTAATTATGATTTAGACCTAGCTGCAACTTCGCAAGTCGCCCTTCCAGCGCAGCGCAGCGCAGTTTATGTTGCCCACACAGTGAATGCGCGCGTGGGTCCGGTCCTATACTGTATGTGTGCAACTAATTTAAACTGCGCTACGCTGCAAAGTTCCATGTCTACATCATACTTTATTTTGTGGATGTGGTCTAGATCTAGACATCATGTAGATGTCACGGCAGCACAAATATGTCTTGAGTATAACTCGATCAGATTACAATTTAGTCTAAATGCTTACCTCTGAACGTATAAATCAGCTCTGGCATTTGGAACTTACTTTGTGTACAACAGCCTTAAACAACCGTGTAAGTTTAAACACATCATATCTGTATAGCGTTTTAAACAATTAATTTGAACAACAAATTTGAATGTATTTTTTAAACAATAGTTGTGTAAAAGATTTTAAACAACTTACTTAAAACAACCTAGATGTTTTAAACAACTTTTTTAAACAACAAATTTTTTAAACAATAGTTGTGAAAAAGTTTTAAACAACTTAATTTAAACAACCTAGTTGTTTAAAAGCTGTTGCTTAAAAAATTGTTTAAAATTTTAAACAGGCTGTTTAAAGTTTAAACAACTTGGGTTGTTTAAAGTTTTAAACAACAGTTGTTAGAGTGACCGGCTTAAGCAGCGTTGTTGTTTAAAAATTTTGAAGAGTTGTTTAAAATATTTTTGACTGTGTATGAAAGAGTACCTTTATATAAAGAGTAGCGACATAGACTTCTGAATTTTTGTGAAACAAAATGGCGTTTGAATTCTTTCTATTGAGAACACCCAGGTGCTCGTCAGAATTGAATAGAAATGTTGCATAGCAGATGAAACAAAATGGCGTTCAAATCATGAGTTGTTGGTACTCTCTTTATGTAATTAGGCTACTCTAGGGTATGACGTGTCAAACTCCCCACAATAGCTAGCGACAACTATGTACAATAACATGCAGTGTTGTTGTTTAATGCCGCTGCACACGATGCGTAATTTCCACCGCGACACTATCCCAGAGACGGCAATTGGAGTTTTCACTATTCATTTTGCATTCACTTTTTATATTAAAACATCACTCTCACATGGCTCGCGCGTCAAACACCGCACCAGCCACTGACGCAATCCTACGTCAGGCAATATACCTGTTCCCAAATATATTCAAATTTTATACATATTTTTAAAACAAAGGTTGTTCTTGAAAACCTGAAAACTTGTCAGAGGCTTGTCAGACATATCAAGACAGTAATGTATGCAAAATGGATTTCAAGTATCATTCATCAATAACAGGTTAATGGAATACCTCGAT
Organism: Heliocidaris erythrogramma; assembly: GCA_025617745.1. Taxonomy (NCBI): domain Eukaryota; kingdom Metazoa; phylum Echinodermata; class Echinoidea; order Camarodonta; family Echinometridae; genus Heliocidaris; species Heliocidaris erythrogramma. The sequence goes on from CM046858.1 coordinate 21,261,278, forward strand.
ACTAGGTCCCCATGAAAGAAACATCCAAAATTTGAATAACTTTGTGAACAGGTCTGTTAAATGACGTCTCGTGTTCAACGGGTCTTACGTATGAACGTTGTACAGAGGCAAGCGATCCCGCCGATCAACAGGCACCCACTGAGGCTTAGCTTCCGACCCAAAACCTTGTACTGGATAGCCACTACGGAGAGGAAGTAGGCTGGAATCTCGACGGCACCAGACACAGCGAATGCGATGTAGTCGTTGACTCCCAAGTTGGAGGTATTTAGGGACAGACCGTGGTACACCATAGCATTCACCATCCTAAGAACAAACAGATACTCACTTGCATTAAAAAAAGTGTGATCAAATTCAGTTTCAATATCAACCAATCAGATTGAGTTTCACTTTGAGTTTGAGTAATGGAGTTGCGATTAATCACACGTTTACAGAAAAAAGAAAATATGTCATTTTCCTGATTTCCTCTTATCAAGTTGATAAGAGGAAATCAGGAAAAGGACATATTTTTTAAAACAAATAACTTCATAATGGTATCGGATCTCGTAAGCAAGAATTATTGCTTTTATGAATATTATTGTCAATAATTATATAATTTTATCAGATTTCTTTGAGATCTTTAAACAATTCCAAACCATTAATCAAATCAGCTTCATGACAAAGTTAGTCTTTCTTCAATCATTAGCTAAATCAATATCAGAAGTTCAAAAACATGGAACAAACCAGTTAAAGATAAGATTGATGGTTCGGAGTCTCATTCGAGGTTTGCGGAAGAGATCTAGTCCTGTAGCTCGATTCTCCTTTAGCGCAGCCTCCTTAAAAAGAAGAAAGAACACGCGTACGAAGAATTATAATGAGCATTTACTTAAATTTAACTAATCTCGTGTTCTAATAGAATAAGCCTAATAGTCAGAGAGAGGGTGGCTTAAGGTATGCATGTTATGTGATGGTTGGCCAGTTTTGACCAAAACAGCATAAATGAACCAAAAGGAACGTGCTTGAAATTTGAAATTCGTATTTTACCTAGTAGAATCAATACTCTACCATTTGACGAACCCCCTTTTTTTAGGGAGAGGGGGAGTATAAAACCATTATTACGCCCCTTCTGTCTGTCTGGAGAGGATCCCCCTCTCTCTCCAATTCTATTTCTCTCTCTCTCTCTCTCTCTCTCTCACTCTCCCTGTTTATCGATTTCTAGATTGTCCATTAACGTCGTTTCGTACATATACCACTTACTTGTTCTTTCCTAAACTCGCTACCGAAGATCGGGCCAGAGAGGGGCTTCTTGTTCGCCTTGGCAATCTTCGATAAAGTATTCTCTGCCTTGTCATACCTTCCTACTGAGATCTGCCACCGCACCGATTCCGGGAGCAGACTGATAAGAGATGCAGGCATGACAAGTTTAAAATTTCTTTGCGTCATGATCAAGGAATATCATTTCAAATTATTATAGACAACAAAGAGTGAGCACAAAGCTAAGTACTTCTCTAGAATTACCAAACTTTACAAACTATTAAACGTCGGTATTCAATAATAATGAGAGGATTTACTAACTAATGATGGTATTCACCAACTAATGATGGTATTCACTATCTAATGGTGGTATTCACTAATTAATTATGGTATTCACATGCAGATTCAGGGATGTCACGGGGAACCCTATTCCTTTTCCATTTCAGAGATTGTTTGTTGTTGCTCAGCAGACATTTTTTGGAAAACGTTACCCTTTCCTACAAAATCCTGGATCTGCACCTGGTAATTTAGAGAAATGAAATGGTATTGATTCGGTAGATACTCTTACAATAGCAAGCCAATGTAAAGAATCGCCGGGGAGACGCAAATCAGTTCCAAAGTCCTCCAGTAGCGAACGAAGTAGGCAATGCCGGCGAGGCAAACATAGCCGACAGCGAAAGGGATGACGAAAGCTATACCGGTGACGTTACGTTTAGACGGCCCGACGAACTCGGTCCCTACAGAGCAATAGGAGATGTGAAATAGTGATATAATGTACCATTAATAAATGATAGATCCAATGGATCCAATTATCACAAATCCTACTACGTTTGGATCAACCAACCTATAATGCCATAAGCCGACGAGTCGTTATTTGTTTACGTTACAACAAGCCCTAACAAAGCACGAGCAGGCAATTAGTCCGTACGTGAGAAATTCAAAGCACATTTTACCATTTTCATTTTGCATCCGCTTTGTGTACGATATCTCTGTTTTCTGGGGCGTCAAGACCGCGCCAGTTGTTGACGCAGTCCTGTTTCAGCAAAAACTACATCTCGTTTGCTGCAACGGGTATCATGACATAGGTCTAGACATGCCAGATCAGAAGCAAAGAGATAACAACAGAAAGACCGAAAAGTAGATAGAGTAAGGGACATAGAGAGGGGAGGGGAGGGACAGAGAGATGATTACGAAGATTGTCTCGATATCTTACCGACAATGAATGAGATGATGTAGAGAGAGATGGCTGCGTATCCCTGGAAGAAGCGCATGATAGTAAAGACCCACCAGTTGGATGAGAATGCTAGAGCTATCCCAGAGATAAGCCGGATCACCATCAATACCATCAGCATCCACCATCGTCCAACTCTACAAGTATGTCGGTAAAGAGATGAAAATAATGCTGACATAAGTCAACAATGTGATGCAAAATGACAGTAAGATTCTAATGATGAGAAATGAAAATGGTAATGAATGCAGTGATGATGACGATGATGATGATGATAATGATGATGATGATAATGACGATAAAGAGATATAATGAACAAGCAAATCAACACTGATGCAGAATGACAGCTAACAAAGTTCTAAAGATGACAACAAAAAAATGACGGCAGTAATGACGATAATGGCGATGCCGACGAAGACGAAAATGATGATGATGATGGTGACGAAGGTGATGATGATAATGATGCAGATGGTGATGTAGATGGTACATATAATAATTAAAGAGATCAACTTCGTAATGGCAACGTTCCAAACTTTTTAAGGTCTTCAGTTTTTTGGCGGAGAGGGAGAGGGCATCCCACTTGATAGATGTAGCCCACGATCCTCACGGCTTGAGAGATCGACATGTTGGTCTTGCTGGCCCCCATCAACAGGGTTGTAGTCCGAAGGGGAGCAGCTAAGGCAAACGTGCCGTTGGGAATATAGGCTCCCATTTTCCGTCAGAATATGGATCTCATGGAAGAAAATTGGCATTATGTAAGTGCCACTTAAATGGGTTATCCGCCATATAAATAAATAAATACATACATATAAATATATTCATTATGAATATATTCATTATTATTTTTACTATGCTTTTTTATCATGTATACTTTAACTTTTTTTCAAATTTTGTAATGGAAATAAAAACAAACAAACAAACGACGTTTAAAGAAGCGAATAATCTTATTAAAGGAGATGGCATTTGGCTATGTGTCGTATTATGAGGGTTTGTGTAAGGTGAAAATGCCCTTTGCATTAAAATGTACAACATTTTAAATCGAAGTTCTCATATTTATGATATTTTTACGGATATCAGATCAAAAATTAGATCAACAACGTAGTGCATGTATTCATTGCAGTAGTTTCATTTTTAGAGTCCGTATCTAAAACAGGGCCCTCAAAATATGCATTAAGGTCGTTATCATACCATTTCCCCTACAAGTTTGACAGAATGACACCCCCCAACGAAAAATCCAACCACTGAACAGGCTAACTACCTCGGATCCCCTTAAAACCAGTTTGCTTACATATCCGCCAATGTTCCGTTGATGATTGAGCCAGCTAAGAAACCGCCGAAGAAAACCGACTGAGAAATTTGAGCTTGATCTCCTTTTCCACACACCAGGTTAAACTGAAAAAACCGGGAACACCACATGTATAATGCGAAATAAAGACAAAATTAGACAGAAAGCACGAGGACATGATTTTTATTTTTTCGAATTCGGTTTCGCTTACTTATCGGCCAGAGTACCGTTGATAATTGAACCGGCAAGATAACCGCCGTAGAAAACCGACTGTGATATTTGGGTTAGATCTTCCGTTCCACACACCAGGTCGTACTATTCAAATATCAAGCAAGTAAGAGAGAGAGAGAGATAAAGAGAGGGAGAGAAAGAAAGAGAGAGAAAGAAAGGGAGAGAGAGAGAGAGAGAGAGAGACGGAGGAACAAAGCCAGGAACATTCCAAACAGAAAGAATTATCGGGATAGAGGAAATGATTTGTCGGATAGAAAGAGAGAAAAAAGAGAATTATGATGAGCATTGTTAGTATTGATGTTAGTGTAATTACCATCTCTATGAACATTAGTATTATGAAATTCACAGGAAAATACACAATCTATGTAAAGGAACAACTTCATTGCTTTTGGGAGATAGAAAAACCAGGTTATACCATCCAAACATCAAGCAGAGTGAGAGATAGATAGTCAGAGACAGAGGAAAAAAGACCATGAGAACAGATAATATTCCAAAGTGATAGAATTGTCGGGATAGAGAACATGATTTGTCAGATAGAGGTTTCAGATTTTCAGATTTAGATTTTATTTCATTACACTTTCATTTTTCAAAGTACATGTATATAACAATATGTATTATGCAATCAACAGTATACAATATAATTGACAACACAACTTAGTGCAGAAACGTTTTTGATCATTACAAGCAAAATAAAGTGCATTAAAGTTTGAGTTGTAAAAAAGTAACAGTAATGAAGACTACATTAGATTAATTTTATGAAAATGAGAATGAAAACAGAGACCAGCATAGAAGCATAGCTTGTAGAAGCGCTGGTCCCTGGCAAAAGAAAAAAAAACATGAATACAGTACATATAAAACTAGACTGGGCAACCATGCATAAAATGTCCAACAAAAGGGGAAAAGAAGAAGACAGATACATGGCCATGGAAAGCAAACAAATCATAGGCATAACACACTTTCCATCGAAGAACAAGCGTTGAAAAAATAATGTGAACACAAAAAGCTGGGAATAGTAAAAATGGAAAGAAGTAAATTTTACAAAAGACAGAAGAAGAAGGGCAAAGTGACAGGGGTGAGGAAGGGGGGGGGGGAGGATCTGGAAGGTTTCACTTAATCTATAGATTATACACGGGTAAACAATAATCATCATTGAGGGATCAACGTTCATAAAAAGCAATAAGTGATTTTCTCAATATACGTTTGAGTGTACTGAAACTTATACTGTCTCGTATATTTAAAGGGAGGGAATTCCAAAATTTAGGAGCTGTATTTGAAAAAGTATTCTGGGTTAATGATATACGAGTCCTTGGCAAGTGATATAGATTGATTTGTCTGGTGAGGTAATGATGGATCTCATTATTTGCTGTAAATATATTATTAAAGACAGTGGGCAATTCATGATTATGATACTGAAACATAAGTACAGCAAGATTGAGGCGGTAAATATCATAGATTTTTAGAGGAAGAAAGAAAGAGAAATAAATAGTTCATGTTGTATATATCATTAGTAGAATAAGCTTCATTATACAACAGGAAGATACATAGCTACAAATGAAGAACGTTATAGTTTTTGAGAAATAGAAAGACATAAAAAAATGTTTATCAATTATGTTAGTATTGTCAACATTTCTAACAGGATTAGTGTGACTGAATAAATATTAACATGATTAAGTAGTACTCTGCATATGTTTACATTCTGAAAGATAATGCTTATTGCTCACAGGAAAATACACAATTTATGTACAGAAAGAATTTATAACTTTTTTTACAAAGCGACAGGTGACCATTTAAACTATACATATAATGAGTGTAAAAGAAATTGAAATGTAAATTCAGATGTAAATGTCAGTCTTGATGAAGATCACAGATCGAAAGCGATGAACAGCCCTTTTATACAAACGATCTGAGAGTGGTATGAGAGATAGGACTCGAACCATTTGTATGCCTCACCCTTGACACCAAATGAACTAAGTGTGTTCAAAAGAATAGTATGATTGATAGTGTCGAAGGCGCAGGACAAGTCTAGGAGCAGGAGAGCAGTTAAGTACCCTCTATCCATCCCTGGTGGTTGGACACATTCACAAGCAGTGTTTCCACGCTATGATGGGATCTGTAAGCCGATTGGAAAGGGTGGCCAGGAAATAATCCGAAAGACGAGAAAACAAAACCCTTTCAAGAATTCTGAACAAAAAAGTTAAGTTTGAAACTGGTCGATAATCGATTTGGAGGGAATTTCAGTCCAGAGAAGGTTTCTTCAACAACGGAGTAACGTAAGCAGTTTTCAATGAAGAAGGAACATGTGCCTGCTCTAAACTCAAATTAACCAAGTAGGAGAGGATGGGAGCAAATGTGGAGGAGCAATCCTTTAATAATTTTGTGGGAACAGGATCTAATTGACATGACTTGGGGGGGGGGGGCAATTTACGTAAGAGTGACAAAATCTCATGTAGGTTAGTAAGTCGTATTACTTCTAAGGAAGAGGAAGTGGGGGATGAAGTGGTGTTTCGTCAGGAGATAAACTGTCGCAGATGGTCTTGACTTTCGCCTGAAAGAAGTGGATGAATGTAGAGGCCATTTGCTGACTGTCTGTGTGAGTTGGAAGAGGTGATGATTGTTGACGATTTAGTAGTCGGTTAGCCATAGAAAATAAAAGACCCACAAAGTATGAGCGCTTCGCCCTTTTCACAAGGGAATTGACAAGATCACGCTGGGCGCAGAAATGGTCTCTGTCGATCTGAAGTCTGCCGTTGGACCGCCATTTCCTCTCGAGCCTTCTACGTATCCTCTTCTGGGTACAGATGTCAACGTTGTACCATGGACTGTCCACGTGATTCCGGACTTTTCTTGTCCTTGGAGGAGCATGGATATCGAGAAGTCACAGGGGTAATGATGTTACAGTCAGCGACGTTTTTTACTCTCCCTGTCGATGTCTTTGATGTTACGACAGATATATAGACTGGGTCCGACGAGGCTTGGCAAAGTTGAGCTTCCATATGATGGCAGAGTGATCAGAGATGCCAGGTACGACCTGGGGTTTCGAACACAAAGCTCGATCATCAGAGTTCCGCAGCATGACGACATCGAGGATGTGACCCTTGTCGTGAGTAGGAGATTCGACAAGCTGTTATATCTCTCTCCTTCTTTTAATGAGAAATGGTCAAATCTCAATTTAAAGTCAGTAGCGGTACTTGCACTCACCCCAAACCTGGTCGCATCATCCTTAAGTAGTACACCTGCTTTGAATTGTCCAAATGATTGGGCCTTTAGCAGATTCGAAATAAGCGTGGCATCTTTAAAAAAAACACACCACTCAGTAAACTGCAGCTCTACCTCACACAAACATTATTCAAGGCAAATATCATCTTCCAAGCATAAGGGTATAACATCATTCATGGCCTTGGACTTCATCTATGACTACCTCACCATCATTCATCCTTTAAAGTAAAGAGCATTACGCCATTAACATTCATGCAAGACAATGCACTGTCACCTCGGCACAATTTAAAACACATTGCATATTCTGACTTTGCCCTATATTCAGGAGCACTGCACATTCCAGGATTGTATAATCACAGTAAATAAGAATATTCAAGGTTTTCAATGATACCAGTTTCCTTTTCCATAAATCAGTAACAAGAAAGATATCATCCCTGAAACTTGAATTGCAGAACTTTTTTGTGAGGGGTATATACATATATACACTAAAGGAAAAAAGAAACTTATAAAAGTTCAAGAGATCACCAAATTAAATTCTCTGCATGGAAATGTACCAAATTTGGATATAATGTTGATTCAATGCATGGCTTTAAATGACAGTCAATAACAAAAAGTTTTCTTCAATGCCACAAAAGAAATGTGCACTGAAACAAAGGACTCTCTAATCCCAAAGTCACAAAGACAAACTGCAGCCTTGTACACCATATGCATGTCAATGAATGAAACAAAAGTATTTCAAAAGGGATTTGCAAGTTCATATCCAAACAGATTAATAGCCAGTATGTCCACCTCTAGCTTGCTGGCAAGCTGTACACCGTCTTCGCATGCTTCCGATCAGATTCGCGATGGTAGCCTGGGGAACATTGTTCCATTCCTCTTGCAGTGCTGCAATGAGCGTCTCCCTATTGATGGGTTGATTGTCACGCCTTGACACACGTCGACCAAGCTCTTCCCAGAGATGTTCAATTGGGAAAGGTCTGGTGAACGGGCGAACCATGGCAGAACATCAATATCCTCTTGCTCGAGGGGTGCAAATCCCTTTTGAAATTCTTTTGTTTCATTCATTGACATGCATATGGTGTACAAGACTGCAGTTTATCTTTGTGACTTTGGGATTAGAGAGTCCTTTGTTTCAGTGCACATTTCTTTTGTGGCATTGAAGAAAACTTTTTGTTATTGACTGTCATTTAAAGCCATGCATTGAATCAACATTATATCCAAATTTGGTACATTTCCATGCAGAGAATTTAATTTGGTGATCTCTTGAACTTTTATAAGTTTCTTTTTTCCTTTAGTGTATATATGTGAAACCTGTCTATAAAGACCACTGAAGGGATACAACAAAAGCGGTCTTTATGAGCAGGTGGTCTTTAAGTACAGGTTCATTTAATACACGTTTCAATGAGAAGCACTTTTCAAGGGAAACGAAAATTGTGGTCTTTATAGACAGGTGGTCTTTCTATAAAGGTGGTCGCTAAAGCAGGTTTGACTGTATATATATATACACACACACACAAGTGTAAGGAAATAACATATACAACAGCTTTGGCACTCTGGTGGAAATAAATACAATATGAAAGGAAATGAGAGATTAATGGTTGCGTAACTTATATCAAAGTTCCCCACAGCTGTGCTCCCTTTTGAAATTTTTGCCACGGTTGAAAAAATGTCTCCGCCGGGAATAGTTCTGTTTACTAAGTGTTCAAATTTATGGATGTTTCTTTCCTGGGGACATAGTAACGAGGTATTCCATTAACCTGTTATTAATGAATGAACGACAATACTTGGAATCCAGTTTGCATACATTACTTGTTGCTATGTCTGACAAGCCTCTGGCAAGCTTTCAGGTTGTCAAGAACAACCTTTGTTTCAAGTATGCATAAAATTTGAATCACTTAGTAAACAGGTCTATTGAACCCGGGTCACTGGCTCAGAAATGCAATGCCTTAACCATCAGACCACGGAGACGGGCCAGCGGTTTCGGCGACACCAGATTCAATCGACCGACAGAATGACAAATCTTCAACCTCACTAAATTCATTCTTTTACGGGGGCAGGTGAGTTTTGAACAGCTGGATCCAAGCGAATGCTTTGAGATACATGTACATGTTAGAATAATCATAAGCAAAGCAAGTGTGAGGAAATAACATATACAACTTCATAACTCTTGTTGGTTCCAAAGGGACAGAGAGAGACAGACAGACAGACAGAGGAAAGAAAGATTGCTAGTATCGGCAATAACTGTAGTATAATAAATTATCATCACTGTAAGACTTGGGAGTGTAATATTCACAAAGTCAAATAGCAATAATTATGTTAGCAGGAAGATACATAGCATATGTAAAGAAAGATTTCATAACTTTTGTTTTTAAAAAAGGAACATATTTACTGAAAGAAGGTGTGATTTATCTTACTTACATCGGTGACAATTGACGATTTGTACTGACTTCTGTCGTACACCCATCCACCGTCGCATTCAACGACCTGCGACGTTGGCCAGCTGGGATTGTGGAACGGATCGATGCTAGGATCGAAGTCCACCCCGGACACGTTGTACTTCGCGCACTGCTCGTAGACCAGTTCGTTGTCGTTGCCAGTCGTGTAGTTCACGGGGATGCTTGCATTCTTCATGGCCATCATACAGCTTTCTTCGCTGAGGCCGGCGGCGCTGCAGTCAAAGTTTTCCCATTGTGGCACCTGACGATAAATGAAAGGATAACATAAATTTGAATAAGGCAGGGACGTTGCTAAAGGAGTTTTGTTGTGTTACGCCCCTGCCCTCCCCTCTCCCTAAAAAAAATTAGGTCGGCAAATTTGAATCTTTTTACAGCTTCTCTGCAAATGTCAGAAAGTGATGACCTTTTTATTATTGTTATTATTTATTGTTCTTGACATTGGAAACATTTTAGCTGCCTTGTCGGCAAGTTGGTCTAACGTCTAGCGACGCTCCTGGAGAAAATAATACAACAACAAAAAAATCGAATGAGCAGAGGTGCATAATCATAATGATGGGTTATAAAACAACAGTAATGAAATGCTAGTGTACAGAGATAGTGAAAAGCTTAATAATTACAATCCATTAATGCAAAGTTTACTCTTTCTCTTTCTTACATTACAAATTGTTCATCTCTCTCACCCCCTTCCTCCTCTTGTTCTCTCTCTCTCTCTCTTATATTATCCAGCATGCAAGTAGTTGTGTATACTTTCCATGCTTTTCCACAAGGCGGAGCACACCGAACGCAATATGGAAAAGGGGATAGAGAACGACAATTAACTGCTTCATATGATGTAATGGTTGTGTAAGATAATTTTAAAACTAGGATACCGTATTAGGACACAACCCCCAAACCCCAGGGGTTTGGGGTTGTGTTGTATATATATATATATATAAACACCTATCGGGTACATTAGGAGGACAGTTTTTGTTCTTTTTCTTTGTCCAACTGTCGACTTAATGTACCAACTGTCGACCTAATGTAGGGGTCTCTATTATGACGAAATAAACTGTATTGTCAACTGTCGACCTAATGTACCCGTTAGTCAAATATGACTAAGACTATATGACTAAAGGGTACATTAGCTGGACACACAACAATGCAGTTTATTCCGTCATAATAGCGCCACCTACATTAGCGGGACAGTTGTGCATAGAAATAAGACAAAAACTGTCCAGCTAATGTAGCCTTTAGAGTTAATATATATATATATATACATATACATATCCATATGTATACGCATACGTAGGCATATCTCTCATAATTACATAATTAATCAAGTAGTCATGAATCCTGTATATATAATGAAATTTTCATAACAAGATGTTTTACACCGACAAACAAATGATAAGACAGGACTCAGAGGACAAGAAACAAGACAAGACAATACAAGACAAAACGGGACAAAACAAAACAGAGAAAGAAAGAAAAGGGGGGAAAGGGGGAAGAAGGGGAAAGAAGACAAACAAAAGTCAATAAAAAACAAGAAACTGACAAGATAATACAAGACAAAACAGGACAAAACTAGGACAGGACAACACAGGACAAAACAAGATAAAGGAAGAAAGAAAGAGGAAAAAAGGGGAAAGCAAGAAAAACAAGACCGAACAAAGACAAAACTGCACTAGAAAAGGGAGGGAAGAGTGACTTTAACTCATAGATGAAATGTACTTTTGAAGTAAAAGTTATTTACTTTCTAAGCTACGACAGTCTCCTACCCTATCGGATGAACAATGGTAGACTATCTCCTCTAAACAATAGACAATATAAACAATGGCGTTGCTACGGGGGCTCGGGGGCACGTGCCCCCCAATTCGAATAACAAAAGAAAAAGGAATGGGGAGAAAGGTAGAAAGAGGAGAAAGGCGACGTGAAAATGATCCCTCGCACACCTTCCCCTCGCTCGACGGCCTTGTTCTATCGCACTCCATCCATCGTCAGTAAGACAGGACCCCACCCCCTCCCTTTCCAATGCATAATTCTAAAGGTCACAGAGATTATAATTCTTTGTTTACGAAGCTACAATTGTCCTGTAAACTGTTTATAATTGACACACACTTCATAGGAGGTATTTTTATTGGGGGAGGGGCGGTTCCCCCTGGGTGGGCCTCATCAGTTTTACAAATGGTCATGTTCTGAAAATGTTCTAATGAGTTAGTGACCGTATTATGAAAACAGTGCACTATCAAACAGGGGGAAATTGAGATACAATGTGAACGGATTTTATTGTTTTCATTTCACGTTGACCGAGTCACGCTAAAAGGTCATTACTAAATGTAATAAGAACAAATATCAGTCTAGCCCGTGAATTAAGCCCCAAAAGAGTATCCATACTTCAACTTCCTATCCGTGATCACACAACTCACCCAGTCATCTTATACTTTTTCAAGACACATAGATATGAAAGGATTTGGTTCTGTTCATGCAAACGACTGAGATGAAAATGTCTACATCTTGAATTCTAGGTCCTGAATTCTCCACTACAGCGCTAAAACATCGGCATTACATATTGAGTGTTGCAATGTCATATTTGTCAAACTAGGTAATGGGGAAGGTATTTGATAGGTATAAGCTATATTCATGATAATTATGCTAAGGCTCTGTTTAGCTTTTAAAATTGTATTTTCTTAAATGTTTTGGTTCGAACCGCATTTAAAACTCACATTTACAGGCCAGTAACCAGGTATACACACACACACACACATACACACACACACACACACACACACCCCCACACCCTCACACACATTGATTTGTGGGGAACTTTATTATTTTCTCCTATTGTATTTTGTACCCAGCAAGCACTTCTCCTATTGTATTTTGTACCCCACAAGCATGACGGAATAAAGGCCATCATTGTGCTCTATTGTTCTCTGTACCCCACAACTGAATCTATGTAAGCCCACCCGCACACAAATAAACAAACCCATATCCACTCACGAGCAAGCGCCCACACACACACGCACACCACCACACACATTGATTTGTGGGGAACTTTATTGTTTTCTCCTATTGTATTTTGTACCCCACGAGCATGACGGAATAAAGGCCATCATTGTTCTCTATTGTTCTCTGTACCCCACAACTGAATCTATGTAAACCCACACACACGCACACATACACACACACATGTAGTATCTTTTAGGCAGGGGCTCCGATTCTCTTAGATCCTAAACTTGACATTACTAAATGATTTTTGTTTAATATATTCTTTAAGTAGATAACTATAGGCCTTCGATAGCTGTTGCATTAACCCTTGCAAGTCAATTTTGACAGTGACCAAAGCAACTACATAGCACGTCACTAGATCAAAAGGTCAGAGAAAGGATGGCTCGCTGTAAGCTTCCGCCTGAAAATAGAGAGCGGTTCCGATTATCTGTGTGATCATTCAAGAAATCTATATAATGTAAAAACCAATGTGTACCATTTGACCTGGCCTTGGTTACAAAAAGATGCAAAATAATAGGTTTTAAAGTTAGACTAAAAAGAAATGAGAAAAAAAGGCCCCCCCCCCCAAAAAAAAAAAAAAAAAAAAAAAAAAAAAAAAAAAAAAAACATCGCTCATCTTTGTCCCTGAATCAGAAGTCCAAATATTTATGGACAAAATATAGCCCCACTTCTTCAGCCTCTGACAAAGATGAAGATTACAAGTGATGACCCGAAATACACAAAACATATGACTTTAGGAATATAACCGATGTCCGATGTGTGTTATATTATATGTATAAAACAATTTGATAGGTGTAACGCCCAGTAACGTTTGGATAGATTATTTATTTTACTAGCTCTTGCTTGCATTGAGAGCAGCCAGTATTGTCCGAACTACAGCATTTAACAAATTTTGACGATTATGCACCGTGGTTCTTATTTTACATGAAGAAAAGGACTTGGGGGGGGGGGAATTAAATTTGAATTAGAACAAAGTATCCAACAAGAAAAAATCTCAGTGAGGAGGGGCAGGGAGAATTTAATATTTTTTGCAAACATTATAATTTGTTTTACTTGTCACAGATGAGAGCAAGGGGTTCAGGCTATGCGTTAACTCGTTGGTCAGATAATTCAGACTAATCATGTCTCTGTTTTTGTGTTTTTTGTGTGTTTTCGTAATTGTCAGAGATATTAGAGGTATATTATGACACGGAATATGATAATCTTTCTTAAAGGCTAGTCGGGTATCTTGGACCCTTATCCAGATTATGTTCGCTAGTTTCTTTTTTCTTTCACATTGGGGACTCCAAAATACAGTGGTATGTCCACAGGCGTAGCCAGGATTTTTCAATAGGGGGGGGGGGGGGGGGCAGACGTGAAGGATCCAACCGCATAGCCAGGATTTCATTTTAGGGGGAGGGGCGGTTGTGAGAACGCGAAGAGTGCGAAATTGGTGATGAGCACACAGAGCGTGCTCCCCAGGGCGTTTTATAGCAAATTTGAGAGAAAGATAACGGCTCGTAGCAACCTTTTTAGGCGGAAAGTTATTTCGACGTCCGGACTGCTTTTCAATTACTTGGACGCAATATTGCACTGTATGTGTTAAACAGGGGTGGGTGCAGGGAGAGGGAGTTTCCCCCTCCCGCGCGAATCGCGAAAGCTCTTACGTTTTACAGCAAATCTGAGAGAAAGATAACGGGCTCGTAACATTTTTTTTTAGGCGGAAAGTTAGTTCGACACCCAGGCTGCTTTTCAATTATTTGGACGCAATACTGCACTGTATGTAACTGGGGTGTGTGCAGGGAGGGGCTCGTAACATTTTTTTTTAGACGGAAGGTTAGTTTCGACGCCCTGACCGCATTACAGTTATTTGGACGCAATACTGCACTGTTTGTGACAGGATTTGGTGCAGGGAGGGGGGGGGGGGGTTCTCCCTTCTCGCCCGAAGCGCGAAAGCTCTGACCTTTTAGCAAATTTGAGAGAAAAACGGCTCACAGCAACCTTTTTTTTAATAGGCGGAAAATTATTTCGACGTCCGGACTGCTTTACAGTTATGTAGACGTAATACTGCACTGTAACAGGGATGGGGCAGGGAGGGAGGGGAGTCCCCCTTCTCGTGCGAAGCGCGATATCTCTGACGTTTTAATTAGCACTTCTTTATTTTTTAGGCGGAATGTTAGTTCGACGCCCTGGCTGCTTTTCAGTCACTTTGGACGCAATACTGCACTGTATGTAACGGGGGTGGGTGCAGGGACGGGGAGTTTCCCCCTTCCCGCGCCAAGCGCGATAGCTCTGATGTTTTAGCAAATTTAAAGGAAAGATAAACGGCTCATTAAGGCGGAAAGGCGGAAAGTTCGACGCCCCGATTGTTCCCAAAACACCCCAAGTGTTATATTGGGGCATTTTGTTATTTCTGATTAAAGTTTCCAAGAGGTCGATGTTTTATAAAATACTTTCATGGCACTCCGGTTGAACAGGCTGTTTTAGAGGGCCATAATTTAAGGGCCTGGGTGACTAGACCGGGTCCGCCAGGAGTACTCCATGCAACTTGAGAGCGGGAAAATTTTCCATTTTAAAGTGAACAATACAGACACATTAAATACCCCTCTCTCTTTTCCAGTAATATTTTGAATCCTACACAGTGGTAGTATAATGTTCAGGCTTCTCAAGTAATTCTAACTACGATCATGCCCATACTCTTGGGAGGGGCACACCCCCTGACCCGACACCCCTAGGCCTTATTATTAAGTTGCAGGACAAAACAAATAAAAAAAGTGTACAAATTGACTGGAAACCCGGGTGGAAAGCCTATTATCTCACTTTATTTTCCACTTTCCTTCATCTCTCCCCTTTCACGTGACCCCGTTGTGCGTCCCTCCCCTATCTAAGCCAGTTGGTATGGAAAATGTTTCTAAAAATTTTAACCTAAAATTGCTAAAAATCACTATTCTGATGTTACTTTGGAAAAATTTTTGCGGCTTTATTATTCAAACAGACGATTGGTACTACAAAACTTAAAGATAACATTTAACAAATTCATAGTGACGAAGCTTTTCGACCTTTAGCGTGCCCGGATCATATCTGGGACGCTGTACACACACTTCCTTGACTTTTGTATTTTCTTGTATTCTCTTATTCCTGCGTTGTGACCCGATGAGTGCAGGTCGAAAAGCTTCGTCACTATGAATTTGTGAAATGTTATCTTTAGCCTTTATTATTGTTTGTTGTTGTTCAAGCAGATTTCTGCTCGCCAGCTTGGGGGCGATACTACAAACGAATTTGAATAATTCTTTGAATGACGCTTTGAAAAAAAATATCCATTGCAACATGGCATAATGCACAAAATTCGAATATGAATGGTGAAAGACAACATTGACTAATTATGGATTTGCCAGATTAGGAAGTTATGGGACAAAATCAAAATAAAATGTATCAAAATAGACGGAAAGACCAATATTTGATTACGTTATTTTCCCTTTCCATCATCTCTCCCCTCGCTTCTTTTTTATTTTATTTTTTATTTTTTAAAGCGGACCTCTGCTCGCCAACCCCCCCCCCCCCCCCCCCCCCCCTAGTTACAGGCCTGTGTATCAATCAAATATGATTATTTACGTCTTGGACCGACCTTTAACGTCACCATCCGAAACACGTGACTGAGATTCGAACCTGGCAATTTATGGGTATATGGAATCACTGAGTGATAGAGACATGTAATCTCAGGCGTAGATTTATGGTTAAATGGCATCAATTTGCGTTTATTAAAAAAAAATGAGGGGAAAAATTCACCCAGATTTTGCTCACTCGCTAAGCTCGCTCACTGCAAGGTTTATAACATGGCAAGACACAACCCTGTCCAGGCGAAAGCCTAAATTGATTCTGCGCATATTTTTAGCTTGCTTGACAGAGATTTTCAGAGTAAATTAGCACCATCCCCTCTCCCCCCCCCCCCCAAAAAAAAAAGATCCACCCTTGCTTCATACATTTAAGACTCACCGCACACCAGTGGTCCATTGATGCAGCTAGAAAAACGGTGATCATGGACTGCCACGAAGCGGTGAAGACGAAGGCACAGACTATGGCGAACACCCTCTTTTGATAAGGCCCGAATTCTCCGATCTCCACCAAAATATCATCAAGTTTGATCATGGTCAACGATGGGGATTAAAGCAGTAAATAAGAAGTTTAAATTGGTCCTCGACTAAATGAATATGAAGGCAAAATCAGTAGCTAATAAGTGCTACCTCGCAATGGCAACGATGAAGGTGGAAGATGAGGGATATACAAAGAGTGGTACTATAATTGTGTCGGAAATAAATGGTCACAAAGATATAAGGATCAAGTACCTGTGCAATTAAGACCCCGTTACCACAGATTAAAGTGTAAGCCCTAGAAGGTAGCAAAAGGATGGACTTTGTAATGCTAGAATAACGTCCTTCTAGTTCTTATTTCACTTTCATTTTATTGCTTTATCGTGATTGGTAGGCTGGACTGCCGTATGGGTGTCAGTGTAAACTTTGACTTGTTTTGCCTTCGCCAACAAAATAACACGTAAAATATTAACATAACAAAAGCGTAACAGCGTTAATCAAACGAACCGCCCCTCTTCAATGTCAACCATCAGTTTCTAAATTTGATAAAGGCTTCATAAATTGTGACATAAAGAAGTCGTCGTTAACAAACAAGACAAAACGTGTTAATCAAATTAATACTCTTTACTCATTACAGATTAATTCTACGACATGTACTAGAATATCCGGTGAGTCTAAATAGATCACATGATATGGCATACCTTGGAAATGGTGAAATCAGGTGGTTTTATATACACTGGGATAAGTGATCATTCCTTTTGTTTCTTAATCTGGAAATTACATATAATCAGTTCTCCTCCTCGAATCATAAGCTATAGAAAAACTAAAACTTTCAATTCAAATTTATTCATCGATCAATAAGTCCCAGCCTTGGCAAAAAGTATTCGATGTTAATGACATAGATGAAAAAGTTAAAATCTGGGAAGATTTCTTTCTATTCCTCCACCTCTCCTTCTAGTTATCACTGTCCCTTATCTCTCTCCCCCGTATTGCTTGTTCAATTTTTTGTCTTGTTTGTTTGTTCCCCCCCCCCTCCCCCCCCCCCCCCCAGTACTGTTCACATCCCCATTCTTGTTTTCTTCTTTTTTTTTGTCTTTATAAGCTTGTTAAAATTTTGGGGCCGTCTTCGTAATTATTTGAATGAACCTAGCTTAAAGTTGATTTATCAAGCTATTATTCTTCTTTTACTCGATTATGCTGATGTAGTGTAAGATTCTTGTAATAATAGATACAGCAATCAATTGCAAAAGTTACAAAAGAGAGCAGGTAGAATTATACTCGGGTTAAGTCCATTCAAACGCATATCTTTTTTGCTCTTTGCTTTTCATGGACGAACTGTTGTTAGACCGAATGATGTTAGACCATTTGGCTATTAGACCAACTGGCATTAGATCAAGTGGCAATTTACCGTTATATATTATATACAGTACATGGGCCGTGGAACCGGGCCGGGGGGGGGGGGGTGATGGGGCTGCAGCCCCTTCACTGTTTTAAGGAGACAAGTTTCGTATAATTTTGTTTAATGATTATGTACAGTATATATTTTTTAGAAGAGATCACATCTTTAAAATAATACATTGTAATAATGACAGTTAGAGAAATGATAGAAGGATAAAGATAGACATAAAAGAAGATCATAGTGAAAGAAATGAAAGGATAAAACAAAATAACAAAAGCACAGTGCAATAAAGCAATAATAAAAATTCACTAAAATATTAATTGATTAATTTATTAATCAATCAATTTATTCAACAGATGTAATTAATTCATGTCATGGTCCATCGGGTTTCAATTTGACGTCACAAAAACGAGTATGTATATGTCAGGGCAATGTGTACCTAGTCTTGGTTTCTCTCGGCCGCTTTTTTTCTGTCAGTACTTGTGCCACCGACGAGAGAAGGCAGTATTTGAGCGTCAAGAGTAGAGCTACCTTTATATAGAGAGTAGCGACATAGACGTCTGACTTTTCGGGAAACAAAATGGCGTTTGAATTCTTTCTATTGAGAACACCCACTGCAGGTGCTCATCGGAATTGAATAGAAATGTTGCATAACAGTGGAAACAAAATGGCGTTCAAATCATGCGTTGTCGCTATTCTATTTATGTAGGCACTCTAGTCAAGAGTAGAGTACATACATAAAGACAGTAGCGACAACTCATGATTTGAACGCCATTTTGTTTCCTCTGCCAAGCAACATTTCTATTCAATTCCGATGAGCACCTGGTTGTTCTCAATAGAAACAATTCAAACGCCATTTTGTTTCCCGAAAAGTCAGAAGTCTACGTCGCTACTCTCTATATAAAGGTACTCTAGCCAAGAGCAGAGCCCTACATAGGGTTTTTGGTCAAGAGGGGTGAGCAAACCAAACTCGCGGTTCTCTTTGTGGTGCATTCGGATATACGTTGTGCTATGCATGAAGATATCCCGAGTTCGAGTCTCGTCAAAATTTTCTTTGCTGAAATAAAATCAAGGTGAAACTTTGAGAAAAAAACAAGTATTAAATTTGTAGTCTCTCTCGAAGTCTTGACAGAAAAAAAAAAGACGCGCCCCGGCCCAAGGGGTCAGTGAAAATACAAAAATGTAGTGAGCTTTCGAATGTGCCGTCCTAGATCCTCCCAGCTACAATGGCTGCTTTTGTTAGCTGCATAACGCGCTTTGTGCAAGAACGGCTCACCCGTCCACTGGTTTTGCCGTCTTCTCTAAAATGTGAACCTCGCTTCACCCATTGTTAACTTCATGCTTCACCTACTTTGTATGCAGTCAACACAAAGCAGTCCATTGTCGCTGGCAGGATCTAAGGACGGCGTTCTATTCGACACATCCGAAAACTCCTTATTATCGACTCTTGGGCACCCCCTCCCCTTTCTCCAGTTATTG
The DNA here is from genome assembly GCA_025617745.1 of Heliocidaris erythrogramma. Taxonomy (NCBI): domain Eukaryota; kingdom Metazoa; phylum Echinodermata; class Echinoidea; order Camarodonta; family Echinometridae; genus Heliocidaris; species Heliocidaris erythrogramma. The sequence goes on from CM046858.1 coordinate 21,280,857, forward strand.
TTTTAAACATATAAACAGTACATGGATCATGTGGACAATAATCAGTGAGTTAGCTACCAGCTACTGACTGGTCGATCTTGTCAATATACATGGAATATGTTAGTCTTACAGTGCAGACACTCTTTTACGAACGACTGACCAGGGTTTGTGCCTGCAAACTAGTCTACGCATGGTATAGACGCACAGCGCGCGGGTTATACGGACAATATACACTGCCAAAGCATCTACTAAGCTAAACAAGTGCTGACCTGGCACTGTGCTACGACAGTGAGGTCAACGTTTCTCATGCAAATAGCATATATGCATATGGACTACAAGTGCAAAGAAAACCAATCCTCATCATACCTGCCGATTTTTAATTTTTTTTCCCCTTTTCTTCATTCGATTTTTATATGGATTTTACAATTGTAGTAGAGCCTGGAAGGAAACCCCTTCCACAAACTCCTAAAGTGGTTTGCACGGCTCAGTGCTCACAGTACGTGGGAATTGGTGATATGTAAATCCATTTTTTTGTTCTTGCTATTCTCCACAAGTCATAATATGCATCCCATGTACAGCTACGTGGCCAGTACCAGATTGATAAACCACAGAGCTCGTACAGCTTGGTCCCCGCGCCGGGCAACTGTGCTTGTGGTTATCAGTCGTGATCCCATATTAGTAACGTTAGCTGCGATCACCTTCGCTAAACCAGAAATAAAGAGTTCCGCCCTGTCAGCCCCCAAAACATGGTCCTGAGAACAAATATACGTCAGTTTCATGACATTTCACTATTACCAAATCAAAATACACACCTCAGAGATCACATAGTCGACTCATTTTAAAATGTTCTCGCTAAAAAGAATCACTTTCAGGAACTTTTGAAAAGTTTGAACGTTTTCTTTGCGCGACGAAAAGATGAACAGAAACTTGTTAGATACAGAATAAATAAAGAATATTCAAAAGCAAATAAGCCAATCACAGAAACTCTCTTATGAAAAAGCTCCTTGAAACGGCCGCTTACAAAGTGAATGGCAAAAAATGAAAAAGTGTGTCAGGGGTGTCAGAAAAGAATGGGTCACCAAATGGAAACACCCGAATTAAAGGACAAAAATGAGATTTAAAACTCGCCCTAAACAACCCTCCACCAAAGTCACTTATTACCCGCCTGTATCCACTTCGTCACCCTACGCATTCCAGTATCTACACGGAACGTCCAATAATCTGGGAGCCTGTTCCGACACATAATTACACCCATCAAGCCCATATTTGACCACTTAACGTAAACCTGAGTCATTGACAGAGGTTTGTCCAAAGCTGTCAGGTTTAGCCCCCAGAACCCCCGAAACATACTCCCAAGTTGGGTCGAATTTCACCCCCTCTAACACAGATACTTAGGTACTGTAATAAGCTTTGGCAAACACATGAAGATGGTCAGTGTTGTTACATGATAATCCTGAATATATTTTTGGCTTCTTTTGAGAAAGAAACATAATATTTACCGTAAAATAATTTATCAAAGAAATGTTCATTTTTACACCAAATTGCACTTCAAGGAAATATGTAAAGTTGGACTGAATTATACAGTGCGTATAAAAAAAAACGCAACAAGATTTGATTTCAAATTTGTGAAGATTGTGTTAACTTTACACCAAAGAAATGATATCTTATTTATTAATACACGGTCATGGATGGCTGAGTAATCATTCTTTTTGGAAAATGGGTCAAATTGGACTTGGGACCAAGTTTAGACACTGCAAGAATCAATGCACCTTATCAGAAATTAACTTAACAAATGGAATAATGAAATTAATAATCGCAACTTACCATTGACTTCTTTCGGATATCTCTTTTTAACATTACATCCCATGCCCCTCAACATGGCCCCCAATCCTTTCCACACAGAGATTAGTTCTTTTCTCCATCTCACGCACAGCCCTGCGAATCATTGGGGAGTGGCCACCACGATCTCCGGATCTGACTTGTGGTGACTTTTTTCTTTGGGGTTATCTCAAGAGCAAAGTGTTCATTACCCCTCCACCTGACATTGCAACTCTGAGACAAAGAATCACTGATGAGTTTGAAGCTCTACGCCACCAAGCCCCAATAATTTCTGATAAAGGTGCATTGATTCTTGCAGTGTCTAAACTTGGTCCCAAGTCCAATTTGACCCATTGTCCAAAAAGAATGATTACTCAGCCATCCATGACCGTGTATGAATAAATAGGATATCATTGGAAAGAGGAGATATGTAGTTTTAAGATGTTGCTACTCACTTTGGTGTAAAGTTAACACAATCTTCACAAATCTGAAATCAAATCTTGTTTTTATACGCACTGTATAAGGCCTTCAGGAGGGGACGGTGTTTCGTCAAGGGCACTTTCGGTGTTTTTGCAGAGGGTTCTGACATCCCTTCCCGATGGAAAGTTTATATCGGGAGCTCTACCATATCCCTCGCTGCAAGGGGCTCTTGAAGGTAGTAGCCCCGAGATAACCTCGGCGAGGATAGTTTGTCTCACTGACCTTGTCGTCGGAAATTATGCTCACTATATATGAGGCGATGATTCTTTTCCAATATTCATTAAAGGGATACTCAACTGCAGATTGTGGACGTTTTTATTCCGCGAGAGGGCACAGTGATCGTTACCTGATCAAGCCCCGGGGGCGCAAACTTCGGATAGACTGGTCGCCGCACAACATGCATGGTCCGCCTGAGCTCGAGCTCTCGTGCGAGATTTGGTCGACTTCGTACAGTCCGAAATTTAATGCCAGTAGTCCGACGGACGCGTTCGACCCACAAACTTTGTGTACGAGTGAATGGGGCTTACGCAATTCTTTCTTTCCCCACGGCCGCCTGGTGGCGTATCCCTTTAAAAGACTAATACATATAGTTATGGCATAGACTAAAAGTTCATATTGAGAACGATGCCTTTAATGATAATCATAACAATAATAACAGTAATAAAAACTGTAATTTGACCTAAACTGTCCTTCCTATAAAAATAAAAAAATGAGAATTTATGAGTACAGTATAAATGAACTGATAAAAAACTTACAAATGAAAAAGATGAAACGATTTTTATTTAATGGAACAATATAAAAAACAACCTAATGATATTTCATTTGAGGGTGATCAAAAACTTATAATTGTAATTATAATATAATTATTATTATTATCATCATTATTGTTATTAAAATTATGGTGTTACCTATAATTTATGGTAATTTACCACAATAAAATGTGATCGATATAAATTTAAAACATGATATTCCTCTGTTGGGTACAAACAATTTAATAGCAATTTTCATATTTTTTAATGGCTTTGTACATTAGTCAGTTAGTCTCACAATATGTGCCGTAAAACACTTCCCAGTTTAACCTTAATGTTTTTTAGTCATCAAGTAATATTGTAACGTATCATAACACTACACTACAAGGTCAGTGTACTCGTACTGGCTTGAGGTTTTTCACACTCCATTCTATTCTGCATGATCTTTGGGTGCTTTGCCCCTCAAAGGATTCCATGAGACATGTTGTGAAATTATTACACTTATACTCCTCTAGCAGTCCTAAATAGGTGACATTAACACACACCCTCACATCCAAAACCCACACCACCTTCGAACTTTCCAACATTTTTTTTTACTACTCCATTGTTCTTGTTTTGTGTTCCGCAACAGCTCCATCTACGTTCAAAATCAAAGTGCTACAAGGAAGTGGTGGACATTTGCTTTTTTTTTTAGGGTCTTCCACCCACATTGGTGGTGAACCATTCATTAGGGGTGATGATCATGACGACGAAGATGACAATGATGATGATAAGAATAAAGATGATAAGAATGATGATAATGATGATCAGTGCGTCGCTAGAACATTTTGAAGGGACGGGGGGGGGGGGGGGGGGGGGGGGTGACACCGACATTTGCCGACAAATTTTTCGGGTCTAACACTCAAATTTTCTGACAAAAATGCTGCACCCTAATGTCGCTCCCCCATCAATTAAAAATTTTCAAAAAATCGAAGATGTAGACATCTTGATCATACCTATGCCCAAATATCACTTTTTCAATATCTATTTTTTTTTACTTTTCGTATTGAAAATGTATAGAAGTTACGGATCCCCTTAATTGAGGAAAACAATGCAAGCAAACTAATTTTCTTCCATATTTTCACATTGAAATTATGGCATTTGTTATTTCCTTACTTCTAATCATTAAATAATGTGATGGCATTTTAAGATCAAACATAATGAGTTTGGATAATTATTATTTTTAAGTGAATATATACATTTTTTTATTTTATCGAAAAATATCGGGGGGATGATACTGGCTACCCCCACCTCAATTATTATTATTATCATTATTATTTATTTATTTATTTATTTATTTTTATTTTTATTTTTATTTATTTTTTTTTTTTTTGGGGGGGGGGCGAAAAAATATATACCCTCATCCCCCTCGGGATCGACACCCATGCATTCAGGAGTCACATTCAGCGTGGACTCTTTTCATTTGATTGTCCATTTCGGCTTGTCTCGAATGGGTGGGTTGCGGAAGCGGGATGGGAGCGGGATGGGAGCGGGAACGTGCACACCCTTTCAAAACAAGCCCCCCCCCCCCCCCGGTTATCTCGAATGGACGCGTTCCCAGCGAGAAGTTCAACTAGAAATGTGCATTGCTGGTGCCGCGCAATGCGAAATGTATCCCCCGGCACTGGCAGCGATTTGAAGGAGGGACAAAGACCCTCCCCCATCCCCTCCCTCAAACAAAAGGATGGTGTAGAAATTGCCGCCAGTGGCCCGGAATATTGTCAACACTAGAAGCAGCATTACCAAAACGATTTGTGCAGATTAGAGTATAATGCATTTTTATAGAAAATTCGGAAGAAATATGACCTCAGAGCGCACATAAGCCATCCACTAAAATATGTCCTTTGATCCTATGAAAGACGGAACACTAGAGGCAGCATCACCAAAAACTGTAGAGGTGTAATCTATAATGGACCTACATACAAAATCTGAAAGAAATGAGTTAACAAATGTGTCCTCTAGAATGCATGCAACGAAAATATGACATTTGACCCTAACAAGAACCTGAATATGACATTTGACTGTATAGAAAGTGGTACAGTGGGGGTAGCATCAGCAAACACTAAGACACATCTTCATATAAAATTTGAAAGAAATGTGTTGAGAGATATACCAAGATACATCTCCATACAAAATTTGAAAGAAATCCATCAAGAAATGTGGCCCGCAGAGTGCACTCACGCCATGCCCTGAAGTATGACCTTTGACCCTATAAAAGACGGAACACTGGTGGCAGCATCACCAAAAAACTATAGGTTTTTAGATTACACCAAGAGACACCTTCATGCAAAATTTGAACGAAATCCGTCAAGAAATGCAGAAGAGTGCAAGAAATGGAAAAATGACCTTTGACCTTATAAAGGACGGAACAATGAGGGCAGCATCACCAAAAATTAAGTTTGTGTAGATTATACCAAGATACATCTCCATAAAAAATTTGAATGAAATCCGTCAAGAAATGCAGAAGTAAGAGTGCAAAAAAGGGACAAATGAGCTTTGACCCTATAAAGGACGGAACAATGAGGGCAGCATCACCAAACAGTAAAGATGTGTAGATTATACCAAGATACATCTCCATACAAAATTTGAACAAAATCCGTTGAGAAATGTGGCCTGCAGAGTGCACTCACGCCATGCCCTGAAGTATGACCTTTGACCCTATAAAAGACGGAACACTGGTTGCAGCATCACCAAACACTATAGGTTTTTAAATTACACCAAGAGACACCTTCATGCAAAGTTTGAACGAAATCCGTTGAGAAATGTGACCGCCAGAGCGCACACAAGAGTACACACAAGACATCTATCAAAATATGACCTTTGACCCTATAAAAGACGAAACACTGGGGGCAGCATCACCAAAATCTATAGGGTTCCAGATTTTACCAAGAGACACCTTCATACAAAATTTGAACAAAATCCGTTGAGAAATGTGACCCGCTAGAGCGCACACAAACTATCCCCCAAAATATGGCCTTTTACCCTATAAAAGACGGAACACTGGGGGCAGCATCACCAGAAACTATAGGGGTCCAGATTTTACCAAGATACACGTCCACAGGAAGTCTGATAGAAATTCGTCGAGAAAACACATTTAATGTGACCGCTAGAGCGCACACAAGAATGTGACGCGGCGGCGGCGAAACGCTGCTGAATCCAAAGTATCCTCCGGCATACTGCCGGGGGATACAATGAACGCGCCACTTCGAGACAACCGGGGGCTTTCCTCGAATGGGTGTGTTGAGTAGACTTTTGTAACAGACGTTTTAGAAATTTTTGAAAAATGTACTCTTGCTATTTTTTTTTTTTCGTTTTTCTTTTGTCTAAGATGTAGAAAATATAATAAAACAGTATCTAAAAAAAGCTTTTGACAAGGAAATCATTATTTGTGCAAAATAAATAAATAGGAGAATTGAATAATTATGCATTAAAATACACGGGGACGAAAGGGCAATATTATTATTTTTGTTTGGCGTGACCTGGGCCCCGTAAACTAAAAAGTGTTTATAAACTCCGATCAAGCGCTAATGGCAATCAATCGCTAAAATCCGTAACACAAAGCCCCCCCCCCCCCCCCCCCCCCCCCCCCCCCCTTTCAATCAAAGGCTATTAGAGCATGATTCATAGCGATCAATCGTTATTAATTTTTGCAATGAATTTAATTAACACTTAACGACTTGTCTTGAGACTATGACAATTCCACATTTCCCCGCTGATATCGCTGAAACTAGTGAAAGCATGACTGGAAAAATGAGGTAAGTACCTCCGTTTTATTCATATTATATGACGATGTCAATATATTTTAATAAATCATGACAATAATTATGTAAAATTCTAATGTAAATAGCATTCTATGACAATGAATTGTGCATAAAGATGAAAGCTGATATTTTACCGGAATTAAGACGCCTTTTTATCCTATCGCGCAACCCTGTTTCAGTGGCAAGAAGCACACGCTGACGGAACAACCAAGGGTCCTTCACCCGTGATCTCCGGCAGACCTCGCGTTGCTTGCCCGGTGGGTTGTGTACGGCAGAATTTTTTTCTGACTTGCATGGACGATGCAAATATTTTATTGTGCTTGTAAAACTAATTGTGTATTTGTTATGATGGTATTATTATGACCCATGTCTCTTATTTTTTAACACACTTGGGCAAACCCACAAAATAGGGGCCGGATTTTTTTCCAAGCTATTATAAGGCCAACCAATAACAACATGCTTGCAACAGGCAGGCCCAAATGTTTGGCCTGCCTGTTGCATGTTGTTATTTATATTATTACTGTTGTTAAACATAGTGGGCCTGCCTGTTGAATGTTGTTATTGGTTGGCCTAAATAGCTTGGAAAAAATCCGGCCCCTATTTTGTGGGATATATCATGGATCAGAGCATCAAACTCATCAATGATTCTTTGGGACAGAGTTTCAATGTCACGTGGAGGAGTAGTGAACACTTTGCTCTTGAGATAACCCCAAAGAAAAAAGTCACAACAAGTCAGATCCGGAGATCGCGGTGGCCACTCCACATCATGATACAAGAATCATTGATGAGTTTGATGCTCTACGCCACCAAGCCCCAATGATTCGCAGGGCTGTGCGTGAGATGGAGAAACGAGCTAATGTCTGTGTGGAAAGGAATGGGGCCCATGTTGAGGGGCATGGGATGTAATGTTAAAAAGAGATATCCTAAATAAGACAATGGTAAGTTGCGATTATTAATTTCATTATTCCATTTTGTGAATTAAGTTAATTTCTAATAAGGTGCCATGATTCTTGCAGTATCTAAAACTTGGTCCCAGGTCTACTTTGTCCCATTGTCCAGAAAGTATGATTGCAGCCATCCTTGACCGTGTATGAATAAATAAAATATCATTGGAAAGAGGAGATATGTGGCTTTAATGTGTTACTACTCACTTTGGTGTTAAGCTAACACAATCTTCACAAATTTGAAATTAAAATCTTGTTGCGTTTTTTCGATACGCACTGTATAGATAGCAAGAAGTGAGCATTAAGTAAAGTACTTCTCTATAATAAGCCAGTTCGTAATTATTACATGGTAGACATGACCCTCAAAAGACCCACTCGCTCATCTGTTTTGTTGGAAGCGCTACTTGTTTAAAGGTACATGTACTGTTCATTTTTGGTGAGCCCTCAAAAACTTTTCGTCAGATTTATCGGTGTTTGTTAATAAACAGCAAGATACTAGCAATACAAATATGTTGTGAAGATTTCAAGTCGTAAAGTGGCATATTAAACAAATGAGAGGCAAACAATAATTTAGGTGCCGGGGCATGGATATAAATTCCCAACATCAGCTTTCACTATACACCATACACGCGTTCAAAACCTACATACACAGTGGCACACATCTCCTTGCCCAGGGGCCTCGCTAGAAAATTTTGAAGGGGAGGGGGGGGGGTGACAAATTTTTAGTGTGACATGCAAATTTGCCGAAAAAAATGCTGCACCTTAATCCCCCCACCCCACGAGTAATAATTAAAAAAATTCGCAAATATAGAGATCTTGATCGTACGGGCCCATTTTCGCAAGGACGGGACTGACGCCTTTTCAATTTCTAAGTGTTTTAAAACTCTTTTCGTAGTGAAAATGTACAGAAGTTACATAAAAAAACTTACATAATTATCTGGTAACCTTGCATTGCTTGACAAATATCTGGATATTCTGGCTCCTCGCTACCCGAATATGAAGTGGTGCTTTGAAAGTCTTCGGGGGGCTGCATCAAATTGCCGTAGGGGACGCCTTTTGCCCAGATATCAACTTTTCAACATCTAGTGCTTGCGAGCGAGCAAAATGTTTAAAAACTTTTCGTAATGAAAATGTACAGAAGTTACATACAAAAGTAACATAATTATCTGGGAACTTTGCATTGCTTCACAAATATTGGATATTCCTTTTGCCTGAATATCAACTTTTCAATTTCTAAATTTTTACAAATATTTTCGGAGTGAAAATGTACAGAAGTTACATAGACAAGTTACACAATATTATTATCTGGGACCTTGCTTCCCAAATATTTGGATATTCTAGCATCTTGCTGCCCGAATATTAATATCGGAACTTTAAAAATCCAGGGGGGGGGGGGGGAGCTGCAGCCCATTGCCGAAGGGGGAAGCCTTTTGCCCGAATATCAAAATTCCAGTGTTCTTGCGAAAATGGAGTCGTAATCCATTCTTGCGCAATTTGTGCGTAGTTCTCACAACGTATGTGCGCATGCCGTGTGTAGCGTTGCAGAACTATGGCCTGTCCACAGACACGAAGAACCCGCGACTAAAATGCGAACCTGAGTTGTCAGCTGTCTTGAGTTGATCGGTCTCTTCGTGAATAGTGCGCTTTATGTAGGCCGCCAAACATGAGGCAAACGTGCACCAAACGTGCGCCAAACGTTCGTGAGAACTTCGCAAGAACTCCGTGAAAATGTCGCGTGAGCAAAACCTTCGCAAAACTTCGCGATAGGCTCGCGTTTGCTTCTTTGGCGTAGTTACTCATTTCTCCAGAAGTACGTGAACAGTTCGTGAATAGTTCCGTAAATGATCAGACAAACTTCGCTGCTTTCGCGCACATGTGCGAAACATGCGCGAGACATTCTCGAAACTGTTGGAATCTGTTTGGGGTTTCACGAAGATTTTGCACGCGAACGATTCATGAAGGAAGCGATCGAATGTCGAAAAATTAGCAAAATCCAATATTCGTGTTTTAGGCTCAAAAAGTTCGTCAAACATGTGCGGGGATTCGGAAGCGTCGTCAATTGTTCGCGAGAGTCGTTTTCAGTTCCAAGGGAATTTCAGAAAAGTTTGAGAATTTCTTGCGAACGTTTCCAGCATCCCGGGTCGTGATTTGTTCGTGATTGTCTTATCTGGAAAGCTTCGTAATTATGAGCCCTGAGCACGACCTGCTCATGACGTGCGTCATGTTTGCAAAATCTACGTGAAACCCCAAACAGATTCCGACAGTTTGGGGAATGACTGTCTCGCGAAAGCAGCGAAGTTCGTCCATTAAACTTGTCGAACTATTCACGAATTGTTCGCGTCTCGCGTACCTCTTGAGAACAGGTGACTTCGCCACAGAAGCAAACGCGAGGCTTTCACATGGAGTCCCTCTATTAATTCGCCTACCGTTCCCGACGATTGTCATGAAGTATTCCCCTAACTTTCACGAACGTTTTGCGAAGGTTTTGCTCACGCGACATTCTCATGGGCCCGTATTCTGAACTCCGGTTTAGCTTAAGCTCGAGTCTAAGTGTAGTCTAAATCTGCCCTTTAGACCGGAGTTTAAGAAAATCACATTCTGAACTCCCGTTTAACTTAAACCACAGTCTAAGCGTGGTTTAACTTTGTACAGAAAGTTAGACTGCAGCTAGGGGTAGTTTAAGCCCGGTTTAACTTGTCTTCACGCGCAGGCCACTTTGCCGCTCGAGTTTGTTTTCCGCGTTACAATATGTGACCCGCCGCCTCAAAACCTACAATAAGTCGCACGGACCACAACGTAGCAAACAGCCCAAAATAGTAAATTTGCTTGGATCAGTCGATTTTCTGTTTTTGATAGAAATTGGTAGTTTTATTATCATTCTATCATGTCTCAAGTTTGTGAGTCTTAATTCGACTTAGAAATATGTTTTTTGGGCATTTTAAAATGACTCCTTTTTTCACCTGTTACATGTTTGGAGAGCTTTTGTAATACTTTCATTCAATGCCAAATTACTACTTTACCTCTAAAGGTATTAAATTGATTTTTGGAGTGAGTAATGAATAGGTCCTCCTAGAGCAGCGTGCCAAAATTCAGCCTAATCTGATAATCCCTTCATACCAGTTGCTATGGCCATTTGAATACCCAGTTTTACTTGGGCGCACACAGAGAGCGAAGGCTTAGCACTCTTTTGTTCCCAACTTAAATGGCCATTTTCTCTGAATAGGAGTTATTGATTGCTGGTATATACTGATTCTAAATGTGATATTTAAAGGTGTTATGATTGAGTAAACTAGGCAAGTGATATACCATTGGAAAGCTGAGAGTCTCTACTTTCAGAAAATGTATAAAACCCAAAAAATAATTTTGGCGACTTATTGTAGGTTTTGAGGCGTCGGGTCACATATAGAGCGGATCGCGGAGGCCAGTGGGCTTGTTTCGATAGACTAGTTTTTTTCTCAAGCCGCTACATAATTAAAATTTGGAGCTCCTACGCAGCTGTGGTATGGTAAAAAAAAACGCGCGCGGGCCACCACAGGATAATGTTTGCAACTGAGGCGAAGAGTGATTTAACAAAGGTTTTAAAGTCTGCTGGCACCACCTTAGAGAACGGTAAACTTACCTCCCTAAAGAGGAAAATCTTCTTTTTCTTTTTCTTTTTAGCTGGATCACGGATCGAAGTGGCAAGCGCTGTCATTATCGCAGAACTGACTTTGCAACAATCTCTCGCGCTCGGGCGCGAGCAAGCATAGCTCTTTACACCCTAACCCGAGCCGGGCGGGCCGGCCGCCTCATCCGACGAGACCGATACCCTCTCTCATCCCATCCCACGCAGTGCTGAGCTAGCTAGCTGAGCCAGGCTAGGCCTAGGTCGGAGCTGACTGTTGTTGGTAAGTTGGGTTCCGAAGTTACAGCTACAGAAAACATTCAACGAAACTACAAAACCAAAAAAAAATTAAGAGCTCAGCTCCAGAGATTATTGCAAATTCCGACTTCAATTTCAAAATTTGAGTTGACAGCTGAGTCACTCAGATTTAACGTTAAAATTCAACTCTCCTCGAACTTCTAATATAACCAATATCTAACTTCAACCTTCGTTAGGAAATACGGTCTAAATTTTAGAATCTATAGTAGACTTAGTCTTAGACTAGTAACAAACGTAGTTTAGTCTTTACAACTTACACTTATGTCTAACGTTAGAATATCTATTTAGAGTCGAGATGCTGTCTTGGATGGATAATAAAGTTACTAGTAGTCCAGGAACTTACCAATGGCAGTACATTGTCACCAGATTATTTTTGTAGGCCAGCAGCTAGTAGCAGCTAACGTCAGGTTCTAAAGTATCAGTGCCCTTCTTTATTATACATCTATGACAGAGGCCTTGATCTATAGATGTCAAAGTAGATCTAGCTAGACCTATAGTCTGGATTACATGCATTCAAATTGCATACTATTATCTCCGAAAATGTGTCCTTCATATAAATGTACCCACTATTTATTGACTTTTCAATGAAACGAAACGAACAAGTTTGTTTTCGGTCTAAAAGTACTGTATAGGGTAAAGGCCTACCTCTATTAGATGCGGTATATATATTTTTGTTTGTTTTGTTTTTGTTTTCAAAATGCCCCGTGTCTCGTAACAAAATAGATATCTAATCTCTCAGGCTATAAAGAGGTCGATAGCCCGGGTCCTTTCCTTTTGCTTTGAATCTAGTCAAATTTGCAAAGTGACGGTGTTGCGTTTGCCTCATCAATCAGGGGCAGTTTGGGGATCAGGGGGTCTGGACACCCCCCCCCCCCCCCACACACATTTTTTTTTTTTAATTTTTGATTTTTTAAATGTCAGAAGTAACTAAGTCATCAAACTTCCTCCCCCCAATCAAACCCCCAAATCTGATGCTTTTTATGTTTTTGTTGTGTGTCAATTGCTTGAGCCCTTTTTTCAAAATACAAAAGCCTTGATCCGCTCCGCTCGCTCCCACATGATGGACATTGCAGGCCTAACAGTCATATATAATTTTAGATCTAGAATCTACCATGATTGTTTTTCGCCAGCCCTCAAAAAGTCGCTCAGTGGGGCCAGAGGTTATCAGATGTTTTCCTCCATAATTATCCGACAAGCACAAAAATAGGGGGGGGGGGTGTTCTCGCGGGTTTGCCCCCCACCCCCCCCCCCCCAGCCTTCGCTAGTTATCCAGCTATTTTGAAATGGAAGATATTGAGGAGCTGAATACAGAGGCGTAGTGCCTGCGTTGTTCAGTATAGATCTTCCGATCCATAGGACTCGGTATCCCTATGTAGTAATACATATGCATGCATGATGTATGCAATAACGATATGCTAAACCGACCAACCTAACCTTAAATAGTCGTTCATTTACGATCCAGAAAACTTCAGTAGGCTAATCATGACAAATGAAGTGCCAAATGGTATGCCTTTAATTTGTGTATAGGATATTTCGTGACATTTCTTGAGCGCATGACCGAGGTGTCTGACTTGACTAGACAGCGAACTATTTACGAAGAGACCGATCAACTCAAGACAGCTGTCAACGCATGTTCGCATTTTAGTCTCGTGTTCTTCGTGTATGTGGACAGGCCGTTCGCGAATCTTCCGCGTGCCCCGTGAAAACCCTCGTTAAAGAGGTTGATTGTACTAGTTATGGTATTAACTAATAGTGATGGTATTCACCTGCGGATTCAGAGCAGGTGTTTCCAGTTGGTGACCCAATTTTTTTCTTACACCCCGGACACAATTTTTTGCCATTCACTTTTGTAAACGGGGGCTTTTTCACGAGTTTCTGTGATTGGCTTTTTTTGCTAGAGAATCTTCAATAGTTATATATCTAATTGATTTTTCATTAGGAGAGGCTTGGTCTGATTCCCTTTCTGTGATTGGCTCTTTTGCTATTGAATATTCTTTAGCTGTCTAATTGATTTTTCAAAACAACTTTTTAGTCATCCTTTCGTCGCGAGAAAAATACGATCCAAAAAATTCTTGAAAAAGACACTGGAATCGCCTTACATTCAAGAATGTACCTTAGATGGCCGCCATTTTGGCATCCAAGATGGCCGCCGCAACCTAAAAATTGCTATAAATCATGAACTGTCCATCCTTTTGATGCTATTTTGATATCTAAATCTAGCTTTTCGGTGTCAGGAAATCCATTCAGACCACTTACAATGCGTTATGGGGATCAGAAAACATTTATTCCATAATGGTGTAAATAAAAAGCATCCAATCTTTAAAATGACCTGACATGATGCCAAAAGATGTAAGTTTTATGTCTGTACATAGATTTTGGGGTCAAGAAATCCATTCATAATAATGCGGCCAGGAAACCTGGTAATCCAAGACGGCATCCAAATCGGCCGCCAACTAAGTAATGCGACTGGGAGTTGGTTACTATCTACAGTTTCTGTAATTGGCTTTTTTTGGCTAGAGAATCTTCAGTAGTTATATATCTAATTGATTTTTCATTAGGAGAGGCTTGGTCTGATTCCCTTTCTGTGATTGGCTCTTTTGCTATTGAATATTCTTTAGCTGTCTAATTGATTTTTCAAAACAACTTTTTGGTCATCCTTTCGTCGCGAGAAAAATACGATCCAAAAAGTTCTTGAAAATGACTCTTTCAGCGAGAAAATTTTAAAATGAGTCAACCGTGTGATCTCTGAGGTGTGTATTTTGATTTGGTAGGCCTAATATCAAAATGTTATGAAACTGACGTATTTTGTTATCAGGACCATCATGACCATGTTTGTTTGTTTGTTGTTGTTGTTTTTTTGGAGGGGGGGGGGGGTAACAGGTGCAGGGTTGACCTGTTTCATTCAAGTTTAGCAAAGGTGATCTAAGCTAATGTTACAGATATGGGATCACGAATGATAGCCATAGCTGGTTTTGGGGATGAAATCCGTTCAGACCACTTACAGTGTGTTATGGGGGTCAGGAAACCTGGAAATCCAAGATGGCGTCCAAAATGGCCGCCACTTTCCTAAAAAATAACCGGTAGTGAGGTACCATTTAAAGCAGAGAGGTAATATTTAAGATTAAAAACACATTTAAGGGCTCAGGATATATATCAATTCGCTTAAAAGCATGTTTAAAAAGACAGTGGAATAGCCTTACATTCAAGAATGTACCTTAGATGGCCGCCATTTTGGCATCCAAGATGGCCGCCGCAACCTAAAAATTGCTATAAATCATGAACTGTCCATCCTTTTGATGCTATTTTTATATATCTAACTCTAGGTTTTCGGTGTCAGGAAATCCATTCAGACCACTTACAATGCGTTATGGGGATCAGAAAACATTTTATTCCTTAATGGTGTAAACAAATAGCATCCAATCTTTAAAATGACCGGAAGTGATGCCAAAAGATGTAAGTTTTATGTCTATACATAGATTTTGGGGTCAAGAAATCCATTCATAATAATGCGGCCAGGAAACCTGGTAATCCAAGACGGCATCCAAATCGGCCGCCAACTGAGTAATGCGACTGGGAGTATATTTCAAAACACAAAAAGTATTATTGAATATTATACAAGTCTTATTTGCATAATGGTTGCCACTTAGGTATCCCAGATGGCTGCTAGCGCCGGCAACAATTCAAGTAAAAAGTGCCACTAAATTTGACAGGATAGCCTCAGATAATAATAATCACAGCATTTATAATGCACCATCGGTTTAGTAGGACTATTCAGAGGCGCAGAGGGATAAAGAAGTTACAGGATTTAAAGGGGGATAGAGACTTATTATGTATAAGTGTAAGTATAAGTATATAAGTGCAAGTAATTATCTAACAAATTTAACAAAAGTATGATGAAAATAAGTAGGATTTAAGACACTTTGTATATGTTTCAACCGATTCTGCTGATCGGATCCTCAGTGGAAGAGCATTCCAAAGTGATGGAGCTGAAAAAGAAAAAGCATTTTCTCCCAGAGTTGAATTTGTCCATTGAACCTTTAGCTGATTACTACTAGATGAACACAAATTTCTTCCTGGAACATATTTTGAGACGAGGTTTTGCAGGTATACGGGAGATTGACCATGCATTGTTTTCCATGTGAGGAGTAAAATTTTAAATTCTGTTCTTTTGGTTACCGGTAGCCAGTGGACATTTTGAGATTTGGTGTGATATGAGAGATACGAGATGCTCCGCTGAGGACCCGAGCAGCAGAATTTTGAGCACGTTGCAGCTTGGCAAGTTGATGAGATGTAGTTTTAAAAAGTAAGGCATTTCCATAATCAGTTCGAGATATTAATAGCCCGGTCCCACTGCACTTACGGATGCAAAGAGGATGTAAAACGTAAAAGAATCTTGCCATCCGTTGGAAAAGCGCTATGCATCCGTTGTGTGCTCATTGCATACGTGTTTCATACGCTCTATCCATCGAGCATCCGTCCACTGTGATTTCATTTCATTTCATTTTCATTTCATTGAGCTGCACAAAACTTTTAGAACGGATGAACATTCCGCCGTGTACGACGTAAATCCGCGACATACGAGCAACAAACGTTCTATGTCCGTTATCATCCGTTAAACGTCCGCTGTATCCTCTCTGCATCCTCTGGGCATCCTCGCAACTCACATCCGCTGCAGCTGGAAACGGAAAGAGGGAGGAAAGATAAGGTACATGGAACGACTATACATCGTTAGTAGCACGGAAATAGAAAGGATGTAAGCGTATGCATCTCGTATATAAAGTATTCAAAACGGACAAAGCGTTTGTATCTGGGATGTATCTCGTGTATTTAGCTGTCACCCACTTCCATCCGCTTTCATCCGCTAGGCTTCCGATGAACATCCGTTTAACATCCCCGCTACATACTACCCACGTCCGTTCTTTTCCGTTCTGTTTTCGCAAATTTTGTCCATTCCTGGAGCGGATGAAAACGGATGGAGCCACCCCCGAAATTTTGCTCGTCCGCTGTGTCCTTTTTGCATACGTTTTGTGTCCATCGGGCAGTGGGACCGGGCCTTAGGCAAAGATATCCTAATGCTATGAATGCTTCGCAATTGCAACTAAATGGATCTACATGTAGCAGTAATATGTGATGACATTGACAGCTCATTGTCAAAAAGAATTCTGAGATTTCTACAACTGGACAAAGATTGAACTTCAGCGCATCATATACGTATATTCTGACTATGGACCTTAGCACCAAGGTTTCTGGAGGCGATAATCATAAATTCAGTCTTATCATCGTTCAATTTTAGTTTGTTCTTTACCATCCACTTCCTCATGTCATCAATGCAAGATTCAAGTTTATGTTTAGAAGAGGCCTCGCTTAAAGGGTCAGCAGGATCGAATGGCATGTATGGCTGGTGTCATCAACATAGAGATGTATATTGATGCCATGCGATCTTGCAATTTTGGCAAGAAGGCTGGCATAAATACTGAAGAATGATGGACCCAGAACGGATCCCTGTGGCACGCCGTATGGAAGCTCAGCTACCGATGACAAGCAATCACCAATTTTCACAATCTGCGAGCGGTTGCTCAAATACGGAGAAATCCAAGCTAGAGCAGATCCAGTCAAGCCTGTCGAGCCAAACCTTCTGATCAGAATATCCTTGTCAAAGGCTGCGGACCTGTCAAGTAGCACCAAGAAGACAGTCTGATTCTGGTCAAGATTTGATTTGATTTTATTTTATTCGTCAGGTATATTGCAATACAAACATAACCAGGTACCATGACAGGATAGCCCATGAAAGGGCTTGAATGATATCATTGTGAACCTTGATAAGAGCAGATTCGGTGCTATGATGCTTCTTATAAGCTGACTGAAGGGGTTCACAAAGATCATTCAGTTCCAGATAATCTTGAAGACGCTGGGCTACGACTTGTTCCAATACCTTTGAGACGAACTTCAGGTTTGACACTGGCCGGTAGTTCTTCAGGGTATCCGGGTCAAGCCTTGGCTTCTTCAAAAGAGGACGAACAACTGCTTCCTTGAATGAGTCAGGAAAAATGCATGTTTCCAGTGACCTATTGACAATAAGTGTTTTTTTTTCAGAATCCACGTGGGAACTGAATCGTGCGAGCTTGGAGTGGATGGAGAACTTTTTATAATCCTCTTTTTCTTCCTCCTCAGATGCCAAGTCGAAGGTGTCAAGCAGTTGGTCTTTCCCAGCAGAATGTTCGGTAACTATATCTGTGCCAGCCACCACGATCTGTGCCAGCTACCGTCTAGTCCTCCATGAATGTCCTTCATCTTTTTGGAAAAGTATAGGCAAAACTTCTCCGCAAGTTCTTGGCCTCAGCAGTGTGTAGGAAGCATAGATTTCACACGATTATGAAGCACCTTGTTTATGACTCTGTATACTTCTCTTTCACCACAACACTCAGAGATCTGGTTCTCATAATAAGAGGCCTTTGTATGCTTTATCATGTTCCACACTGCCTATCAACTTCAAGTCTGGTGTTTCGCCACTTCTTTTCTAACCTCCTCCTAAGCTTCTTTGCCTCTGTGATCTCTTCTGAATACCAAGGATTTGGCGAGTGTAAGAACACAACATCATACTTAACAGGGGCATGCTTGTCCAGAATATCTGAAAGAGTTCTCTCGTACTGATCTGTCAGCTTGTTGATGTCAGTCTCTGGTTCCTGAAACAGATCAGATGACTCCAGGTCTTTAGCAACGGCATCGTGATCAATTGCCTTCAGTTTCCGATACACTATTTCTTTACGACCTAATGCTGGCTTGAAGATATTAAGGTCACAGTGTACCGCGGCATGATCACTAAGGAAGGAAGAGACCTCTACAGCCTTCACAATATCCTCATAATTTCTAGATAAGATGTAGTCCAAAATGTGCCCACTTGTATGTGTACAGTCACGTACATTTCGAAGAAGGTCATAAGTCTTCATCATGTCAGTTCTTGGTATCAACATTCGCCTGATGATCCCAGTGAATATTGAAATCATCAACTATCATCAGCTTAGAGGGGAAAGTTGATAAGACAGACAAGTAATCAGCAAAGTCCTGAAGAAACATTGATGTTGTTATTCTATTCCTTCGACTGTATGGTGGCCTGTAGATTACTACCAATTTAACAGAGACCGAGGAGCTACTGTCAGGCATAATATCACAGCACATACTTTCAAAGCTGGCAAAAGTTGGAACGAGGATGTAACCATATTTAATGAATCTCGATGAATAACAGAAATCCCTCCTCCTGTTCGATTCAAACGTGGAGTGAGCTGTAACTTTACTGTGTTTTTCTTCATTTGACAGCCAAGTCTCTGTTAAACACACAACATCAAAGTCATGTTCAATAAAGTAGTCAGTCAGAAGATCAGCCTTATTACCAACAGACTGTGTTTTAATAAGGCAAAGCTTGCAAGTCTTCTTCCGGTCACCTAGGAAGATCGATCTTTCGTAAGTTGATAAGGAGTTTAGCTTAACTGTAAGGGAATTCCAATTATTCCCTTTCCTCTTTCTCTTGACACTTCCTCTGGTCCCTCTCACTGTTTATTATCTATTATTTCCGAAGGTCTTCTACTCACACTGCTGGTGAACCATCAAAGGTGGGCAGGGGAAGAGATGGACAATTGAGGGGTGATGATGATGATGATGATAATGATGATTATGGCGACGTATTCCTGTTTCTGTAATTAAATAGTATTCAGTTAAAGAGTTGGCGTGATAACTTGTCATTTTCTTCTTTCATCTTTATCATACTTCTATCTCTTAATTTCTTTTTCTCTTGTTCTACTTTCACTTTGTTTATTCAATTTGTTTCGCACCTCAAGCATCCAGCAACTCCTCAAACCTACCACACCCACTCTCTTCCTACATCATTCGATTCTCGTATCCTATCTCTTATCCCATTTCTATACCTTAACTTTTCCCCGCTTTGTTTTAAAGACTTTGATCTTGTTCGTGGTAAGGAATGCTTAACCTAGGTACCTCATCCCTCAATCCATATGTGTAGATAAATCTTTTTTCTTCGGCACCCTGTGTGCGTCCTGTCTGATAATTAGTATACTTTACTCAGTTTCAGTGTCAGTTTCAGTTTATTGTTTCATATTTCACATCTACAATGCGTTTTTACAGTATAAATGGTACAAACATGAGAATTGTCAGAGAAAATAAAAGAACATGAGTACCTCATATCTTTACGTTTGCATGCAATATTAATTGAAAAGACTGGGCTAGAATAAAAGTGAAATATTGAGGAGCCTAGAATATTTCGAGGATTAATTAGATTGAATTTTTCGCTGAAGGCGATTTCTTCTACTGACGGAGATCATATTTGAATGTTAATATATGTTAATATGATTTGTTGAAATGAGATATTGTTTGAGATATTCATGTCGTATTTATTGCACCTAATGTTCCATTTCCAGTGATACACCTTTAATCTATACATGTAATTCTTCTTCTAAATTTCTTATTCTGACCTGGAGTTGAGGGGGTGTGGGAAGGAAGACCTGTGGGTCATGGTAATTGAGTTAACCTTTTCTAAACCCAGGCAGCCCCATCAACTCTGATCCAGGTACTTTCTTTGCAATATGTATTCCTGTTATTTTTGTCTGTATTGTTTTCTGTATTGTTTTTTAAATGCCGAATAAATAAAATAGTTCAGAAGATTAAACTTCTCCAAGAAATCTACCCTAAAAATTAAATAAATATGAAATTATAATAAATGATATCTCTTAAAGGGATACTCAACTGCAGATTGTGGACGTTTTAATGCCGCGAGAGGGCACCGTGATCGTTACCTAATCATGCCGTTGCCCCGCGGGGCGCAAACCTCGGATAAACTGGTCGACGCACAAACATGCACGCTCCGCCTGTGCTCGAGCTCTTGTGCGAGATTCGGTCGGCTTCGTGCAGTCGAAACGTAATCCCACTTAGTCCAACGGACGCGTTCGACGCACAAACTTTGTACACGAGTGAATGGGGCTTACGCAATCCTGACTTTCCCCACGGCCGCCCAGTGGCGTATCCCTTTAACAGGCCTGTTTACGAATGTATTCATATAGTTACACCCACAAGCATACTCGTGCAAACTCTGATCCACGTTGTGTGCTACGCATAGCATCGTTCTACAAGGTGAAGGGGAAAATCGAGTTACTTTGGGATTTGCAGAGGCTTTGGTATTTACATCGGTAATTTATTCATATTCTAATCGACCACAAGTAGAGAAAAGTCAAAGGAATATTCTGAGTAACATCAGATTAACTGCATAATCCAGAAAACAAAACTCAAATTGAAGCAAAAAGAGAGATTTATCGGCACTTTTCAGGCATAAGGTCCATTGAAACTGTTTGTGAAAGGAAAGTGTGTGTGTGTAGAGATTCAAACTATCGGGGAGAATCAAACCCAGAGAACTACCAGAAAATAGTATTAGGATGCGAAAGAATGATATTGGGACTTAAAGGAGAATGAAACTCGACAAACAATATTTGATAATCATGTGGAAAATAGTCAGCCTGTTCAAAATATCTTGAAAATACTCCTATTTGATTACTCAGTAAGGAAATCAATCTCTCTAAAGTTTGCAGATTCCTTGCTAGATATTATCCCATGGGGTTACCATTTTGAAAAAACTGTAATTTCATAGTCGTTCATGCCCATTTACCTGTACACAATTGATATAATGTTGCATAATGAATAGCTATTGTACAACTAAAGTCACCAATGCAAAATGGCAGCCATCTTGGTACCCCCATTGTCTCACACAGGTTTAATTGAGAGCAGTTTTAGGCCTTTGTCACTTCCTTGAAAAATTGACAAACCTATGTCCGAACAAGCAATTTACAAGTGCATGCCAAATCCTGCTTAACAAAAGAAACAACTGAACCAAAAACCTTGACATGGTTAGCCGTGCTTAGGCAGTGCTTCAGCAGTGGAACAGCCGCCGACGGCCATACCCCGTACAAAGCACGGCCAAACCAAAATTGACCAAAAATTACCACTTACCACACGTCCACCAGATTTTCATAACTTTTTGTACGTGATTTAGACGTGGGGTGCTGTGTGACCGGGGCTTAAAGAAAATGGCAACCCCATGGGATAATGTCAAGCAAGGACACTGCAACATTTGGAGACACTGTTCTCCTGCTTAAAGTAGCTATTCAAAGAAAATCACAAATATGGCAATTAATGTATCACTAGAAACTGGGAAGCTTACAGATGGCAATCGTATAAGTTTTATGTCAACTGCGTATCTGATGATTATAAAAACAACACAAATAAAAGCTCTTCTCAGCATCTGGAATATCCGAGGATTCGCCAGAAATATAGCGATGTTTTGATGTCGTCACACTCGGGATCGATCCTGCTTAAGCAGACGACGTCCTATAATGAATGAACGTAATTGCAATGCAATTATTTATCAAATTATAAAGAGTTTGGTCTATTTAAACATGACCTTATTTCACACCATTATAAAGGGAAAGTGAAACTGATTCTGATAGCTAAAACCGTTTGATTGTAAATACACAGGAGAAGGGTCAATGATCAATGAAATAAACCCCACTTTCAAATTGAAAAGCCCTCCGAATAATAGCAGGATGGTATTCGTTCCCTCTTGAAACGCCGAACATGCCCCGGTGCAAGCAGCTGAAAATACAATGGCGTCTTATTTTGTTTACAAGTGACTGATTCCTTTATTTTTTTTAACGCTGCATTTTTCATCAAAATAATACCATACACGAAGTTAAGAGTGAGGCAACAGACTAACATTAAGACTGACGCTAGTGAAGGAAGAGAAATAAGTGAAGAGGAGATGACAAAATAGGCTCTGAAAAATGTGTAAGATGTTATGGGACATCGTCTGCTTAGACAGGACTGGTCCATGGTGTGTCGTCACATATCTCAGCAGCGTTCGAGGAGCTCTTCAGCTGCTATATCGGGGGCTGTATTTTACCGTTTTATAATTGATAATAATCATTACTTCAAATGTTTCCAAGCGTTGAATTTGGATAACCTTGTTTAATTTATGCCATCTATGCAATAATAAGTATTAAGCCAATATTTAAAATCATTAAAGTTCTACTTTAAACAATCAAATAGGAGTAATTTCAAGATATTTGTAATAGGCTGACAATCATCTACATGATTATAGGCTAATGTTTGTTGCCTTCCATTCCCCTCAATCAAACATCGGCCACGCAGAGCCTGCTAGCGGGAGTGTCTGCGCTATCACCAGAGCGCTTCTTCGACGGAGCTGTGTGCACTTTTTGTGTGGGAACCTGTACAAGATAGCTATGGCGGAGCTGTGTGCACATATTGTTGAGCGATAGGCTGTATTATTTCTTAATATAAGTCACTCGATGTCATTTTGAATCTAGAGTTCAGCTAGTTAGAATGATGAGAATTCTGTCCAATTCTGATAAAGTCTCATATGTTTGGTTCATACTCCTCCTTGACTTGAGACGAAACTTTGGTGTCGGTTTTGTATTCGAAAAGAGCACCAGCTTCCGGTTTGGAACCGGCAAAATAATCCACAAATTGCTGCATGGAACTTCGCATGCCGAACCGTGTAGACAATCGGATTCAGACATGAGTTGTAAAACGCCAGCAGTGTAAGAAGGATTTGTGTCACTGTGGAGGTAACTCGGACATAAGACGCCGACGTCGTAGAGAAAGTACACGATGTTGTTCGGGCCGCAACAAGTGATGAATATCATGACAACCATGAACAGCATCTTGAGGACTCGATAATTGGCAACCACAAGATGGATTGGATCGGTTATTACGGTCATTGTCCCGCCGGAACCTTTAGACTTTTGTGGAGAAGGTATGCGGTGAGGGACTGGGCTAACAGCATGATGGTTGCAGGGACAAGAAACGAAAGTACACCACGAAAATCAAAATGCCAACCGAGTACTGCCTGCCGACGATCTAAACCTCACGATGCATATGTGCTCAGCGCGCTCTACGGAGCAGGTCAAAATCAAGAAGAGGTCAACGATCATCAGAGTCCACCAGACAGCTACAACGGCTAGGGGTGTGTAACGTCTATTGGAGAAACGACTGAACTCGAGCTATGAGGCGTTCCAAATAGATCAAGGTCAAGGTGTAAATTGATAAACCAACAGACAACCAGAAAAAGTAGAAAGTGGGAAGGAACGGAAATCGCCGAGGAGAGAATTGAAATAGTCTGCAATGGCAAGGGAACCAATGAGAGTGTCAGTGGATCGACTCATCATCCTGCCTTGCCAGATAACTACTATGACTAGCAGATTGCCTATGTTACTCAAGATGGAGGAAACCACTTGTAGAGATGACCACCAGGCCCATGTAGTTTGCCCCATCTCCATGGAATTAACGCAATCGTCTCAACATATCCGACCCCACTATCAACATGTCATCGTAACTTGACACGTTGGTCGAGCCGTTGACTGCATCCAAGGATTCTTCTGAATCAGTTGCGGTTAACACTTGTCGCATGGTGCGGCGCTATAGACTGAT
Organism: Heliocidaris erythrogramma; assembly: GCA_025617745.1. Taxonomy (NCBI): domain Eukaryota; kingdom Metazoa; phylum Echinodermata; class Echinoidea; order Camarodonta; family Echinometridae; genus Heliocidaris; species Heliocidaris erythrogramma. The sequence goes on from CM046858.1 coordinate 21,305,053, forward strand.
TCAATGATGAAGTTATGTAACAGAAAAAATCATCAGCTACCCAAGTGACATCCTCCAGGGCCGCAGGCGAGTTCATTGCAGGCGAAACCACGGTAACAGGCGTCGTAAGCACTGCCTCTGCCTCTGTCTTTATATTAGAAATGATATTGCATTTAACGTACGAGAAGATCTTACACAAAATGATATTGAATCGTTATGGATTGACATTCTGTTACCCCATACAAAACCCATTACTCTAGGTGTTGTGTACAGACCCCCTACAGATCATTTTTTTATTGAATATCTCACTGACACCTTGGATAAATTAACAAAAGATGATGAGATTATAATTTTAGGGGACATGAATATCTGCCTTTTGCAGCAGTCTTCATTATCAAAAAAATACAAGAATATTTTGAATTTAAATGGTTTGAGTCAACTTATAACTAAACCCACTCGAACAACATCGGCCACTTCATCATTAATAGACCATGTAATCAGCAGTAAAGAAGAAAATATTTGTCAAAGTGGTGTTATTGAAATTGGCCTAAGTGATCATTTTTTAACCTACTGCTCTAGGAAGCTAATAAGACCTGTATTCAAACAGCATAGAAATATAAATATTCGGTGTATGAGAAACTATTGTATAGATGATTTTAATAATGTTTTATCTCGAGTCAATTGGTCTGACATATTAGAATGTAAAGAAGTAAATACTGCGTGGTCAATTTTCAAAAATATTTTTATGTCTATAGTTGATAAATGTGCTCCATTAAAACAAGTAAGAATTAAGCAAAGAACCGATAAGTGGATGAATGCTGAAATTATTTCGTTAATAAGACAAAGAAATATAGCTTTTAAAAGAATGAAAAAGGATTGTGGTAATTTAGAATTAGAAAAGAAATATAAACTTTTACGTAATTTGGTGCAAAGAAGAGTGAGACAGGCTAAAGATGAATACTTCCAAAATCAAATTGATGAGCATAAAAATGATTCTAAAAAGTTGTGGAAGAATCTGAAAGATTTAGGTTGTAAAAACAAACAAAAGAATGTTAAAGAGAATGTTATTAATATCCAAGGGGAGTTATGTCATGATAATATGAGGATAGCGAACGAATTTAACAATTATTTCACAACTGTGGCAGAAAAATTAGCTAGTAATCTGCCAGATAGCAACGCAAATGAATTTGGAACGGACAGTGTTAAATTACAAAAATTATACGACACTAAGGGTGTGTCGAAAGGTTGTTTTCTTTTTTCTCCTGTCAAAGAAAAGTTTGTTTTAGATGAATTAAATAAGTTGAAAATATCAAAAAGTACCGGGCTTGACTTGGTACCTGCCAGATTTTTGAAGGATGGAGCTAAATATTTGTATAAACCTTTAACTTACATTATTAACTTATCTATCTCAACTTCCACCTTCCCTGATGAAATGAAAATTGCAAAAGTAACACCCCTTTATAAAAAGAAAGATAAAACTAATGTTAGCAATTATAGACCGATTAGCGTTTTAAGTATAGTCTCGAAGGTCCTAGAGAAATGTGTGTATGCCCAATTAGAAAACTACTTTCAAGAAAACAAAATAATATACGAATTTCAATCTGGTTTTAGAAATGGTTATTCCACTGAAACTTGTCTTATTCACCTGTTAGATTTTGTCAGGAACGAAATTTCCCAAGGACGTTTTGTCGGGATGGTTCTTCTTGACTTGCAAAAAGCCTTCGATACCGTTAACCATAATATACTGTTAAGTAAATTAGAAGTAATGGGTTTAAATTCTGCATGTGTGCAATGGTTTAGGTCTTATTTGACCAATCGTCATCAAGTTGTCTCGTTGCAAAATGTACTCTCCGATTCTATGCCCATAAGATGCGGAGTTCCCCAGGGGAGCATATTAGGTCCTATTCTTTTCATGTGCTACATTAATGATATGTGTGTTTGTGTCAACGACAGTAAATTACTTTTATATGCGGATGATAGTGTGTTACTATATTCTGGTACTGATCCTAAGCTGATCGGGGAAAAACTTAGCTTAGAATTATCAAACTGTGTTAATTGGATGACAGCAAATAAGCTTAGCTTACATATTGGTAAAACCGAAAGTATTTTGTTTTGTTCGCGGGGTAGGCTGAACTATACTGATGATTTCAATATAAGTTATAACAATCAACTCATTAAGAGACAGGATTCTGTGAAGTATTTAGGACTAAATATAGCTAGTGATCTTTCTTGCTCAAGTTTGGTTGACAGTATTGTCAAAAAAGCTAATGCTCGTCTAAAATTCTTGTATCGTTATCAAAATTGCATGAACTTAAAATCAAGACGCATTTTAAGTTTTTCCTTAATACAGTGTTTATTTGATTATGCTAATGCGGCATGGTACTGCAGTCTAGGCAAGGTGGATCAAAACAAGTTAAAAATAATTCAAAATAAGATTGTAAGATTTATCAATCACTTACCACCAAGAACACACATTGGGAAGAGTGAACTTGAAACAGCTGGTCTTCTTCATGTAAACCTTAGATCACAACAACTTTTAATTCACCATGTACATAAGATTTTTTACTCTAATGCAGATCACTAAATTTCAAATAATTTTACTCGCTCTTCAAGTGTTCATGGGCATGACACTAGAAATAGTCAATTTAATTTCGTAGTGCCTAAGCGGAAAGGTAAAATTGGAAATTCCTTTTATTTTAACGGTATTCTTTTCTGGAATTCCCTCCCAAATCATGTTAAGTCAGTTAAGAATTTTTTACATTTTAAAAGGGTGTTGAAGCATCATCTGAAAAATGTGTCTACTCCATAACTATATTTCTCCTCTCCTTTTTGTAGCTCAGATGGTTTTTTTCCTATATTATATGACTTATGTAACCAACGTTTATTATCGATAGTTTCATTATGATTTTCTGTATATAGTTTTTTCCGTTGAGTAAGTCTTGTTTTCACATTTATGTAATCGTCGCCTACTTTATAAAAATGTTATTATGTTTTATTTTGCTACTTTAGTACATTCTTATTACCTGTCGTACGTGTACGATAGTCTTGTAGCCGTACTAATGTGTTTTCTTAGTGTATTTTTTAATCAGTTATTTAGGTATAAGGACCCCATTGGAAATAAGCCATTTCGGCTTTCATGGGCTATCCTGTCATGGTACCTGGTTATGTTTGTATTGCAATATACCTGACGAATAAATCAAATCAAAATCAAAAACTCTCTTTCAGCCAAGACTATTCATATAAAAACTCACTAACAATATGGCGATTGCTAGAGTAACACTCGTCATGCTTGAAGTTTTGAAAATGGGGTTGGCTAAATATTCGATGAATGGTACTGCGATTCTAGCGTTATGTGACAATACCCCTCCTTTAAAAATAATAATCTTAACTTTCACTTGTATCCAAGGGATCACCAGTTAAATCTGACCAACCATGTCATCGAAACACACAAAAGAACACAAGAAATAATCTTTAACTTGACCAACAGTTTGAAAAACACTTAGTTGTTCAAGCCATCGAATTAGTGGGTTCTTCACGCCAATCAGTGTCAACAGAAGAATGCAGACAGAGATAAGGCGAATAGGTGTCTTTACCGAGCTGCAGTCATCTATTTTGAATGGGAAAGTTCTGAATCATTAATTGCATAGGAATTTGCTCAGGTTTAGAGAGATCTTGGAATCACGACTAGAGTAAAATGTTATTTTTAGGGGCTTTTTTTTTTTTTTTTTTTTATTATTCTTTTGCAGAGAGAGAGAGAGAGGAAAAAGGATAAGGAGAAACAGGAAAAATATGAAAATATGTAGTAACATAAAAGAAAGAAAAAAACCTTGAAAACGGGTCAAATCGAAATGGTTGATGGACAAGTTGGGGTGAAAGCGAAAACAGAGGACAAGATCGAACAATAACGGAAGGGAAGCTTTTCCAGCAAAAGATGAATTACTTAAACTTAAAAAGAACCGACATAAAAAGAATGAAAAAGCTCACCAATTATTTTTTACCTTTCCCAGAACTCAAGCTTCCCTTTAATAAACGTTTAAAATTAATGAATATTGCAGCTCTCATCGCACTATTAATTCAGCAGAAATTATTTGAAATCATTATCAGCACCTTGAAGCAATCAATAACAATAAAGGCACTTTTTTAAAAGAGTTATTCCGATAAATCGGTTTCTACACCACCCTCGCGCTTGAAAACATGGATATCATTAAAAGGTACTTTTTAGGTTTATTCCGATAGATCAGTCTATACACCACTCTTATGCTTGAAGGCATCAATATCAATAAAATGCCCTTTTTAGGGTTATTCCGTTTTATAGATCGGCTTGAACACCACTCTCCCGTTTAGGAGGGTCTTTCTCATATTGAATGGTAAATGATGGATTAACATAGTCCATGGTGGTGACTCCTCCATTTTCTCCTTTAGTCTCTTTTTCATCACGATTATCCGGGTTGAGAACATAGACGCCACTTTTACCCGAGGTTGCCTTCTTCTCGTCGGAATTTCTGCGTGAAAAAAACATCAGTGAAAAAAAATAATTCATATATTGCGCTTCATGTGCAGTTCTGAATTAAAATCTAAAAGCATGACACCTTGGAAATGGTTCTATTCCATACTAAAGCTGTATACGTATTCCATATGACCGTATGACAATCCCTAGGTTGCATGCAAAGAGGATTGTATATGGACACCTATACACTCTTCAGAACTGAGTATTCATGATGATTATGTCCAACATAAGGGTACACAATCATATGCAAAGTGCCAAAGTTGAACCTTTTTAAAACCAACAAAATACCATTGGTAGATTACTAATTGGTTACAATCACTGCAAATCATTATAGATTAAACAATTATTCAGATGGATATAAGCAGGGCTAGTTTAGATTGCTCAACAGTAAGGGATCTTTGTCCTTGTTCAAGCTTGTACAAATGTGTAATCAGAAGACGTGTACGTTCGGATTCGTCGGTAAGTGTATACAATAAAAATGACAATAATAGTTTATAACGTTGTAAAACGATAAGATCAATTTCAATAAATGAGCATGAAAATTAAATAGGCGTCAAAATTCCTTTTACGATTTATGATCCCGACTTTGCCCCCGTTTTTAGAGGGTTCAACTGTGTACCAAATACATTTTCCAACAATGTTATTATAGTGGTACTGGTCACAGGAAATATCACCAAAGAGTAGATTCCGGTTTCTTATCCTGCCCTAGACCTTGTCCCAATTCATGCAAGTTGACCCTATACCATATTTGGAAACTTATAATACCTTAGCATCGCATGGCTGCTAATGTACTCTTTAAAGAGTTTTTACTAGATGTTGACAGCGGAAAAACCTTGTTTTTATTGTTTTCGAAATTAGTTGTGATTATGATTATTTTTTCAAAGTGACAGGGCGTTAGTGATCGATACAGAGACGCTTTTCTTTATTTCTTTCTTGGGTGGGTGAGAGAGAAAGTGGGAGAGAGAGTGGGAAGGGGTATAGGGAAGTGGGGGAGAGAGGGGGTCGAAGATTAGGAGACTAACGGAGGAGATTGAGGTAAGAGAGGAAATGAAGGAGGAAGAGAGGAAATGAAGGAGGAAAGGAGGAAGGGAAGCAAAGGGAAGAAGGAAGTGAGGGAGGAGAGGGATGGTGGGAGGATGGAAAGGAGACTGACGGAGGAGATTGAGGGAAGAGAGGAAATGAAGGAGGAAGGGAGGAAGGGAAGGGAAGCAAAGGGAAGAAGGGATTGAGGGAGGAGAGGGATGGTGGGAGGATGGAAAGGAGGGAGGGAAGTGAGGGCCCTGGGGAGGGGAGGGGAGAAGTGGGAGGGAACGATGAAAGGAGGGCGAAAGGGAGATGGATGTAAGGAGGGACGGCATTAGGAGAGGTTGGGAGAGAAAGGGAGAGGGAGGGAGGGGGAGGAGCGAGAAAATTACTTATACATACCTTCCAAAATTCTCACCCTCTTCGATCGTCTCGGGGAGTGTTTGGCCCAGTGTTTCGGGGAGGAGGAGAGTCAGCAAACCTGCGATCACCGAGACGGACCCATAGATGACGAGGGGTAGAGGAGTCCAGATTTTATACAGTGTGAGTATAAGGGGCGCCAGGATACCAGAGATACGTGAAAACATCGAACACGTTCCCATGGCCACACTCCTGCAAGACAGTGATTTGACAAAACTGTTTAATTTGAGATTGCCACTATTTGAAGTAGCTTATATCCTGCAGTCTATGATCATTACGCATAAAAAAATATCAAAAGGGATAAAAATTAAACGGCTACACCCAGGGGACCGACACCACACCAGACCGATAATATCTTGCGGGCCTTCAAGAAAAGTTATATTCACGAGACCGGTCTTTCGGAGGGAGGAGGGGGGAGGGGAATCGAGGGTTAACAAACCGACTTTATTGGTCTCGATAAGCTATCGATCTCTTGGGCTGTCTCTCTCGTGGGCTGCCGGTCGACTGGGATGTCCCGAAATGTAAACAAAAATAATTGATATCATACCAAATTACGGAACCACTAAATGCTACATTAAAAAATGGTAAGGTTGAGAGTCTTTGTATTTTGCAATCTGATATGCCCTATGTGCCGGATTTCGCATTTGACTATAATGTATATAGCCTAATGCTTAGGCATTAGGATATATCTCTACAAGAATTAGTTTGTTCAGAAGGTTACTTTCGGTCTCTTTTTGTTTCATTGTCAATTGCATATTAACAGTGTTAAAAACCATCGTATAATTATAAAATTGCCTATGTATATTCATGTTTTTACCTGATGTTGGTTGGGTACAGTTCCGCGGTATAGAGATACAGGATGGCAAAAGATGCCGCTATACCGAATTTACCAATCATTACAATCGACGTCAGTGCTGCCCCGGGCGCTGTGAATGATAAAAAAGCATTAAATAAACTTAAATTTAACACGTTGATACGAGTTTTGACAGATTTTGTTCAAACTGTGATCAAATTTGTTAAAGCTTCCTTAAATCCCTGGGGCCGTATTCTGAAAACTATGTTAACTATAACATACCCTTAACATACCTCTAAATCGGTATTCTGAAAACTATGTTAAGGGTATGTTATCTTTTTTTTCGGTTACACCCCGACACGCCCATTTATAGATAATCCAATTATAATCACTGTTAAAATATACTCTTAGCCAATCATGCTCCTCGTTTGATCGCGACTACAAGTATGTCATACGCACTACCGTTCTTGCTAAAGTGCCCATGAAAAGCTACTTTATTCCTTTCTTTTTTTATGATTTCTATGTCTGTTTCACGTTCAAAAGTTATAGATTCGCAGAATGATTATGATATTTATCACAGAAACCAAATTGGAAAAACACAGAAAAGAAAATGTCTTATGCATTTCAAGTATAAACAGACTGATGTATCATAGTTAAAGACCCCAGACCAATGTTATGTTTTATGTGAACTTCTATGTTATCTTTAAGTTAAAAGAGGTTTCAGAATACGAAAGCAATGTTAACTACTATGTTAAGTCCGCGCATGGGGCTTACGTAAAATATGCATATGCGCGCTGCATCTTCCCGCCAAAAAAACTCTATGGACTTACCATAGTTTTCAGAATACCGAGTATCTTATCTAACATACTTTTCCCGCTAACATAGCTTTCAGAATGCCAACCCTGGTATTTTTAGTGGGGGTTATTTGGGCTTTTTTAATTTAAAGTTTCTTGGCTCCCGATAGCTTTAATAGCTTTGAGCGATTTCCCAGACAAATATATTGTCGAAAGCCGGTGGGATATGGGGGTATGACGTGTCAAACTCCCCACAATATCTAGCGACAACTATGTACATGCAGTGGCATGGACCTTATGCCTGTATTTTAAAGCGAGTTTTCACTATTCATTTTGCATTCACAGTTTATATTAAAACATCACTCTCACATGGCTCGCGCGTCAAACACCGCACCAGCCACTGACGCAATCCTTCGTCAGGCAATATACCTGTTCCCAAATATATTCAAATTTTATGCATATTTTTAAAACAAAGGTTGTTCTTGACAACCTGAAATCTTGTCAGAGGCTTGTCAGACATATCAACAAGACAGTAATGTATGCAAAATGAATTTCAAGTATTGTAGTTCATTCATCAATAACAGGTTAATGGAATACCTCGTTACGAGGTCCCCATGAAAGAAACATCCATAAATTTGAATAACTTTGTGAACTGGGGCGGTATTCTGAGATTCATTAATTTTTATCTCAGATATAATCTGAGATTTTAAGTCAGTGAAATAAAATAGCCTTCAAATATTTTTAAATCGGTATTCTCAGAACCATTTCAGCGAGATTTTATCTCATCTAAGACACGCCCATTTATGATGCCTTAACCAATAACAAATGTCGTTAAATTTCACTTTCATCATGCTCAGCCAATAGAATTGCTCTCTGCAAGATAGCGCGAATTCGCTGGTTTTACAATTTTCAATACACGTGCATCAAAGCGCAATCGCGCATTTTGCTAGGATTTCATGAAAACGACTAGGGTACTTTCCGAGGTTTTAGAAGACCATCACAAGCATTATTTCAAGTGTGATATTAGTTGGCAAAAATCTTGTAATAGAATTCGATAATCATATGAGAATGTTGCTTGAGAAATAAGTCAGTACTCAGTATCTTTTTGTTTATTTTGATCGCACGACTAGCAATGATTATATTTGTCCAAATATATTGCACTCACCGTGTATCCTAGAGATAAAATAGCCCCTACCCTATTTTAAGTTTTATTTTATCTTTCCCACAAATAATATTATGATTGGCGTAAGCGTTTAAAGCTGTGCATATCATGCGTACAACATGGATAGGCACGCAAGAGGTAGGAGATTGAGATAAAATATGAGATAAAATCCGAGATAAAATGTGGTCTCGGAATACAAAAAAGATAAAATAAAAGGTTTTAGAGATAAAATGATGCTCAGAATACCACCCCAGGTCTATTAAATGACGTCTCGTCTGCAACGGATCTCACGTATGAAGGTTGTGCAGAGGCAAGCGATCCCGTTGATCAACAGGCACCCACTGAGGCTTAGCTTTCGGCCCAAAACCTTGTACTGGATAGCCACTACGGAGAGGAAGTAGGCTGGAATCTCGACGGCACCAGACACAGCGAATGCGATGTAGTCGTTGACTCCCAAGTTGGAAGTATTTAGGGACAGACCATGGTACACCATAGCATTCACCATCCTAAGAACAAACAGATACTTGCGTTAAAAAAAGTGTGACCAAATTCAGGTTGAATATCAACCAATCAGATCGAGTTTCACTTTGAGTTTGAGTAATGGAGTTGCGAATAATCACACGCTTTCAGAAAAAAGAAAATATGTCATTTTCCTGATTTCCTCTTATCAACTTGATAAGAGGAAATCAGGAAAAGGACATATATATTTTAAAACACATAACTGTATAATGGTATCGGATTTCGTAAGCAAGAATTATTGCTTTTATGAATATCATTGTCAATAATTATATAATTTTATCAGATTTCTTTGAGATCTTTAAACAATTCCAAACCATTGATCATATCAGCTTCATGACAAAGTTAATCTTTCTTCAACCATTAGCTAAATCAATATCAGAAGTTCAAAAACATGGAACAAACCAGTTAAAGATAAGATTGATGGTTCGGAGTCTCATTCGAGGTTTGCGGAAGAGATCTAGTCCTGTAGCTCGATTCACCTTAAGCGCAGCCTCCTTCAAAAGAAGAAAGAACACGTACCAAGAATTATAATGAGCATTTACTTATAATCTCCTGTTCTGATAGAATAAGCCTAATAGTTAGAGAGAGGGTGGCTTAAGATATGCATGTTATGTGATAGTTGGCCCGTTTTGACCAAAACAGCATAAATGAACCAAAAGGAACGTGCTGGAAATTCGTATTTTACCTAGTAGAATCAATACTCTACCATTTGACGAACCCCCTTTTTTTAGGGAGAGGGGGAGTATAAAACCATTATTACGCCCCTTCTGTCTGTCTGGAGAGGATCCCCCCTCTCTCTCCAATTCTATTTCTCTCTCTCTCTCTCACTCTCCCTGTTTATCGATTTCTAGATTGGCCATTAACGTCGTTTCGTACATATACCACTTACTTGTTCTTTCCTAAACTCGCTACCGAAGATCGGGCCAGAGAGGGGCTTCTTGTTCGCCTTGGCAATCTTCGATAAAGTATTCTCTGCCTTGTCATACCTTCCTACTGAGATCTGCCACCGCACCGATTCCGGGAGCAGACTGATAAGAGATGCCGGCATGACATGTTTAAAATTTCTTTGCGTCATGATCAAGGAATATCAATTCAAATTATAACAGACAACAAACACCAACAATTACCAAACTTTACAAACTATTAAACGTCGGCATTCAATAATAATGATAGGATTTACTAACTAATGATGGTATTCGCCAACTGATGACGGTATTCACTATCTAATGATGGTATTCACTAATAATGATGGTATTCACTAATAGTGATGGTATTCACTAACCAATTATGGTATTCACATGCAGATTCAGGGATGTCACGGGGAACCCTTTTCCTTTTCCATTTCAGAGATTTTTGGTTGTTGCTCATCAGACATTTTTTGGAAAACGTTACCTTTCCTACAAAATCCTGGATCCGCCCCTGATAATTTTGAGAAATGAAATGGTATTAATTCGGTAGATAGCCTTACAATAGCAAGCCAATGTAGAGAATCGCCGGGGAGACGCAAATCAGTTCCAAAGTCCTCCAGTAGCGAACGAAGTAAGCAATGCCGGCGAGGCAAACAAAGCCAACAGCGAAAGGGATGACGAGAGCTATACCGGTGACGTTACGTTTAGACGGCCCGACGAACTCGGTCCCTACAGAACAGTAGGAGATGTGAAATAGTGATATAATGTACCATTAATAAATGATAGATCCAACTCTCTAATGGATCCAATTATCACAAATCCTACTACGTTTGGATCAACCAACCTATAATGCCCACTGCCGACGAGTCGTAATTTGTTTGCGTTACAACAAGCCCTAAAAAAGCACGAGCAGGCAATTAGTCAGTACGTCAGAAATTCAAAGCACATTTTACCATTTTCATTTTGCATCCGCTTTGTGAACGATATCTCTGTTTTCTGGGGCGTAAAGACCGCGCCAGTCGTTGACGCAGTCCTGCGTCAGCAAAAAAACAACATCTCGTTTGCTGCAACGGGCGTCATTACATAGGGAGAAATTTGAAGCAAAGAGATAACAGAAAGACCGAAAAGTAGATAAAGGGAGGGACAGAGAGAGGGGGAGGGGAGGAACAGAGAGATGATTACGAAGATTGTCCCCATATCTTACCGACAATGAATGAGATGATGTAGAGAGAGATGGCTGCGTATCCCTGGAAGAAGCGCATGATAGTAAAGACCCACCAGTTGGATGAGAATGATAGAGCTATCCCAGAGATAAGCCGGATCACCATCAATACCATCAGCATCCACCATCGTCCAACTCTACAATTATGTCGGTAAAGAGATGAAAATAATACTTACATAAGTCGTCAATGTCATGCAAAATGACAGTAAGATTGTAATGATGAGAAATGACAACGGTAATGAGTGCAATGATGATGGCGATGATGATGATGATAATGATGATAATGACGATAAAGAGATATAATGAACAAGCAAATCAACACTGATGCAGAATGACAGCTAACAAAGTTCTAAAGATGACAACAAAAGAATGACGGCAGTAATGACGACGATAACGGCGATGCCGACGATGACGACAATGATGAAAATGATGATGATGGTGACGAAGGTGATGATGATAATAATGCAGATGGTGATGTAGATGGTACATATAATAATTACAGTGATCAACTTCGTAATGGTAACGTTCCAAACTTTTTATGGTCTCCAGTTTTTTGGCGGAGAGGGAGAGGGCATCCCACTTGACAGATGTAACCCACGATCCTCACGGCTTGAGAGATCGGCATGTTGGTCTTGATGGCCCCCATCAACAGGGTTGTAGTCCGAAGGGGAGCAGCTAAGGCAAACGTGCCGTTGGGAATATAGGCTCCCATTTACCGTCAGAATAGGATCCCATGGAAGAAAATTGGCATTATGTAAGTGCCACTTAAATAGGTTATCCGCCATATAAATAAATAAATAAATGCATACATATAACTATATATATTGATTATTATTATTATTCTTTTTTATCATGTAAACTTTAACATTTTTTCCAAATTTTGTAACGGAAATAAAAACAAACAAACGACGTTTAAGGAACCGAATAGTCTTAAAGGAGATGGCATTTGGCTATCATTGTGCCGTATTAGAGGTGTTAGAGGTGGTCTAGTGGATACGTCACCGGACTGTGGATCACATGGCGCTAATATCCTTTGGCAAGACATTCATCTACATTTGCCACTCTCCACCCGGGTGAAGTAAATGGGTACCCGGTAGGAAGAAATTCCTTGAATGCCTTAGCGCCTATCATGGCGGCTCGGCTAAAGCCGGGGTAATAATGTGATACTTTGCATCAAGCGCAGTAGAGTACATTTGTATAGTAGCTGCGCTATATAAATGGACATATTATTATTATTATGAGGGTTTGTGTAAGGTGAAATGCACTTTCATTAAAATGTACAACATTTTAAATCGAAGTTCTTATATTTATGATATTTTTACGGATATCAAATCAAAAATTAGATCAACAACGTAGTACATGTATTCATTGCAGTAGTTTCTTTTTTAGAGTCCGTATCTAAAACAGGGCCTCAAAATATGCATTAAGGTCATTATCATACCATTTCCCCTACAAGTTTGACAGAATGACACCCCCAACGAAAAATCCAACCATTGAACAGCCTAACTACCTCGGATCCCCTTAAAACCAGTTTGCTTACATATCCGCCATTGTTCCGTTGATGATTGAGCCAGCTAAGAAACCGCCGTAGAAAAACGACTGAGAAATTTGAGCTTGATCTCCTTTTCCACACACCAGGTTAAACTCAAAAAACAGGGAACAACACATGTATAATGCGAAATAAATACAAAATCAGACAGAAAACACGAGGACATGATTTTTATTTTTTCGAATTCGGTTTCGCTTACTTATCGGCCAGAGTACCGTTGATAATTGAACCGGCTAGATAACCGCCGTAGAAAACCGACTGTGATATCTGGGTTAGATCTTCTGTTCCGCACACCAGGTCATACTATTCAAACATCAAGCAGGTAAGAGAGAGAGAGATAAAGAGAGTGAGAGAAAGAAAGAGAGCGAAAGAAAGATAGAGAGAGAGAGAAAGATAGAGAGAGAGAGGGAGACGGAGGAACAAAGCCAGGAACATTCCAAACAGAAAGAATTATCGGGATAGAGGAAATGATTTGTCGGATAGAAAGAGAGAAAAAGGGAGATTTATGATGAGAATTGTTAGTATTGATGTTAGTGTAAATACCATCTCTATGAACATTAGTATTATGAAATTCACAGGAAAATACGCAATCTATGTAAAGGAACAACTTCATTGCTTTTCGGAGATAGAAAAACCAGGTTATACTATCCAAACATCAAGCAGAGTGATAGATAGTTAGTCAGAGACAGAGGAAAAAAGACCATGAAGACATATATATTCCAAAGTGATAGAATTGTCGGGATAGAGAACATGATTTGTCACATAGAGATTTCAGATTTTCAGATTTCAGATTTCAGATTTAGATTTTATTTCATTACACTTTCATTTTTCAAAGTACATGTATATAACAATACGTATTATGCAATCAATAATATACAATATAATTGACAACACAACTTAGTGCAGAAACGTTTTTGATCATTACAAGCAAAATAAAGTGCATACTGGGCAACCATGCATAAAATGCCCAACAAAAGGGAAAAAGAAGAAGACAGGTACATGCCCATGGAAAGCAAACAAATCATAGGCATAACACACTTTCCATCGAAGAGAAAGCATTGGAAAATAATGTGAACACAAAAAGCTGGCAATAGTAACAATGGGCAGGAGTAAACTTTACAAAACACAGAAGAAGAAGGACAAAGTGACAAGGGGTGAGGAAGGGGGGATCTGGAATGTTTCATTTAATCTATAGATTTTACTACACAGGTAAACAAGAATCATCATTGAGGGATCAACGTTCATGAAAAGCAATACGTGATTTTCTCAATTGTACTGAAACTTATACTGTCTCGTATATTTAAAGGGAGGGAATTCCAAAATTTAGGAGCTGTATATGAAAAAGTATTCTGGGTTAATGCTGTACGAGTTCTTGGCAAGTGATATAGATTGATTTGTCTGGTGGGGTAATGATGGATCTCATTATTTGCTGTAAATATATTATTGAAGACAGTGGGCAAAGTACAGCAAGATTGAGGCGGTAAATATCATAAATTTTTAGAGGAAGAAAGAAAGAGAAATAAATAGTTCATGTTGTTTATATCATTAGTAGAATAAGCTTCACTATACAAGAGGAAGATACATAGCTACAAATGAAGAACTTTATAGTTTTTGAGAAATAGAAAGACATAAAAAAAATGTTTATCAATTATGTTAGTATTGTCAACATTTTTAACAGAATTAGTGTGACTGCATAAATATTAACATGATTAAGTAGTTCTCTACATATGTTTACATTCTGAAAGATAATGCTTAGTGTTCACACGAAAATACACAATTTATGTACAGAAAAAAATGTATAACTTTTTTTACGAAGCGAAGGTGAATATTTGCAAACTATACATATCATGAGTGTAAAAGAAATTGAAATGTAAATTCAGATGTAAATGTCAGGCCCGCTCCTGTTTATCTTATACATTAACGATCTCCAAAACTCATCGGCAGTCTTATCATTTATCCTTTTGGCCGATGACTCCAATATTTGTTGCTCTCACCAGAACCCCGATACACTTCTGAACATCGTTAACCCTGAATTAAAATGCGTTTCTGACTGGATTCAAGCTAACAAATTGTCGCTCAATATAAATGAAACAAATTTCATGCTATTTAGTAATTCTATATCATCCTTACCAGGTAATATACAAATAAACAATAAAAATATCGCCCAGGTTGAAACTACCAAATTTCTGGGTGTTTTTATAGACAGTAGACTAACATGGAAGGTTCAAATTGATTGCCTATGTAAACTGTTATCACGTATTTCAGGTGTAATGGACAAGTTGAAGCCTTTTGTACCTCCTCATGTTATGCTGATACTCTATTCTGCCCTGATCTTGCCTTATCTTAACTATTGTATACTTGCATGGGGAAATTGCTCCATAACCATAATTGACAAAATTAAAGTTTTACAAAAACGGGTTATTAGAATAGTAAATAATGTTGGATTTCGTGCGCATACAAATGAACTTTTCTATAATTGTAATATCCTTAAGATATCTGACTTGTACTTGTACAATCTTGGAATATTTATGTACGAACTCTCGAAAGGCTTTCGTCCCTTTTTTTCAACGCAATAATGCTGTACATTCCTATCCAACTAGACAGACAAACCATTTCCACCTCCCCCGAACTCGCACCGTTTTCGCAAACAAAACAATCACCTTTACTGGACCCAACAGCCTGAATAACGAACTAGTTGATAGCCCCTCCAACAATTCTTTTAAACGGAAGCTAAGATGTTACCTCTTAAGTAAGTACATGTATGTATGGATATTCATATCATGTTGGATCGTACAGGTGGTCACATAGACTTTGCTTGTGTAACACTGTCATGTCTTTACAATTGTTTTCTTCACCTTCTTCTTCATCTACTTCTTCTGCTTTTCTTCATATTCTCTTTTTCTTTTCTTCATTTTCTTTTCTTTTTTCTTTCTTTCTTCTTCTTCTCTTTCGTCTTTTTCGTTTCTTTACTCAACATTCTGAGCTTTGCTCTCCTTGTACGTTTTATAAATCTGATACTTCTAGTCCGTCTCCCCTTTTCATCGCATCCCAATCAGAATTATTCTATACGGGAGCCTAATCATTTACAAGCAATGCTTTTTATTTAGGATCCCCACATTTTACATTTTTCTTCTTTTGCCAGTCGTTTATACATTTCTCAAACTTTCTACCTATTTACTGCACATTATACTTGATCTGAGTTCTTTTGAAATTGACAATTATGCTTCTTATTATAAATAACTTCTGAAAAATTGTTTTGATGTAACTGTGGAATGTGGAACAAATAAACTTCAAACTTCAAACTTCAATGAGGATCACAGATCAAAAGCTTGACAAATAAAGAAGGATAATAAAAGCTACGACCGTTGAAATGGATTTATAGACATCCGAGTATATTATTACCGAAATAGATTTGTATAATATATATTATATATAGACATGCAAGTATCTTTTCACACATCGATTTATTCTTTGAAAGATATGCACATGAATGATAATGATGATGATGTTAATAATAACAATAAGAACAGTATATTAACACTACTACTCATGATAACAATAATGCAAGAAGAGGAGGAAGAAGAAAAAGAAGAAGAATAACGATAACAATAATAATAATGATAATAGTAATAACAATAATAATAATTAATATTATAATTATAATGATAACTACGTAACGAAAATTGTAAGAAATTGCATGCTGACAAGAGAGTAGTCCTCGCTGTCCATACATGTATCACAACGGGCATCGGTCTTAACATCGTTCCAAATTTCACTGTCAACACGTTGAATTTCAGGTGAAGCCCGTTTCTCCATAAATAAACCTGCAGTTCAATTTCTGTCCAAACAATCGTCATTTCGGGCCATAAAGACGACATCGGGATTTCAGAAAACAAAAAATTCTCTACCGAACTTAAAAACGTAACTCGAACTCCCACTCTCAACAGGGTGTGTCTCGTCGCTTTCAGTTCTCACTCCCATATCTTGTCTATACAAATGTTTTACTTTACTTTCCGGTTCCATGGAAACAGCCCTTTGTCATGTTCCATACAGAGTGAATTCTTAACTCTGATTACATGATAATGATATGTAGAAATATAAGTAGTAGTCTTACTGCAATCCCATTATAATATATTCTTAACACCTCCACCCTAAAAGAAAAGAAAAATGTTACTTCTTGACATTTTTCTTTTATTACATTTAATCATTTCATGATGTGTATAAGCGTAATTTTCAAGAGTAAAACTGCATTCACAGTTAGTATTGCAAAGCAATCCAATATTCCTGACACCTCCACCCATAAAGAGAGAGAGTTATCATCAAGATAATGTTCGTATTTAGCAATAAGAATCGAAATATTCTACACCATGATCAACTTATCATGTTTTAACAACTTTTATTCAAGACTTTATAGGTCTCTACTTTATTGGTCCCATAGAGACCCATAGGTCTCTATTTTATAGGGTCTCTATATAGGTTTCAATAGGTTTCTATATGGAAATGGTAATCCTGGGACTGATAATCCTGTAGGTTTCTATAGGACCAATAAGAAATCCTGTAGGTTTCTATAGGACCTATATAGAAAATCCTAAAGGTGTCTTATAGGACCAATAAGAAATTAATTAACTATAAGATTAATATAAGAAGAAATGCTGGAAATGCTGTGGGTGTCTACAGGAACAATCACATGACATTATCAATCCTAATCATTAGGATTAAAATTAAAATGATTACACTTTTAACTAGATTACACTTTTATTATGAAAACTAATTTACACTTTTATTAATGAAATATGAAAATGCCTTTTGAAATTGTGTACATATCACAGTTCAAAGCTTAATCCCAAATCTGAATGTATTTATCTATATCCACTATTTTTCAAATGTGAAATCATCATGAATATTAGATTCATGATTGATTAGGACCTATAGAAACCAATAGAAACAACCAAAACCCAATAGTATTGTCTATAGAATCTATTGGTTTCATCATTGGATTGGTGTATGGGATCCATTATAGGAATGCAATAGAAATCAATAGGACCAACAGGATAGTAGCATGGCACCCTTGCATTATTGAATGGGCTTTACTGGATTTTCTATGGGGTTTTATGGGTTTTTATGGGTGCACATTTGAAAAGCTGTGCTTCATATAGAACTTTTATGGGTTCCTATAGAACAGAAACCAACAAAACCATCAGAAACCATCAGAAATTTCCTATTGGTTTTCTATGGGTCTCTATGGGATTTTCGACCTGGGCGAGCATTTCTTCTGGTACCTATTTAGCCACCGAGAGAAATAACAGACAGGCCTGTCTACATTGTTTTCACCACTCTGAAACAGAACTGCCCCCACTCCTGTCACTAGCGTCTACTGCCAACTTGAAAGGCCTGCTAAAATCTGGTGCTACAAGTACAGTGTCACGTGTAAGGACGGTTTTTTATGTATTCAAATGCTTGTTGGCAACGATCAGACCAAGCAAATTTGACCCCTTTCTTCAACAGGTCTGTTAGTGGAACCGCTATGGAACTGAAGTTGGGCACAAACTTCCGATAAAACCTACACATTCCTAGAAATCGCAGAATCTCGCGTTTGCCAGTCGGAGGCGGGAAAGGAATTTTAGCTTCCCTGGGCGCTACAACACCGTGACCTACGATGTGGCCTAAGTAAGTTACTCTGGCCTTCATGAACGCACTCTTCTGAAGATTAATCACCAAGTTGACATTCATGAGCCTCTCAAAGAGAGCGCGCAACTGTGACAGTTGGGATTCCCAAGTGTCACTGTAAATGACTATATCATCGATGTATACCACGCAATTCTCAATACCCCTTGTTACTTCATTCATCAACCTTTGAAAGGTGACGGGGGCATTCTTAAGGCCAAAGGGCATTACCTTACATTGATAGAACCCATCAGGGGTAGCGAATGCAGATCCGACAATGGCACTTGCCAGTAACCCTTTAAGAGGTCTATCTTACTGACGAATTTCGCACTTCCTATCCTGCCAATACAATCCTCCAGTCTGGGGAGTGGGTAATAGTCAGTTTTAGTCACATTATTGACTTTACAATATTCGATGCAAAATCTTTGACTACCGTCAGGCTTAGGCACTAAAGAATATAGGCGAGCTCCAAGAGCTCTTGCTAGGTTCTATGATGTCATTGTCAAGCAACATTTGAACCTCTGCCTGAACTTGGCCTCTTTTCTTAGGGTTTAACCGATATGGATGCTGTTTGATTACGTTATGTTTACCCGAAATGTGCTCGATTCTCAGTGGGTAAGGTTGCAAGAGAAGACTCCAACGAAATAATCGCTGGTTCTTATTTCTGATTTTGTCCAAGAAAGAGAGCGGGTTATTGTCAGTGTACACCAATACATCCCCAATACCGTTGGTGACGTACACTTCGAAGTGCTGAACAGCAAGTACCAAACCTAATGTCTCCTTCTCTATTGATTGCAAACTTTTCCAGGTTTCACCTCAAGCGAACCCTCAATCGCACGTGTAAACAGTGTAAACACGCTATCTCTACAACAAGACATTCCATGCAAAGAAATGACAAAACAATTAAGACACACATAACTTGTTATATCTCTCTCCTTCTTTTAATGAGAAATGGTTAAATCTCATGAAAGTCAGAAGCGGTACTTGCACTCACCCCAAATCTGGTCGCATCATCGTTTAGTATAGGTTTTCCCGGTCAATTTCGTAAGATCGTCAGTCAATTTTATTTTGCGTGCATTAAATTTCAAGGATTTAGGTCGCGCACAGCCGATTTGTAATTCAAATTCATTTTCAAATCATTCGAATTTGTATTTATGTCATTTGAATCTAAGTTTTTGTCAATCAAATTCGCACTAAATGCACCTAGTTCGCAAAACGTTCATTCAATTTAGTAAAGAATGGCAAGGGAATTGCGCAATACTGTTATTCCAGCATTCAATTTCATTTCGGATCATTCGACTTAACACGTTGAGCATTCAAAATCAAATGTAGTTCCAGTAAATTTTGTCAGTTGATAATTATTTGGTATTTTCATTCTTTCCTTATGAGTTTTCTGCACACATGGGTGTGTTTTTCTATAATCAATAACATTCTTTTATTTTTCTTCTGATTTATTATTTTTATTTTATTTTCTTCTGATTTATCATCATTTTGAAATTTAGTTCTAGGAATTTTTGTTCTTCATTTCTAACGTTTATAGTGCCTGCAGAATTGCAGATTTTCTTGATTGATCTTTATTCTTTTTCATAATCTGTTTTTTTTTTCATGTCTAACTATATATATACATGTATATATAGTGAGTGTGTCACTGTGTTGGCTGTCAATGTATACTCTGAAAAATGTTATTCATAACGTACATGTAGTTATCATGAATTATGTTATATATATAATGTTTCCTTTGTATAGTAGGCCTATGTCATGTTGGGCAATGTATCTCTTTATTTCATTTAATTTTTTCGCATTGGGGATAGGGAAGTAATTCAACATTGTAACTTAAGAGTCCAGATTATGAAAGTTCGAACATGATGAGTTCCAGCATGATTCAGCCATCTATTTCCCGGCGGTCGAGGCATCTCGGAAGGTAGGTTTGAGTGTGCCGATACCAGCGCGCGCACTTTACTTGGGTGATGGCGTCGATGTTGCGTCTTGCGACTTGCTGCACAAGATGGGTTCGCCATTCCTGCATGGTCATCCCTTCTCCTTCTGCAGCTTCTCGGTCACCAACTCTCTGCTGCCACTCAACTCGGGCTAGGTCTTGCTTGACGGCAGCCTTGAACGCCGAATGGGCCATCTCGGTAAAATTCAGGAAGGGTTAGTACGGAGGAAGGAGTTTGAGGCTGATCTGTGGGTCGACGTCAACTGGGAGCTGGGCACGAACATGTGGCCGCGCATTGTCGTACACCAAAAAGATGGCGGGAAGAGGTCGACACACTCACGAACTGTTGCAGCCAAGAACTCTTCGAAAGAGTCTCTCGTTACGGTCTCGTTTGATATGGTGTGGTGAACAAGGCCAATCTCTCCCGACACGGCAAAGGTGACGTTACAGTTCTTACCACGTTGACGATTGACAACTCGGCGAACCGGGACTCCTCGAGCAGCCCTTCCAAATGACCGCCTGGTCCATATGTTGTAGCCACACTCGTCAATGAATACACAGTGACTGATCACGCCTTCTTCCATGAACCAATTCGCGTACTCGACGCGCTTGTCCAGGATTCTCGGATCATTTCTGGCATCCGGCACATCTTCGGCTAGCTTCAAGCTAATCATCATTCCATCGAGTGCCCTTCCGATAGTGCTCACCGAAACAGGGGGCTTCTGGGGCAGTGCTGCCTCCAAGTCCCTCTTCATCTGGTGAAGGGTAGCGAGGGGGTTGGCATCAATAATAAGTCGGAGTCTGGCTCGCATTTCGTCGTCAAGCTTGACGTTTTTCGCCCCTCCTCGTGGCAACTTGTCACGTCTCCCTTCCCGCAGGTAGGTGGCTACTATAGACCTGGCGGTACTTCTTTTGATTCCGAGTGCGTCTGCAAGTTCTAAGTAGTCTGCCTGGTGTCCTTCAAATGTATCAATCAGCCTATTCCTGTCTTCATCGGATGTACGCCTATATCTAATTCTGGGCTCCATTTTGACGAGAGAGATACCTACAACAGACGTGGCCCGAATCAAAATGTGTGTAAGCAATGGGGAAATGAAGCTTTATACGACAGACTTATATAAGTCTGTCGTATAAAGGATTTCATGATAGCTGCAACAACTGTACATGACAAAACATGTTATTTTAAACATTACGACTTGAATAGATGAGCAAAAACACACAAACGCTAAATACATGCTAAATTGAATGAACTCATTACGAATTCGAATGCCCACGTGCGAATTTGAATGCTCGAAAAGACGCTTCCAAGCGAGGTAGCGAATTTGAATGCTCTCCACGCATATTTGAATTTGAATGATGTAAACGCTAAATGTCTTGACCGAAGTGCGAATTTGAATGACCTCAAAATGAATTTGAATGATAAATTTCATGGCACAGATCTTTTTCGCGAATTTGAATGACTCCCTTATCAAATTGAATGACAAATCTGCGAAATTGACCGGGAAAACCTATAGTACACCTGCTTTGAATTGTCCAAATGATTGGGCCTTTAGCAGATTCGATATAAGCGTGGCATCTTTACATCTTAAAAAAAAAAACGACCACTCAGTAAAGTGCAGCTCTACCTCACACAAACATTATTTAAGGCAAATATCATCTTCCAAGCATAAGGGGATAACATCATTCATGGCCCTGGACTTCATCTATGACTACCTCACCATCATTCATCCTTTAAAGTAAGGAGCATTGCACCATTGATATTCATGCAAGACAATGCACTGTCACCTCGGCACAATTCAAAACACATTGCATGTTCAAAAGAAATGGAGACTTCGGTGTTGAAAGAATGCATTCTACAACATTTCACTTCTGACTTTGCCCTATATTCAGGAGCACTGCACATTCCATGATCGTATAATCACAGTAAATGGCACATGGTAAAGAAGAATATTCAAGCTTTTCAATGATACCTTTTCCATAAATTAGTAACAAAAAAGATATCATCCTTCAAACTTGAATTGCAGAACTTTTTTTGAGGGGTATATACACACACAACTGTAAGAAAATAACATAAACAACAGCTTTGGCACTCTCTTGGAAATAAATACAATATGAAAGGAAATGAGAGATCAATGGTTGCGTAACTTATATTCCCCAGAGCTGTGCTCCCTTTTGAAATGTTTGCAACGGCTGAAAAAATGTCTCCGCCGGGAATCGAACCCGGGTCACTAGCTCAGAACTGCAATGCCCTAACCAGCAGACCACGGAGGCGGGCCAGCGGTTTCGGCGACACCAGATTCAATCGACCGACAGAATGATAAATCTTCAACCTCACTAATTCATTCTTTTTCGGGGGCAGGTGAGTTTTGAACAATGACAAGCCGCATGCCTCAGCTGGATCCAAGCGAATGCTTTGAGATACATGTACATGTTAGAATAATCATAAGCAAGTGTAAGGAAATAACATACAACTGCATAACTCTTGTTGGTTCCAAAGGGACAGAGAGAGAGAGAGCGCGCGAGAGAGAGACAGAGACAGAGACAGAGGAAAGAAAGATAACTTTAGTATAATAAACTATCATCACTGTAAGACTTGGGAGTGTAATATTCACAAAGTGAAAGAGCAATAATTATGTTTACAGGAAGATACATAACATATGGAAAGAAAGATTTTATAACTTTTGTTTTAAAAAAAATGAACAAATTTAATGAAAGAAGGTGTGATTTTATCTTACTTACATCGGTGACAATTGACGATTTGTACTGACTTCTGTCGTACACCCATCCACCGTCGCATTCAACAACCTGCGACGTTGGCCAGCTGGGGTTGTGGAACGGATCGACGCTAGGATCGAAGTCCACCCCCGACACGTTGTACTTCACGCACTGCTTGTAGACCAGTTCGTTGTCGTTGCCAGTCGTGTAGTTCACGGGGATGCTTGCGTTCTTCATGGCCATCATACAGGTTTCTTCTCTGAGACCGGCGGCGCTGCAGTCAAAGTTTTCCCATTGTGGCACCTATGATAAATGAAAAGATAATTTTTTTATTAAAAAAGGGACGTCGCTAAAGGGGTTTTGGGTGTTTGACGCCTCTGTCCCTCCCCTCTCCCTTAAAAAAGAATTATGTCGGCAAATTTGAATCTTTTTACAGGCTCTTTGCAAACGTCAGAAAGTGATGACCTTTATATTATTGTTATTTATTGTTCTGTACATTGGAAAAACATTAGCTGCCTTGTCGGCAAGTTGTTCTAACGTCTAGCGACGCCCCTGGAGAAAATAATACAACAACAAAAAATTCGAATTAGCAGAGGTGCTAATGTCTGTCTGTCCGTCCGTTTGTTTGAAAGCGCTTTTCTCCGTGATTTTCCACTCAATGGAGCTGGGTTTTTTTTTAAAACGTGGTTAAATTGTTCCCAGATTGGCATGAGGGGGGTTGTTTGTGGTATTTTGGTCGTATTATTTAAATGTTTTTTTTTTTACAATTCGTAGCTTCCTTTGGCAGGCCCCGGGTAAAGCTTCGAAGTTCCCAGTCCTTTCGACCTTTTTCGGGTCAGCGAAATCACATAGGCATAGATAGCTTCACGTTACGCTGCGCTTGCACCGGGCACCGTCTATAATACACGTAAGGCTATATGCTGAGGAATAACCCGTCGCACTGCGTGCAGGCCCCGGGTGCGTCTTTTTTTTTGTAACCAAGCCTAGGCATTTTTTTTCATACTAATACGGTTTATTCCGTCAAGACTAATCTGCATGAATATTCATGAAAACGAAGGGCAAGGGCATCGAGCAGCTGTTCTGTGTGGCGCAATCGGATAATCCAGTCCTCTCTTTGTGAAAGAACCACGAGTTCGAACCTCGGTAGAAGTTTATATTACGAAATTTTCTTTTGCTTATTTAAAAATAAGGTGACTGAGGAAGAAAATACAAGTCCGATACAAGAAAATACAAGTCCGATACTTGAAGTCTGTTTCAAAGTTTTCAAAAAGGGGTTTCTGCCTAGGCTTGGTTACAAAAACAAAAGACGCGCCCGGGTATTAAAAGCTTCGAAGTTCCCAGTCCTTTCGACCTTTTTCGGGTCAGCGAAATTACATAGGCATAGCTAGCTTCACATTACGCTGCGCTTGCACCGGGCACCGTCTATAATACACGTAAAGCAGCTCTCATACATCTGAGAATGTTCATTACGAAAAGGTACGATTCTTTGCGACAAAAAAATCGCAGATTTTCCCAGCATTTCGTAATGAACATTCGCAGAGGTTCGTAACGTTCGTAAATGTTCGTAAGAATTCGCAGCCGAGTGCAGGCTTCGCAGAATTTTTTCAACATGTTCAAAAATTTCAGGAAACGTAACTATTCGTAATGTAACGTAACATATTCGTATTTCATTCGTATCTATCGTAACTCATTCGTATATTTCGTAACTCATTCTTAATGACTTGACAGCCAAGAATTTGATACGAATTAATGCGAATATTACGAATATCTGCGAATTATCCATGGTGAACAGTGTACAATTGGAAAAATGTGGAGAGAATGTCATGAAAAGTTGCTGTAGAATTGTGAAACGCTGTGAAAACGCGCGGAAAATACGTCACTTCCGGTTATATCGCATATAAATCGGAAACATTCGTAACTTTTCCGTAACTTTTCCGTAACTGTTCCGTAAGTATCGCAGTCAATCGCAAACATTCGTGGATTTTCACATCGTTACCATTCGTATCCAAATTCGTAAAATATTCTCGCATGTATGCGAGAGGCTTAAGGCTATATGCTGAGGAATGAGCCGTCGCACTGCGTGTATATACAGTAGATCTACACACTAGGCCTTCAGTCAGTGTGTTTCCCATCCACGTCCAGTGAATACATCTACATGGCATGGTTGTACATGTAACGTTAGATCTAATCTGAAAATTGTTCAGCATTCAGAAATTGCCGGTTCTAATGAACATCCCGCCTGAATCTAGAACTTTAAGTACAAAGAGCACCTGAATTTCAGTCACATCGGACATTGGGAACGGCTTCGATATCGAGTGGGTGGGGTATATGGGGGTCCAGTTTTCCTCCATAATTCTCTGACAAGCAAAAAAAAAAGAAAAGAAAAAAAGGTTTTCGTTCTAAATGGGGAGGGGGGCACAATGCATACTTTTTTTCCAAAGTGGGGGGGGGGGGGGCGCACGGGCCGGATGTGCCCCCTAAATCCGCCACTGATCTAACATCCGTCAATATTGTTATTTATTTGAATGGAAACTGAATATTGTAATAAGTGAAGATGCCATAGTTCCATAGAGTTCCATAAGATATACATTTTTCAGTGTATGTTCTAAGATTTTTATCAATTCGTTCAATGCATAACTACTTAACCTACCAGGGGAAAAAATATCAGAAACCTAAACATGCCAGTGGAAGCCCTCCAAATCTTATCACTTTTCATCACAGCTGCTAACCCCCCCCCCCCCCCCCCCCCTCTCTCTCTCTCTTTCTCCTGTATTCTTTATAATTTCTATCCCGCTGCATGTCTTTTTTCTTTCTCTCTCTCTCTCTCAATTTCCCACTGGCTGTTTCTCACCCTCTCATATTTCCAATGTTTCTATCTCTCTCTCTCGCTCATTTTCCCCACCACTGTTTCCCACTGTATCTCTCTCTCTCTCTCTCTCTCTCGCTTCTTTAAACATTCCACTATACTTCTCGCTTCTTTCAACATTCCCCTATTATGATTGAGCAACCTTTAATTGGAGAACTACAAACAAATGCAATCTGCTGTTTACATTGTAGGGTACATATACTTTTATACATTTATTTTCGACTTAATACATGTAATGATAACATTTTTATATTGCAATAATTGCCTCTTGGCTGCTTACTAAATACACCGTGTTACAATACATTTTTTCCATTCTATAGTTAGATTTTGATTTCACTCCGCAGTGATATTCAAGTTCTTTCCCCAGTTTAACCCCTAATGCTAATTAAATTAAACCTCCTATCTATATTAAAGAGAAGTCTGCTATGAAACAATTATTCATATATGTCTCATCAACAAACTAATTGCCTTTCAGTGTGAATGGTACTTGGGCTGTACATAGGAGAAGACCCGCCCCCCCCCCCCCCCCCCATGGTACCACGGGTAATTTCTGCTAGTAATCATAATGATGGGTTATAAAACAACAGTAATGAAATGCTAGCGTACAGAGATAGTGAAAAGCTTAATAATCACAATCCATTAATGCAAAGTTTACTCTTTTCTCTTTCTTACAATACAAATTGCTCATCTCTCTCATCCCCCCTTCCTCCTCCTGTTCTCTCTCTCTCTCTCTTATATTATCCAGCATACTAGTAGTTGTCTATACTTTCCATGCTTTTCCACAAGGCGGAGCACACCGAACGCAATATGGAAAAGGGGATAGAGAACGACAATTAACTGCTTCATCTGATGTAATGGTTGTGTAAGATAATTTTAAAACTAGGATACCGTATTAGGATACAACCCCCAAACCCCGAGGGGTGGCACTTCGGAACGAGCGTATCATGAAAAGGATGGTCTTCGGAACTACTAACATTTTTGGGAAAGGGGGGGGGGGGGTCTTTGGAACTGGATTACAATATAAATATGATGCTACGAAACTGGTCCCCCCAAGCTCCCATTAGCTAAATACGCTGTTTGTCATGGCAAGTCTATGGTTTGCGTATTCATATAAGCGGGGTTAAATCGCATGCATGCGCTCAGCATGAATGTAAACTGAATTCCCTGGGGTGGAGTTGGAATCGGATTGTAAGCAATGGGGAATTAAAGCCCGGAGGAATTAAAAAGGGAAATCCAACCTTAATGGCAAGTTGCTCCGAAAGAAAGAGGAAAAATCAGAGAAGCAGATTGGTGAAAGTTTGAAAGAAATTGGACAAACAATAAAAAAGTTATGAATTTTTGAAAGTTGTAATCACTATACATATGGGAATTTCAAATTGGCTGAATAGGTAATGTCACTGTGATGTAGCTGTGGACAACTCCCCCATTCGCTCCAACACACAAAATGACTAAAATGTCACTTTTTCAAAATGTATTACTCGATAGGATCATTTTCTATCATGAGGACCTATAACAATATGCTATCTCAAATATGTTTTGAGCACTGCCCCGAGGGTAAAAACACCTCAAAGAAAACCGCAAATTAAGGATATCTTGTGTACGACAAACAGGACAGTTGTCCAAAAAAATGTCACAATCGACTCACCAAATTGCCAATTTGAGATTCGCATAGATGTGCTGATCTCATTCTTTTCAAACATTCATAACTTTCTTAGTCCTTGTACGATATCTTTCAAACTTTCACCATCCTGTTTTTCTTATTTTTCTGCTTCCACACAAATCATCTTATTACCAAGGTTGGATTGCCCGTTAAGCATCTGGAATGAAACTCGTTTTCAATTTTTCACCAAAAATGATATTCTTCGAAACAGGCCGGGTTTTCGGTCTTCTTTTTTACAACAAGAAAAAATGGTATGCTTTGGAACAGACATTTGAGTGTAAAAATGGGGGTCTTCTTGCGGCACATACCCGCCACTGTGGTGACTGCACACAGTGCCCCCCCCCCCCCCCCCCCCCCCACTGGTCCCAAACTAGGCACCCTCTTTCAGCTGTTAACTTCCGACACAAAAGGAACTGAAAACAATGCTGTTCCCGAAAGCTTTACGATATGAAATATCCGTTTCATTGCAAACTCTTGGTATCGAGAGACACAACCACCCCCAGGTAACAGGCCCATGTGGGGCCCATATGGGCATCATCCGGGAACCCATCAAAAGGGAACCCATATAAATCCCATATGTATCCCTTGTGGGACCCATATGGGTTAACCCATTTTGAGATCTACTTGGGCCAGCCCATATGGGAACCATATGGGAATGACATGTAAATGCCCATATGGGTACCATATGGGAATAAGCTGGGCAACCCATCTGTGAAACATATTCAAATGAGCATATGGGTATCATATGGGAATAAGCTGGGCAAAACCATCTGGGAAACACATGTAAAAGCCCATATGGATATCATGTGGGAATAAGCTGGGCAAACCCACCTGGGAAACATATATATTTGCCCATATGGGAATAAAATGGGCAAACCGATATGGGAATGGCATGTAAATGCCCATATGGGTATAAAATGGGAATAAACTGGGCAAACCGATATGGGAATGACATGTAAATGCCCATATGGGTATCATATGGGAATATGCTGGGCAAACCCAAATGGGAAAGACATGTAAATGCCCAAATGGGTATCACATCGGAGTAAGCTGGGCAAACCCATCTGGGAAACATATATTTTTGCCAAAATGGGTATCATATGGGAATAAGCTGGGCAAACCCACCTGGGAAACATATATATTTGCCCATATGGGTATAAAATGGGAATAAACTGGGCAAACCGATATGGGAATGACATGTAAATGCCCATATGGGTATCATATGGGAATATGCTGGGCAAACCCAAATGGGAAAGACATCTAACTGCCCAAATGGGTATCACATCGGAGTAAGCTAGGCAAACCCATCTGGGAAACATATATTTTTGCCAAAATGGGTATCATATGGGAATAAGCTGGGCAAACCCACCTTGGAAACATATATATTTGCCCATATGGGTATAAAATGGGAATAAACTGGGCAAACCGATATGGGAATGACATGTAAATGCCCATATGGGTATCACATCGGAGTAAGCTGGGCAAACCCATCTGGGAAACATATATATTTTCCCAAATGGGTATCATATGGGAATAAAATGGGCAAACCGATATGGGAATGACATGTAAATGCACATATGGGTACTACATGGAAAGAAACTGGGCAAACCGATATGGGAATGACATGTAAATGCCCATATGGGTATTATATGGAAAGAATATGCTGGGCAAACCCAAATGGGAAAGACATGTAAATGCCCATATGGGTATCATATGGGAATAAGCTGGGCAAACCCATATGGGAAAGACATATGAATGCCCACATGGATATCACATGGGAATAAGCTTGGCAACCCCATCTAGGGAAACAACTGTAAATACCCATATGGGTATCATATGGGAATATGCTGGGCAAACCGATATGGGAATGACATGTAAATGCCCATATGGATATTACATGGGAATAAACTGGGCAAACCGATATGGGAATGACATGTAAATGCCCATATGGGTATTACATGGGAATAAACTGGGCAAACCCAAATGGGAAAGACATGTAAATGCCCATATGGGTACTTTATGGGAGTAAGCTAGGCAAAGCCGTCTGGGATATATATGTCAATACCCATATGGGTAATAAATGGGAGTAAGCTGGCCAAACCCATATGGGAAAGACATATGAATGCCCACATGGATATCACATGGGAATAAGCTGCATGGGCAACCCCATTTAGGGAAACAACTGAAAATACCCATATGGGTATCATATGGGAATATGCTGGGCAAACCGGTATGGAAATGACATGTAAATGCGAATATGGATATTACATGGGAATAAACTGGGCAAACCGATATGGGAAAGACATGCAAATGTCCACATGGGTATAACGTGGGAATTAGCTGGGCAAACCCAAATGGGATATATATGTCAATACCCATATGGGTAATAAATGGAAGTAAGCTGGCCAAACCCATATGGGAAAGACATATGAATGCTCACATGGATATCACATGGGAATATGCTGGGCAAACCCATCTGGGAAACATATCTAAATGCCCATATGGGTATCATGTGGGAATAAGCAGGGCAAACCCCTCGGGAAAGACATATGATTGCCCATAGGGATATCACATGGGGAATAAGCTGGGCAACCCCATCTGGGGAAACAAAAGTCAATGCCCATATGGGTTTCATATGGGAGTAAGCTGGGCAAGTCCATATGAGTATGATATTCCAAAAATCCAAATGGGTGTCATTTTGAAATGACCTGGGCAAACTCATATGTTAAAATATGTAAACCCCAATGTGGGTATCAGTATTGGAATGATTTGGGCGAACCCATGTGGGTAAGATGTGTATATCATAAACTGGGTAAACCCATATTCTTGAGGGGTACATACTTCTGACAAAAAAAATTATCAGCATACTATTAAAGATCTACATTGTACACATTTGCAAACTGAATTCATATTTTGTTGTCATTATACTGGCCCTAACTTATCAAACGGTAATAGAGTACCGAAGTGTGACGTCATACCGCCCAAGTTGTCAAGGTTGCTGGTTCTAAACAATTTTGTGCTAAACAATGGCGTGGTGATCACACCGGCACCAAACACTGAATTTGCCCTGCTCCAGCCCGTTGCTTGACTGATTCGCGGTGAACCTCAAGCACGGGCTTCGTTGTTTAGAACTACATGTAGTAACCTGGACAACGAGCGAATATGACGTCAGCACTTCGGTACGCTATTAATCTATGCAGACCTAAAGAATGTGAGAAGTGCTTAAGAGAAAATGAAAGCACCTCCCAACCCCCATGTGCTTTTGACCCCTAGTACAAATGGTTGAGTCCACTTTTCAAACCTGAGCCACCTTTTGAGGAAACGGCATTCCATTGCTACTACTTACGAAGGAAGCACTACACATC
Source organism: Heliocidaris erythrogramma (assembly GCA_025617745.1). Taxonomy (NCBI): domain Eukaryota; kingdom Metazoa; phylum Echinodermata; class Echinoidea; order Camarodonta; family Echinometridae; genus Heliocidaris; species Heliocidaris erythrogramma. The sequence continues at coordinate 21,336,135 of CM046858.1, forward strand.
CGCCTCCCTACTCTTTGAAGGTAAGCTGCTTTTTATATCTTATCATTTCTTTCTAAATTCCATTTTCTCTTTGATATTGTTTATTAATTTAAAAGTACATATATAGCCTGAGATGTACCATCCAGTGACATTTTCTAGTCCATGACTGTCTTTTGTGGGATTATTATGAGTGAATTGATAGAGAAATGTTAATTCAGTTGAGATACCAGCACTATGAACACGATGAACAATTGCTTTGGTAGACAAAAGAACATCCCTTCATTACTATTATGTAAAATAAGCAGAACAGGTGAATATGCATGTGACACCTGTTCTACATATTTTTACATAATAGCAATGAAGGGATGTTCTTTTGTCTACCAGGCAATTGTGGAAGGTACAATGAGGAGCTGTATATTTTGTCCGCTTCTTTGTTCGCCATGTTCATAGTGCAGTTTACCTTAGCTTAATACTCCAATTGTTTAAGTTGCAAGGCCCAAGAGGAAAGAAGTATGCCTGGGTCATATCGTTCACCCACCGCGTGATAGTTTACATTCCCTACTGGTCTGTTTATAAACATGGGGTTGCGTGGTAACTCCTTGGTTTAACTAGTGGTCTGGCTTTCCATGTATATTGGCCTAGAAATCAAAATTATTTCACTAGGCAAGTGTGTATCGAGCACATAATTATGCAGCTTCAATTTCAAGACAAGATGAATGTCATAGTTCATTATGTCATAATAATGTTATTGTTTGCTTCATGTGAGGAACATCTGCCATAAATGAATAATTGGTGTGTCATTACTACCATTCTCAAAATATACAGATGATCTTGATATCTTTATAAAGTTGCCTTTCTTGCACTCTATTTCTCTCCCCTCCCCTTATTTCTGTATCAGTATTGTACCTTTATTCCATACACCATTTTATTTTCTGCTATATTTCTTGTCATTTCCCTTTGCATGGGTCAATAGGTATTATCCATATTTCTATATGTTTTCTTTTTTTCCTTTTTCTTTTTTTTTTTTGGGGGGGGGGGGTGGGACCCGACTCTCTTTGATTTTTTTTATTTTATGGAAACGGTATGATGTCTCGTATATGTGGTATATAGAGAGAGTGAGAGAGAGAAGGGGAGGGGCAGGAGAGAGAAAAAACGAGCTAACATTTAGATTTGCTTTTTAAAAAATATCTGCATTGGTAATCAAAAATTGTAGCATATTTGCAAATTTCACTACAAAAGTTTAATATCGTAAATATGCTAGTGTAATATTTTTTTTTTTTGAAATCTGTTACATGTACATATATCTCACTCTGTCGTTTCAGATCCAGCAAATAGACGAGAAAAACAACAACGGTACGAGGAAACAGCATAAGCAGTAACGTAACAACTAACACAAAAAATTAACGTATATTCTAGATGGACAAAATGAAGAAGACTTCTGGCACGTGTTAAGATTATATCATGATTATATCCAAACTGGATGAAGCTGTAAAGGTGGCACCCTCCTTTCAACATGCCCTGGTCGTGTATGCATCTCAACTATGGGGGAATGCACAATCAACTGATGAACAAAAACCGCAGCTTCATTAGATGTTGACCAGTAATTTGGATAATTATGAGGAAGTGCCAGATGGAAACAACTATTGTTGAATGTTATCGTTTGGATAGCATGATGTGATTGTAATAACAAATACTGCATATTAATCATCTTTAATGTATGCATGGTGAAGGAGGCCTAGAGATTACAACTGGAGGAGAAAGTCTATTGTATATATATCAATTCATTCTACTTCTGACCGCCGTTCTGTTATTTGATGAATTCGCCAACTGGGCCTTTGGGTATTAAAATATTACTTACTCAGCTCTTTGTGATAAGATACATGCATTTCTGAAAGAACATTCTAAACTCATGGGGCTTGACACTGAACTCCACTAGCCTGCACGTTATGAAGGAACTAATGACGAAAAATGGATAGTGTGAAATTGTTTCGGGGTATCGCCTTAACCATGACACATGTAGTGGCAAGCTATAATCCGGAGTCGACCCTTCCGAACAGGTGCATATTTTTTTCAATAGTGAGAAGGAGCCGTGAAATAAACTACCTAACCAATACAATATTCCATTATTTATTATTTTCACAATGTGTTTTTCTTTTAAGTTTGTTTTAAGTGTGTTGCCAAGGCTGTTCTTTTGAAATTGTACTTACAGTACTAAACACACTTCCAATACCATGTGATGTGTCACAAAATGAATTGTATGAGAAATGATTCCATCAAAATCCCATTATCATTTTTAATGGTAGACTCCTAAGCTTATTTCACTTCAATAATGTATGTCGTTGCATATCCCCAAGCTTAAAATAAAAAATCTCCAGTTCTTTTTGTAAGATGAACATTATGGTGGTTAATTGATTGATAATTTATTTAACCTGACAGCTTAGAAAGCAAGTTAAGCGTATGTTTGTAAGCAAGCAACCGGGGGAAAGAAATCTTTTAGTCCTATTCGAGGGACTTGGATTAATTCCTTACCAACTACACAGTATTAATTTCTAATATTAAAAAGGTTTACTTTGAAATATGATTACTTACTATTTAATGGGTAAAACTATGTAGAAATAAGTGAATACATGATTGCATGAATTGGATTAATGGGGTACTTCATGGAAATCTAATTACTTCTATGGAGTAAATTTCATGGGCATGTACGAATAAGTGAAAATATATTTGCAGATCAATATAAAATACATGTATGTCGTTGCCTATTCCCAACTTAAAAGTAAAATTTTTGTTTGATGAAAATAACATTAATACATGCATATTTATAATAAAAAATGTTTATATACTTTGATATCTAATTACTACTCTGGAGTAAATTTATTGGGTATGTAGCAATAAGTGAATACATGTCAGCGTGAATGAGTTTGGTGGGGGTACTTCATATATAGGCATGCTCAGAAATTTGTTGACCGCGCAAACAGGTCTGTTTCCAAGATAAAATTCCACAGGCAATACTCATTATTTGTGACATACATGTATGTACACAGGTTGCATGGCAGGTCACCGGCAACTTATATTTCAAGTACCCCCCATTTTTCATTTTAATGTTGTTGTTTTTTGTACTGGCATAGCTGTGGTGAGAGGCTGATGATGATTGCATGATCAAGTAGTCTTTGTGTCCCATGACTTTCCTTAAAACCGATTTAAGAGTTGTCCCCTTGTATCGAATGAATAGACCAAAATAGGCATATTGTAAATCTCAGTTGCAAAATTATTTCGGGCCTATGAGGGGGCCCATGGGGGAACACAATATATGGGATCAATCATACTGTTCCCATATATTACCCAGATGGACCCCAGATTAAACCCATATGGGCCATCGGGTATGGCCCATATGGGTCCCCAATGGGCCTTGTGTGCAAAATACTATGGGGCCCCATATGGGATAGCCTAGTATTTGCCAACATATTGCCCACATTTATACCCAGATTGGCCCCAGGCTGAACCCATATTATCCATATGGACGGCCTTTATTGGCCCCATATGGGCCTTGGGTGCAAATTCTTTTGGGGCCCCTATGGGCATTCCCATGTGGAACCCATATGGTAGCCGACAGATAATACCCATATGGGATAGCCCATATTTACCCACATATTTCCCACATTTATACCCAGATGGGCCCGAGGCCGAACCCATATTGGCGATCTGGAATGGTCCATATGGGACCCACATGGGTCTTGGGTGCAAAATCTTATGGGGATCATGTAGGCCCCATATGGGTTTGCATATGGGTCCCACATGGGAATGCCCATATGGGCTTGCTACCTGGGCCACCATACGCCCCTGTCTCCTATATTTACTTTCTAAGGTACGACAGTCTCCTACCCTATCGGATGAACAATGGCAGACTGTCTCCTCCAAACAATAGACAATATAAACAATGGCGTTGCTACGTGGGCACGTGCCCCCCAAATCGAATAACCAAAAAAAGGGGAATGGGAAGAAAGGTAGAGAGAGGAGAAAGGCGACGTGAAAATGATCCTTCGCACACCTTCCCCTCGCTCGACGGCCTTGTTCTATCGCACTCCATCCATCGTCAGTAAGACAGGACCCCCCACCCCCTCCCACCCCTATACCAGTGCCTCCTCATGTGGCTAAACCATGCTCTGCCACTGGTTGCAAAAACAAATTGGAAATCAATACTATCTCAAATTTTATTTGTAATTATCCGTCGGGATCTTTTGACAAATAAGTGTATTACGGTTTATAAATCTAGGATAAGTTCTTGCGTAAACGTTGTTCGGGGCATATGTAATGTAAGGGCTTATGATGACACAATTATGCAGCACATTTCAACATGCGGTGTCGGTTTTTGGCTTGGTAATCACAAACATGTGATTGTGTTTAAAGTTTTAAACACTGGTGTTCAGTCGTTCGGGACAGCAAAGGTATGAAAGAGGGATCATTTTAGACACTCTTTCCATTAATAATTCTAAAGGTCACAGAGATTATAATTCTTTGTTTACGAAGCTACAATTGTCATGTAAACTGTTTATAATTGACACACACTTCATAGGAGGTATTTTTATTGGGGGAGGGGCGGTTACCCCTGGGGTTGGCTTCATCAGATCTTACAAATGGTGATGTTCTGAAACTGTTCTAATGAGTTAGTGACCGTATTATGAAAACGGTGCACTATCAACCAGAGGGAAATTGAGATACAATGTGAACGGATTTTATTGTTTTCATTTCACGTTGACCGAGTCACACTAAAAGGTCATTACTAAAGTTAATAAGTCAATTTTTCCAGTGACCAAAGCAACTGCATAGCATGTCACTTGATCGAAAGGTCAGAGAAAGGATGGCTCGCTAAGCTTCCGCCTGAAATAGAGAGCGGTTCCGATCATCTGTGTGATCATTCAAGAAATCTATATAATGTAAAAACCAATGTGTACCATTTGACCTGGCCTTCGTTACAAAAAAGACGCAAAATAATAGGTTTTAAAGTTAGACTAAAAAGAAATGAGAGAAAAAGGCACCAAAAAAAAAAGAGACATCGCTGATCTTTGTCCCCGAATCAGAAGTCAAAATATTTACGGACAAAACATAGCCCTACTTCTTCTGCCTCTGACAAAGATGAAGATTACAAGTGCTGAGCCGAAATAAACAAAACATAATGAGTTTATGAATATAACCGATGACCGATGTTTGATATTATATGTATAATGCAATTTGATAGGGTTAACGCCCAGTAACATTTGGATAGATTATTTATTTTGCTAGCTCTTGCTTCCATTGAGAGCGGCCAGTATTGTCAGAACTAAAGCGTTTAACAAATTTTGACGATTATGCACCGTGGTTCTTATTTTAGATGAATGAAGAAAAAGACTTGAAATGAAATTTGAATTAGAACAAAGTATCCAACACGAAAAAAATCTAAACATTGTTGACTTTTATGAAATACACAGTTATGATAATGAGCATAATAATTTAAAACCGAGTGTGATACTCATGAGTGAGCCTTTGGCCTCTTTACTTCATTAAAACTAATGACCCGTCCATGCTTTTAAAGGTTACACGTAAATACACTTTGATTGAATTCCTTTGAGGAGGGGCGAGGAGAATTTTATATTTTTTGCAAACATTATAATATTTTGTTTTGCTTGTCACTGATGAGAGCAAGGGGTTCAGGCTATGCGTTAACTCGTTGGTCAGATAATTCAGTCTCTGTTTTTGTATTTTTTTTGTGTGTTTTCGAAATTGTCAGAGAGATTAGAGGTATATTATGACACGGAATATGATAATCTTTCTTTAAGGCTAGTCGGGTATCTTGGACCCTTATCCAGATTATGTTCTCTAGTTTCTTTTGTCTTTCACATTGGGGACTCCAAAATATAGTGGTATGTCCACAGGCGTAGCCAGGATTTTTCAATATGGGGGGGGGCAGACGTGAAGGATCCAACCGCATACCCAGGATTTCATGTTAGGGGGAGGGGCGGTTGCGAGAACACGAAGAGGGCGAAATTGGTGATGAGCACACAAAGCGTGCTCCCCAGTGCGTTTTATAGAAAAGATAACGGACTGCTTTTCAGTTATTTGAACGTAATACTGCACTGTAACAGGGATGGGTGCAGGGAGAGTGTCCCCTTCCCGCGCGAAGCGCGAAAGCTCTGGCGTTTTAGCAAATTTGAGAGAAAGATTGTAACAAACAATTTTTTAGGCGGAAAGTTATAGTTCGATGCCCCGACTGCTTTTCAATTACTTGGACGCAATATTGCACTGTATGTAACAGGGGTGGGTGCAGGGAGAGGGAGTTTCCCCCTCCCGCGCGAAGCGAGAAAGCTCTTACGTTTTACAGCAAATCTGAGAGAAAGATAACGGGCTGGTAACATTTTTTTTAGGCGGAAAGTTAGTTCGACACCCAGGCTGCTTTTCACTTATTTGGATGCAATACTGCACTGTATGTAACTGGGGTGTGTGCCGGGAGGGGAAGTACCCCCTTCCCCCGCGAGCGCAGATCTCTGACGTTTTAGCAAATTTAAGAGAAAGATAACAGCTCATAACAACCTTTTTTTAAAAGGCGGAAAGTTATTTCGACGTCGGCACTGCTTTACAGTTATCTGGACGTAATACTGCACTGTAACAGGGATGGGTGCAGAGAGGGGTTCCCCCTTCTCGCGCGAAGGGCGATAGCTCTGACGTTTTAATTAGCACTTCTTTAGTTTTTAGGCGGAAAGTTAGCTCGACACCCAGGTTGCTTTTCACTTATTTGGACGCAATACTGGTGCGTGCAGGTAGGGGAAGTACCCCCTTCCCGCGCGAAGCGCGAAAGATCTGACTTTCTAACTTTTTCTAGACGGACGCTTAGTTCGACGCCCTGACTGCTTTACAGTTATTTGGACGCAATACTGCACTGTTTGTGACAGGATTTGGTGCAGGGAGGAGGGGGGGGGGGGCGGGAGTTTCTCCCTTCCCGCACGAAAGTTCTGACGTTTTTGCAAATTTGAGAGGCGGAAAGTTACAGTTCGACGCCCCGATTGCTTTTCACTTATTTGGACGCAATACTGCACTGTTTGTGACAGGGGTGGGTGCAGGGAGGGGGAGTTTCCCCCTTCCCTCGCGAACGCGATAGCTCTGACGTTTTAGCAAATTTAAAAGAAAGGCTCATAGCACACAATTTCTTTAAGGCGGAAAGGAAGGAAGTTCGACGCCCGGACTTATTTGGACGCAATACTGCACTGTTTGTGACAGGATTTAGTGCAGGGGGGTTCTCCCTTCAAGCGCAAAGCGCGAAAGCTCTGACGTTTTAGCAAATTTGAGAGAAAGATTACGGCTCGTAGCAACCTTTTTTTAATAGGCGGAAAGTTATTTCGACGTCCGGACTGCTTTACAGTTATGTGGACGTAATACTGCACTGTAACAGGGGTGGGGGTGGGTGCTGGGAGGGGGAGTTTCCCCCTTCCCTCGCGAAGCGCGATAGCTCTGACGTTTTAGCAAATTTAAAAGAAAGATAAACGGCTCATAGGAAACAATTTTTTTAAGGCGGAAAGTTTGACGCCCGGATTGCTTTTCAGTTTTTTGGGTGCAACATTTCACTGTATGTAACAGGGGTGGGTGCAGGGAGAGAAGAGTTATTTCCCCCTTCCCGTGCGAAGCGCGTAAACTTTCACGATTTAGCAAGTTTTGAGAGAAAGATAACTGCTTCTAGCGCCTTTTCAAGGCCTTTTTCTCGCACTTCCCCCGCTTTTTCGCCCTCGCTTTTTTCTTTAGTGGCTGAATAGGGGGGGGGGGGCATTTCCCCCTTTGGCCACCCCCTGTCTACGCCAGTGGGTATGTCATATATGCAGGATATTTCGACGCCCCGATTGTTTTTCACTTATTTGGACGCAATACTGCACTGTTTGTGACAGGGGTGGGTGCAGGGAGGGGGAGTTTCCCCCTTCCCTCGCGAAGCGCGATAGCTCTGACGTTTTAGCAAATTTAAAAGAAAGGCTCATAGCACACAATTTTTTTAAGGCGGAAAGGAAGGAAGTTCGACGCCCGGACTTATTTGGACGCAATACTGCACTGTTTGTGACAGGATTTAGTGCAGGGGGGTTCTCCCTTCAAGCGCAAAGCGCGAAAGCTCTGACGTTTTAGCAAATTTGAGAGAAAGATAACGGCTCGTAGCAACCTTTTTTTAATAGGCGGAAAGTTATTTCGACGTCCGGACTGCTTTACAGTTATGTGGACGTAATACTGCACTGTAACAGGGGTGGGTGCACTGTATGTGACAGGGGTGGGTGCTGGGAGGGGGAGTTTCCTCCTTCCCTCGCGAAGCGCGATAGCTCTGACGTTTTAGCAAATTTAAAAGAAAGATAAACGGCTCATAGCAAACAATTTTTTAAGGCGGAAATGCGAAAATTTTGCTTTTCAGTTTTTTGGGTGCAACATTTCACTGTATGTAACAGGGGTGGGTGCAGGGAGAGAAGAGTTATTTCCCCCTTCCCGTGCGAAGCGCGTAAACTTTTACGATTTAACAAGTTTTGAGAGAAAGATAACTGCTTCTAGCGCCTTTTCAAGGCCTTTTTCTCGCACTTCCCCCGCTTTTTCGCCCTCGCTTTTTTTTTAGTGGCTGAATAGGGGGGGGGGGGCATTTCCCCCTTTGACCACCCCCTGTCTACGCCAGTGGGTATGTCATATATGCAGGATATTTCGACGGTTCGTATTTCGATAACCAAAATGAAAACTTTGGGTGCTTTTTTATTTTCTTCTAGAAATGAAGAGTTTCATTCCAAAAGGAGCTAAATCCACATTTAGCATTTTGGAGTAGATTAAGGTTTTTTGATTTACCACTTTCCCTTGTCCACTGTTACTTTATTATGATATAGTTAGGGCTATTGTCTTAGATTAAATTAATCATGTTTTTAAAAATCTAGCAATTAATTTCAATTAGTGAGAATTTCTTTGAATTTTAATTTCCATGGATTAAGCTCCTTTTGGCATGAAACCTTAGTCAAATATCCATTTCTGCACATTTCTGCCAGACGTTTAACAATTAGAATTCATCAGGATACACATTAATATTGATAGCAGAGTACATTTTGCATCTTTTCTGATCTTTATTTGTTTAGAATTTTAAAAAATCTACAATTTCTTATCTTTTCTAAAGACGGGGATTTTTCGATGTTTCATTCCAAAAGGAGCTAATTCAAAAGATATTCATAAAACATTAATACTCCGTCAATTATGTCAAAATTGCACTGATGATGTAGACTAGTAGCCGCAACATGTACTTAAAAATCTTATTACACATCTTTAGGGAATGTGGTTAAATGAACAAATCCTAAATGACCATAGTTGATTTAGTTCCTTTTGGAATGAAACCTAGATTTGTAACAAATTTTTTTCAACTTTCCAAAAAATATTTTTTAATGCGATATGGTGCATTTGATTCCCATGTCTGAGATGTATTTATCTTTAAAAATCAATTTCGGTCAAAATGGATTTAGCTCTTTTTGGAATCAAGCTCTTCAAATACGAATCCCTGTTCATTAATCCAAAAATGAAAACTGATGTAATGGAGAACTTGTCTTTTGTTGAACTCACTTAATCGTGGGTTCCAAAGGAATTTTAAACTTATTCCGCTATTTATCTTTACGACCGACGGGTCTTCCGTAATACGCGCACCCGATCTACCAACCTTTGGAAGAATCGCCAAGCAAGGAAAGTTAAATTCATATATTCTGCTTCCGAACACTTTTGAGTCGACCTATCGCAGCAATATCAATGTGGGACAAGAGTTTTGCTACGTGCGAGATAAGCGACCTATGACGCAATGCAAATGAAAAACTGCTGAGTGTATGTCTTGAATATAGTGTTTCTCAATAGACCCACTACTATACTACAACTCTACTTACATTGAAAGACTTGACACAAACCATATGCTAAGACCATGCTTGGCATATAAATTAGACTCAATTAGAACACCTAGTCAATCGGCTTAAGCCCCTATCACACCAAACTCCACGACTGCTACGACCGTCCCGACAACGCCGATTCTATAATTTTTGAAACATTTGTATGAGTCGGGGTAGAATCGTGTAAAAATACCCGAATCCCGGTTAAAAAATTATACATTCCCGTTGCTGCCACGACTCTCCCCGATTGTGCCACGACTGATTCCCGACAGTCTCGATCCAGCCATGTACCAGCCACGACAGCACCCCGATTATACCCACGACTCTCACGACTGAGTCCCGACAGTACCCGTTTGTGCCACGTTCTCGCCAAGGCAGCGCCACGATCTATCCGATTGCGCCACGACTGAGCCACGCCACAGCCCCGATCTATCACCTTCTCTACCACGTCCGCGCCAAGACCTATAAATACAGCCGATTTGCAAGCAGACCTCACTTTCATTTTGACTGGGCCACGACCAATCCGACTGCACCACGACTGAGCCAAGACTGTGCCCCGACTATCCCGACCGCGCCACGTCCTCACGACGTTATAGCCACGATTTCTTAGAATCGTGAGAGTTTCCCGATTATTAAGCTCCGACCTAAAAAGTCGTGACAGCCCTCCCGACCGTTCCCGACCCTCACGAACATGCCACGACTAACCCCGATCACGCCACGACCTTCCCGACTTGGCCACGACTTTTCACCCGATTTTCCATATTTTTGAGTCGGGACTGTCGTGGCACGGTCGGGAAGCCCGGTGTGATAGTACAGTTATGAACAGACTTTTAGTTGACGTAACATTATCTCCTCATTCACGTCAAGATTTTACTATGTGTCGTGGAAATTTTGTTGCTTATTTAGGTTAACTCTTTACAGTTTCTGTTAAATCGTTTGTGACAGGGTTCTGCCTCCCTGCTACATTTTCAAATCATCTGTTTTGGGAAATACTTTTTAACGGAATGTGAAAAATGAAACTTCAACTTGAAAATGGCTTCACCGGGGGGAAAACGTTATATTTTGACTCCGCCGTCTCTGAATTCCAGTGCAAAGAATAAAACAGAATTTATTCTTTTTTGTCTACACGCAGTGTGTCATGTGTGTGATCGATTATTTATTTGTAGTCTTATTTCTACAGGGTAACTTTGTCAGTTTCAGAACTGCTTTCCACAACGGCCCTGTCAGCAATTACTATGTACATGACAATATTTTTAAAGATTGACATACACAAAAACATACAATCCCTTGTAGAAATTAGAAACAAAGAAATAATTCGGTTTACGTAATGATAAACTGAAATCAGCGCAATCTCACTTAAAATCGGCGCCATCTGCCATATAAAAAAATCGGTGCCGTCTTAGAAAAAAAAATCGGGGTCATTTTCCATAAAAATTGGCGCCTCCTTCCATAAAGCCGGGTCCGTCTCATGATAACGGCACCAATGTTTGCCAGATGCCATCGATTTCGTTTGGTAGATAAATTCAATTTATGGGTATAACATCAGTGCAGACTCATAATTTGATGAAATCAACGGCGTAAATAATATGGATGATGAGGCATCAAAAAAATCACCAAAATGTCGCCAGATAGGAGTTTTTAGTGAAGGCCTGCTTCCGAAGGAGGAGATTCTCAGCTTTGAAATGATAACTCATTAGCATTGGATATTCCTAACCCACTTCAGAAAGAGTAGAATGCACAGACCCAAAGAATATTATTTATGAGAAATAAGGGTTTAAAATTTTGCAGTCTATTGAAGAAGTACTCTGACTTGCAAGGTATTATTCAAATGTGGCAAAAGGAGGAGTAGATCTCAAGAAGGGATTATCAGATTGTCCTAAGACTTGGCATATTAATTAAGCACATCCTTGTAATCATCAATATAGGAGCTTACTCTGTTTTAATTTTATGGCAGATCAAAAGGGGAAATGTATCCAGGGTTGTTAAAAAAGAACACTCATCCAGAGAAGCCAAACATATGTCTACTAAAAACCGTCAAATCTACCACTTTTAGATTGTTTTGGTGCCTCCAAGTTTTTAAATTACTTAGATAAAAATATACTCTTTCAGGAAATACAAACAACTGAAATTTGATCATGCTGACCAAAAACACTTTTATTGATCTCTAGCTGAAATCACACAGTGTGACTTTTTGGTGGTTTTGTGGTGCCTGGTGACATGATTATGGAAACAGTTTCAAAGGCGCCGACTAGTGGGGAAAAGGAATCAACAATGTGCACTGGTGGGTAGCTGGAGTCATCGGCGCCGACTTAGTAAAAGCTACGTTAAATTAAAATGTGAGGAATCAGCTCTGCTGACTGCAGGGTAAAGGTATCATGCAGGTCCGCTCTTTTTATAGTAGACGGATAATGGTAGATGTGTATGTGTGTGTGGGGGGGGGGTGTTATTGGCAGACGAACGTAATGGACGATATCCTGAGACCACACCTGGTGCCATTCCTGCAGAACAAGCGAGGACCGCGCATCTTTCAGCATGATAATGCCCGACCTCATGCTGCACGGCTAACCACTGCATTCCTGAGGGGTGAGAACATTAACACCATGGAATGGCCGGCGATGTCCCCTGACCTCAATGCCATTGAGCATCTGTGGGATGAGCTTGGGAGGCGCATTGCTGGCAGGGTCAGGACTCGTGCACAACTGATCCAGACTTTGCAAGATGAATGGAACAGGATTCCACAAGATTTCATGCAAAGACTGGTGCGCAGTATGCGTCGCATATGCAATGCCTGTCTGCAAACAGATGGTGGCCACACACGCTATTGATCTGTGGCTTTCATTTTTCAACTTGTTGTGTTCTGCGCTGTAATGCGCGCTGCAGAGACAGCATTGTCTTCCGAAATTAGTGAAATGTTTCAATAAAAGATCAATCTTTCCACCCTGGTTCATTGTCATTATGTGTCTGTCAATATAAATATGATATACCATTATAAAGTAGTGGGTACTTTTTATTGTGGGTCAGTATACATTTAAGACTCACCGCACACCAGTGGTCCACTGATGCAGCTAGGAAAACGATGATCATGGACTGCCACGAAGCGGTGAAGACGAAGGCACAGACTATGGCGAACACCCTCTTTTGATAAGGCCCGAATTCTCCGATCTCCACCAAAATATCATCAAGTGTGATCATGGTCAACGATGGGGATTAAAGCAGTAAATAAGAAGTTTAAACCAGTAGCTAATAAGTGCTGCCTCGCATTGGCAACGATGTAGGTGGAAGATGAGGGGTATGCAAAGAGTGGTATACTATAATTGTGTATGAAATAAATGGTTAAAAATAATATAGGGATCATGTACCTGTGCCATTAAAACCCCAGTACCGCAGATTAAAGTGTAAGCCCTAGAAGGTAGCAAAAGGATGGACTTTGCAATGCTGAAATAACGTCCTTCTAGTTCTCATTTCACTCTCATTGTATTCCTTTATCGTGATTGGTAGGCTAGATTGCCGTATGTATGTCAGTGCGAACTTTGACTTGATTTGCTTTTGCCAACACATAACACGTAAAATGTTAACATAACAAAAAGCGTGACAGTGTTAATCAAACAAACCGCCCCTCTTCAATGTCACCCATCAGTTTCTAAATTTTATAAAGGCTTCATGAATTGTGAAAAGAAGTCGTCGTTAACAAACAAGACAAAACGTCTTAATCAAATTAATACTCTTTACTCATTACAGCAGATTAATTCTACGACATGTACTTGTGAATAATCCATCAGTTTGAACATTTTGTCAGTTATTATCATTTTGAACCCATATTCTGGCAAGCATGGTAAATTCGATACAGCGAGTTTTGGTTTCTTCTCTATTTTATGTACATCTATAAACAAGTTTCGCTTGTAAATTCAAATTCAAACTCATGGAAGGCCAAACAAGTTACCGAAGAGAGGAAACGGGTTTATTTTTTCTCTCTCTCTCTTTTAAACTTGCTAGTTATTACCATGGAAATTGTTATAGAATTTAATTTCTCAACATAATAACTTAAATATCATGTCGTGATTATCTTTCAGCTTTTGTATTTTCCGATTATGCTAAATACGAATCAAATATTTTCATATGAAGTGATATTTTGACATTTTCATGCAATAACTGCATAATTTGTTGGTTTCTTTTTGCGAAAATCACTTTGTGATTTTTTTTCTTTTTTCTTTTCCTCTCCAAAATCCTACTGATGGAAATGCTATTCCCATGAGCAGTTTATTTGCATAATCATTCCTGTTCATAAATTCTTGTGACCCTAACATCTTTATGATGTTTTGTTTTGTTGTGTTTTTTTTTCATTCTTGGCACGGTGCTTGCCGTTGAACTGAATACTACTTTGTTAGATACAACTGGATTTATAACAAAAAAAAACTCTTTTTCTCACAATAAGCTAAGAGTTTAGTAATGTTGGCTAACTTTATGTATCTTCTTATTTTGTGTGTATTCTTTTCTCTTTTTTTTGATTCGACCGTATAAGTCATACAATAATTTGGCTGCAAAGCTGCTGATTTATTTGCAACAACTATGCTCAGGATATCATTTTCTGTGCTTGAATTGTCAATATTGACTATTTTTTATATATACTTTGAATGCTGTGGGTGTGTCATCCAACGTAAGTGCTGTTTTTTCGCAGCTTTATTTGGTATTTTTCAGTCAATACGTCTTGCTATGTATTTTCATTCTACATGTATCTTGTGTCTTAATGCCTTAATTACATTTGCCATTCTTGCTTGTTTTGGCTGCTTTGCAGTTCTAAGAGTTCGTCTTTTGATAGTCACTTTCAATCACCCCCGCTCATTCCTTTCTACATTTGTTATGTCCTTCTATGGATGATGAGTATGTTGATGTAAACGACCGTGACACTCCCCCACGGTATTTAAACTTCCAAACACCTGAACTTTTATTTGATTTTGATTCCAGTGACGTATCCTTGCACAAAATATAGTCTAAATACTTTTTCAGTCAATAACGTTATCAGGAACTCTTTGAATTCAAAAGACAAACTCTTTCTCATGCACTATAATGTTAGAAGTCTCTGTGAGAATGTGGACCAATTTCATTCTTTTATTCATCAACTCAATTATGGTTACTATGTCGTTGGTTTATCTGAAACCTGGATGAATGATTTTCAATGCTCTCTTGTTTCCATTGATGGTTTCACCTTTTATACTAATAACAGAGAACATAAAAGAGGGGGAGTAGTCGGGTTTTACGTATCCAATAATTTAAAGGTCAGAGAACTAAAAGAGCTCAATAAAATGTCTGATGTTATTGAATGTATTTTTATTCAAATTGAAATGCCTGACAAGAATCAAATGGTTGTTGGTGAAATATACAGGCCTCCAAAAGGTAACGTCCAAGATTTTTTGGATTGTGTCCAAAACCTATTGTCTCCTGTTCTTAACAACAAGAATGCCTTTTTTATGGGAGACTTCAACCTGGACTTATTGCATTGTAACATTACCTCTTCTTGCCAAGGATTTCTTGATGTCATGTTATCCGATTCTTTCATACCCTCGATTACCAAACCTACCAGAATAAGCCAGTTCGGGGTTAGCGCATGGTACAAATGACCCCAAATATCCACAGATATTTTAGACATGGAGGGTCCCTTTATGTGCACTTCAGAAAAATAACTCTGGGAGTGATAGAGGTGCCTCATGAATAGCTTTTGTTTCCCCCTTTAAAAAGAATACTTCCACCTGGATATCATGGAATGCACCATTAGTGCATAATTCATTTAACAGCAGTGCAAAGCTGTTGTTAAAAATGTATTACAGGCGGCATCATGAAAGGTTTGGCAAGTGTCATGTAACACGCGCAGCTGCGGGTCGGCGTCTAGTAGATTTCAAAGAACGAGGCCGATCTTATTTTGCCGGTTCCCACGGTCTCGCTGCTGAGATTTCTCAGAGAATGAAAAGGCAGCATTACGATTTCTGATTTCGACGAGTTGAGAGTGCAGATAGATTTTGTCTTCTTTTCAACGGAATTTAACTTCTGATATAATTTAACCTCTTTTCAATTGGACTAGTTCTGAAGTTGGATACTTGTTTCTCGATTTATTTGGTTTGATATAAATTATACTGTATTACTGGATTACGTCGTTTAGTACACGGCTATACTTCACAATTTCTTGGAATTTTCTACCGGGGCAGACAAAGATTTCATTTGGAACGTTTCTAGTGATATCCTCGGAATTGGACGTGATTAGTAATCGTGCAGGTGAACATTTTTGGAAGACGAGGCGTGCGAGTGAACTAAGATGCCGAAGAGCAAGGCGAAGCGAGATCGCCCCAAGACGACAGGCGTCTCCTCCGAGCAGGCTCGGGGTCGCAGGCCGCGTCGGGCAGAGCAACTAGGGCATCGACTAGAGCTACGCCGTCGACGTCGGGGGCGGATGATCATGGAGCGGATACCGCAGGGGCTGGATCAGGGATGCGTATGCGGTCGCAAGCCGACCCTCGTCAGACGGTTGCTGAATCAGCTGGGGCTTAGCACAGCGACAGCAGCTGCTTCGCGGAGCGGTGAGTTTGATAGTGGGATGTGTCAGGCCGGCCCAATGGCCGGTAGTTTGTAGTGGGTGATTCAGGGTGCTAATGCAGAGTGTAACGAAGTGGTGCGGCGAAATGGGGTGAACAGGGGGTTTGGTTCTCCCCCAGTATTGCCAACGTGACACATAAGTTGACCAGCTATGCCAGGACGAATTCGGTGGGCTGTCCTCAATTTGTATGATCATGATTGTAATCAGGAGGATCATAATAATGGGGAAATGCTAAACTGAAGACGGTCAATTAAGAATGCCATGAACGGAGATGCTTCTTGAGGACAGGACTGTACAAAAATGTGTGAAACGGTCATTGTAAGATGTGATGTTTGTGCAGGATAACAATCAGGATAATGTTGACAATGATAAGATGCTCATATAACAATGACGATAATGATGATCATGACAACATTTAGAACTGCAATCGATCGTATCAGAACGATGTGCATGCAATGTCGTCCGTATCTAAATTCTATTTTGTTAGGAAGTTGACAGGTGAAATATAAAGATACTAGCAGAAGCAGCCCGTGGACATCCACGGGCGCTAGCTGTGTTTATGATTAATCACCGTACCGTAAAATTATCACAATAATCAAGTGAATAAGTAAAAAAAAAAAAAAAAAAAAAAAAAAAAGTCGGGTAAAGTTATTTTTTATCAAAAAGTATTTACAACATGTGCATTGGCGGATAAGGGTGGGGGTACTTCCGGCCCGTGCCCTCCCTACCCCCCCCCCCCCCCTTTGGAAGGAAAGTATGCATATTGACGATGTACGATCCGCCCTTTTGTCGATTGTGCCCCCCCCCCCCCCTTTAGAATGCAAACCTTTCTTGCTTGTCAAAGAATTATGCAGGGACCCCCATCATAACCACACACTCCTGAGCGATTTTTGGAGGTCTGTTTTCTCCGCCTTATACTAAATGCTGGATCCGCCCCTGATCATGTGAATATGTCTTATTTATCCAAAGCTTGCATGAGTTCTGAAGAAAATTCCTTTTAATCTTGATCAAAATTGATGATATGGATATAATAATGTTCGAGTAGAATATCCATGCATAGACCTAGAAGGAGCGATTTGATCTTGCCATGTTTCTGTGGTTTATTAATACTCAGAGTAACATCCATAATTAGCGGTACGTCCCCTGTAAAGGATGCAATAATGAGAAAAAATGAATTTGTCATTTTATTTTCAGGGGTATTATGCCCCCCTTATATGGGTCTTGGGAGGACGGACGGATTGACTTCCCCCTACTACCCCCCCCCCCCCTCCAGCTCCCCCCATTCCATTGTCATCCCATCACCCCCAGGGCGAGGGGGGAAGGGATTAATATCATTATACGTATTGATAATCATTATGGAAATATTTTCGAAGGAATTTTCTTATCAGATTTTCTGATAAAGTGTCAAATTACCGGTAGCGAACGTCGTGAGACATACACACTAAACTGTGTGTGTGACCATGAAGCTTCAAATGATGTAACTCTATACCTGTATGATGACCTGTACACCTACGTGCGAACGATCTAACACGTGTGTATAATACTGTACTGTACACTGTTCAAAGCCATGCGGATATATGGCCATGCTGTTCTTCGGCATAGCTCCCCTTCACAGGGAAAGGTATATGGGTTGGCTGGGCCTGAAGCTACAAACCCGCTTCATGGGTTGGTGGAATGATTAGGCCTACTCCCTGCGGAAATTCACCCACCCGTGGGTACCAAAAGGCGGGGACCGAAAGGCCCAGGGGAGGAGCCTATTTGAACAAAAAAAAAAAAAAAAAAAAAAAAAAGAGCCCGAAATCCTTAGTGTATTATATTATAAGATGCATGGTAAACCATGTTATATTCGATAAGATGGGAGAAATAATGCATACTGTTAAATTAGGAGATGATAGATTCATGAAAATAATTACGAAATAAAAAACAAAAGGCAATGAATGATCATGATAATGGTGATGACAGTGATGATGATGAGGAAGATGATGGTGATAATGGTGATGACCATTACTGAAATTACATTGACCTTAACCATGCCAAATAGGTAACAGAAATGACATTGCGTTATGAAGTCAAGATACGACCATAAGTTGATTGGTAGAAAATGGCGCCTAGATGGCGGCACAATAATCTGATGACCTTGAAAAAAGATGCGGCAACTTGACCTTATTAGGACTGATGACTAACGAAAATTTTATGACAATTGACTAAGCCAATTTTGAAAAATTGTGATATCAAACAAGACTATTTGATATTGCACTATTTGCAGCCCTAAATGCAGGATACTTGGGAGGTAAACAAAATGAAAAAAAAAAAAAAAAAAAAAATATCTTCCATAGACATAACACGCAAATAGGGCAAATTCTGACATGGCATCTTTGATTGAAAATTTCGCGATGATGACGTCATCAAAATGGAAAATGTTGGATTGATCTTGTAGAAAACTGTCTTAGCTATAACATATCGAAATTTGGAAGAAAATCGACCACTTATTACTGAAATTATCAAATGAATACAAAAATGACGACGTCATTTTTTCATGTTTTTACACTTTTTACATGAGAATGCCCATTGACGCGCTCACGAATTTTGAAAGTTTGACGTGCGCGTGGGGCAGTATGGAAGGTCGAGAATGGCTGTTTATGGTTGGAAATTGTCAAGAATAGTGTCAGGAAGACAGACTATGCGAAAAAACGGCGTTTTAACGTTCTGTACGCGCTTGGCGAGCGCATACGCGCACGAATAGGCAAGTTTGAATACTTTGAAATGCTTAAAATGTCCTGAACCGTACTCTAATTTGATTAAAAAGTGATTTGGAGCATTTCTAAATTTTGACGTGCGCGTCATTACGCGCGCATGGATTTTGATGACATTTTATGTTGACCCTTGACCTGTTAATGTGTATCAAATATGGTTCAATTTTGATGACTCGTTATGAAGATATGATTTATAATGTGATTTCACAAAATGGCGCCTGGATGACGTCACGATGACCTGATGACCTTGAAAAATTTCGTGGCACTTGACCATGATAGGCCTGATGACTTACAGAAAATTGATGAAAATTGAATGAGAGGATTTTGAGAAATCACTGTCACAAGAAAGGGGTGGTAAACTAATAAAGAAAGAATAAAGAAAGAAAATTCTGACGGAATTAGGAGGACCACCTAAGAAGTGCCTTTCTGGGTAGATTACACGAGTTGATGTAGCTTCAGGTATATTCATTTTTCCCACTCCCAGATGAGGTTTACACGCCCTTGAAACATAGGGATTTTATACTTTTAGGATGACTCATTGCATGGTTATATAAACAAGTTACAGGGGAGATGTTGAGGATGATGTTCACGATAAAGCGAATAAGAATAGCTAAAATATGGAAGTGTCTTAGTAAGTGTGTAACGAAAAATAAATGTGGACTCCTGTACTGCCAGAGGATTTGTTTTATTACTTGTTTCAGGTCGGGCGTCCGTGTGCATTGTTGGTGACTCGATCGTATATTGGGCTGGCCAGCTGGCACGGCGGGAAGGAGAGCCAAGCTTGGGTCTGGCAGCATTGGTAAAGTGAGAAGGTCGCAGGGGGCTCCAGCTGCGCCAACTCCCCGATGTAGTCTGGTCGCTCATTCAGGAAGACAGCAACTTTCGCCCGTCAAACATTGTAATCCATGCTGGAACGAACGGTATTGGACGTCGTAAAATGCGTCTTATAGTGGCGGGAGCAATACAGCGGGTCCATGAATATCTGACTCACACGCGGAATATCTGGTCAGAGATTATCGGGGCTTCAGCGAGGAGGACCAGCCTGGGATAGAGCAGTACGGCTGGCGATGAACAAGCGGGCACGTGCGACATGCCGCCGTGTGGGGGTGTGTCAGGGGCACATCCAAGTATTCGGCATGATGACGGGAGCTTGTACGGGGGCGACGGGTCCACTTGTCGGTGGCAGGATGTAGCTTATTGCTCGGGGACATTCGTCACGCATTGATGCAGCTATTGTGACTTGCAGGACGGCCCCCCACTCCTGCTCTCAATTTCCCCTGAATTGTGCTACCTCTTTTCTTTTTATTGTGCCTTGCCTCAAACTCAGAGTGTATGAATAGTTGTTAGTAGAGTTTGTGAGCTTTTGTTTTTCCATTACATGCATGTTGTCTAGGGTACACATTGTTTAGCCCTAACTAAATTTTGTTTAAGGACATTCCGGAAAACTATATATACCTGTTACCACTTACCAAACTACAGATTATCAGCTACCAAATTAATAGTTACATTATCAGCTTCACTGCGTGAGGAGACAGGGGTGCGCCCTCATCTAGTGGCCTTGGTCGCAACCACGTTTCCCTTTCCTAAAAAAGGTGGGTTTTTCGTGGCCTCCGTAACTTCCGCTAACGCGGTCGTTGTGTCCCTAGGTGCCTCACGTAGTATAGGTGGTCTAATGAACCACATGACGGCATGTAATTTACATGCGTTTTACGTAATAATGCAATAACCAGGCAATTATTAAAGCGATTTTATGTAATTCACACACGAGTGCAAGAAGCTGGGAAGTGAAAACCTCAGTGTTAAAACTTTATTAGTTGTCTGATGTCTGTTTGGCGTGTAACTTCATAGTCGGTACAAATTATGTAAGGTATTGCAGTTTTACAGTGACACATAAATTGTCAATGATTGTAAGATGTTTGTTTGGGTAAATTCATATTTGGTGCAAGTTAATTGAAGGCATTGCAGTTTTCCAGTGACACATACGTTGTGCATGCTTAGGAGATGTTTGTTTTTAGTACATTCATTCATTTACAGTGACACATAAATTGTGTATGTTTATGAGATGTTTGTTTACGGTAAATCCCTAGTAGGTGCGAGTTATTTGAAGGTATTGCCGTCTTACAGTGGCACATAAGTTACGTATGCTTATAAGAAGTTTGTTTTGGGTAAATTCATATTTGGTGCAAGTTAATTGAAGGCAGTGCAGTTGTGCATGCTTAGGAGATTTTTGTTTTTAGTACATTCATTCATTTACAGTGACACATAAATTGTGTATGTTTATGAGATGTTTGTTTACGGTAAATCCCTAGTAGGTGCAAGTTATTTGACGGTATTGAAGGCATTGCAGTCTTACAGTGGCAAATACGTTATGTCTGCTTATGACAAGGTTGTTTTGGGTAAATTCATATTCGGTGCAAGTTATTTGAAGGCATTGCTGTGTTCCAGGTCACACAAGTGGTGCATGTTGGTGTTGGGTAAATGCATATTCAATGCAACTTATTTGAGAGCATTGCAGTTTTACAGTGACACGTACGTTGTGTATGTTTTTAAGAAGTTTTCGTGTTGTATTATAGTCACAAAGCGTTCACAATAACGCCGAATTACCCGAAGGCGGGTCATGATGACAAGGGTTACACCAGCCGAGTCTGTCCAGTGGCGGCGGGCGGTGCCCGTATGGCGCCAATTCGAAATTGTAGCCACTGTGCAAACTACGGTGTTGGCAAGTGATTTAATCATTAACTGCTTTGGCCGAACTCATGGAGAAGGTTTGAACTTTTGGAACTTGATGTAATAAAATGAATGGCGTAATAGCCACTTTTGCATCTTGCACCATTTCATTCTTAGCGGGAAGGGTCACGTACGCTGTCCAGCCTGTCGCGGTGCGAGGCACTGTTTGGGATGCAGGTGGCTTTTTGGGATCCCTGGACCTTAGCTTGGGGGTGTGGATGGGGTCTCGTCTGCTAATTAGCAGTGGAGTCATCCTAAACACCTCTAGCAGGCAAGGGGGGATTTGAGGGGGTGCTTGTCTGTAGGTGGCCCTTATGCAGAGAGCATCCGGTGGTTAGCATGGATGGCCATGCTCGGTGCAGATAGATGCATGTATGAGAAAGAAAGGGAATTAGACGGATAAAAACACCCGGGTCCTTCTAGAGTTTTGAGGCCAGGGCAGTTCTTGCACCATGACTAAAAGCATATTCATGTTAAAGTAATGTTTACAGATTGTCAAACCAATAGTTTGTTGATATATTGTTCTGCATGCTTATGATCTGCTCAGCTCGAATAAATCAGTGTCTCACAAAATCAACTAAATTCTGAATGCTGTGTTGTGTTATCATTAGCTAGACCTGCATAATTGAATAATGATTACATGACATTCATGAGCACATATCGAATATTAGTGTCAGTGGGTTTTAGAATTTGGTACAGATGACCTTTATCTGCTCATGCTCAGATTGCATCTCCGAAGTGGCTTATTACAGACTCGTCGTCAACCTTGATTGATAATATCTTTGTAAATAGTTTTCAAACACATCATCTGGCATTTTGATGTCTGATATGTCAGACCATTTCCCTATATTTGTTGAAGTGTTTCTCGGCAGAGGTAACAATAAATCTGCGTCAATTAGTGTTCGAGATTTTTCTGAAGAAAATTTAAATAGACTTAGGGAGAGATTAGCACAGATCGACTGGAAAGTTATTTATAACATTCAAGACTCGGATATTGTTTTGACAAATTCTTGGACCTTTTTATGTCGACTTATAACGCTACAATCCCTCTTAAGAAGTTTTCCCACTCTACATATAAAAAGATACCTAGACTCCTTGGATCTCTAAATCTCTCCTTAAGTCTATCTATTGTAAAAACAATCTGTTTTGTAAATATAAGAAACACACTGGAATTGACAAACTTAAAAGAAAATATATTCGATATCGTAATGTTCTGTCAACTTCCCTACCTCTTGCCAAAAAATGTATTTTTCTGATCAATTTAACAAGTACAAGAATGATATTTCGAGTACGTAGAAGTGATAAATAAGGTCCTACATTCAAACAGAAATTCCAAACCAACAAAGGAAATCTCACACAATGGGGAAATAATCGAAGATCCTGCTGTTATGGCTGAGTTGTTTAACCTTTCAAAGAATATCCCTGAACCTGATCTTTTTTAAAGAATCCTAATCCGCAATCTATTTTCCTTACCCCGATACTTGAATACGAAGTTAAAGACACTGTTAATAACTTAAAATGTAACAAGAGTCCTGGAAGTGATGAACTTACAAATTTCCTTTTGAAAAACGTAATTAATGTAATACTCTCACCATTGACATATATTTTTAATCTATCTTTACTAAATGGCGTTGTTCCTTGTAATATGAAAGTAGCAAAAGTTATACCCGTTTTTAAAAAAGATGATAAACGAGATATTTGCAATTATCGTCCAATCTCACTTCTCACATCCATTTCAAAGTTACTTGAAAAATTAATGTACTCGCGCTTAATTAAATTTTTAACAGACTGTAAAATAATATGTGATTCTCAGTTTGGTTCAACTGTTCATGCTTTACTTTCTTTTATTGATAAGGTTGCATGTGCTGTTGATAAGTCCTTACACACTGTTGGCATATTCCTGGACCTTTCCAAGGCCTTCGACACGATCAACCATGATATTTTGTTATACAAACTATCACATTATGGTATTCGTGGGAGGGCCTTGGATTGGTTCAGGAGCTACCTCACTTCTCGTAAACAATTTGTTTCTTTAGCAGGTAAAAATTCCAGAGTGAAATCAATATCTTGCGGAGTACCCCAAGGATCACTCCTTGGCCCCTTACTTTTTATATTAATGATTTTAAAAATTCTTCCAATATTTTGTCATTTATTTTGTTTGCTGATGAGTCTAATCTTTTTCTATCTCACACTACTTAATCTTTTGAATAAAGAACTTCGTTCAGTTCAGTCCTGGATAAGAGCTAACAAGTCATCACTTAATGTTAAGAAAACCAATTTTATGATATTTAGCCATTCTCTTAAAAGTTTACCTGGTCAAGTAGTTATGGATAATGTCAATTTATTACAGGTTGAATCTACCAAATTTCTTGGACTCTATATCGATCATGATTTGTCTTGGAAGTGTCACATCAATTACTTATAATTGACTATAAGACTATAAGACTGTAAGACTATAATTGATATTTATTTGCAAAATAAAAAACGTTTATATTGTGCATTCATTGATTATAAGAAAGCATTTGATCTAATTGATAGATCATCTTTATGGTTCAAAATGTTGAAGATGGGTCTTGGGGGTAAGCTGTTTATTGTCATTAAGAATATTTACGAGAGTGCTAAATCCTGTGTAGCAGCCAGGGGGGAATTGTCATTTTTTTTTTACTTGTAACACTGGTGTACGACAGGGCAAGAACCTATCTCCGCTTTTATTTGCCATTTATTTGAATGATTTCCAAGAATACATTAGAAACTCATATGGAGGACTGAAATATTTGGAAAGTGAGGTTTTTGACCGCATGAAATTTGATAATGCAAACTTAGCCTTGATTCTTTCTTGCCTTCTTTATGCAGATGATACAATAATTTTAGCGGAAACTCCTGAGGAGTTGCAAAAAGCACTTGATGCAGTGGATAGTTACTGTCGGACCTGGCACTTAACTGTTAATGCTAGCAAGACAAAAATTGTTATTTTCTCCCGTGGGAAAGTTAGAAGATTCCCTGAATTTATTTATGGTGGTGTTAGACTTGAGGTTGTATATGATTTTGTGTACTTAGGAGTAAGATTTAATTATAATGGTAATTTCAAAAAGGCAATTTCTAAGCAAGTCACACAAGCTAGAAAAGCTCTTTATAGCATGCTGGTCAAGGCTAGAAAGTTACAGCTCGCTGTGGACACACAGTGCCATTTATTTGATCATCTTGTTTTACCTGTTTTGTTGTATGGTTGTGAGGTCTGGGGTTATGAGTGTATAGACCAAATTGAAGTTTTTCATAGAAAGTTTTTACGACAAGTTTTGCTTGTGAACAAATGTACTCCTGGTTGTATGGTCTATGGTGAAACTGGACGCGGGGTTATTTTAAATCATATTAAATGTCGAATGATTGGTTGAGACTAGTTAAGGGAAAAGAAACAAAATATTCATGTACTATTTTGAAATTTCTGGTGCATTTACAAGGAGATATACACTGTACATCAAAATCGCAATGGTTGTCATTCATCGCAAACACTTTTAATTGTGCAGGACTAGGGAATGTGTGGTTAGCACAAGGGGGTGGATTTAGTGCTGCATGGATTTCACACACTGCAAAAGTCAGACTTTCTGATATGTTTGTTCAAGAGTGGAGAGCGGCTGCATGGTCCAATAGAACTTGTACAAATTATAGAATGTCTAAAGATAATTTGATGTTTGAGAAATATTTACAAGTCTTGGGTAAGAAAGACACTATCACTTTAAGTAAATTCAGATGTCGAGCTAATGGACTACCTGTTAACAAGGGTAGGTTTGATGCAAGCCTGACAGATGAATTGCATTGTACTATATGTTCTTCTGCAGATATAGGAGATGAATTTCATTATGTTTTTGTTTGTCCCTTTTTTCACAAAGAGAGACTATTGTATTTACCTAGTAACTTGACTTCCAGTAGACCGAGTGCATTACACATGGCCAAACTATTCAATTCAGCTAGTGCTTGCCATTTAAAAAAACTAGCCAAATTTGTCAGAATAATTATGTTACATTTTTCTTCAACGCCTAAGGAGAAAGACAGTAGGTTTGTATTTGAAAGTAAAATGGAGATGAATGCATGTACACGTAGTGGTAGAGTAGTTAAACGCCCTATACGCCTTGATTTGTAAATGTGTTTATTTATATATTATATTTTCACGTGTATATGTACATTATCACTTATGTTTTTGTAATCATATATTGTAAATATGTTTGTACTCTCATACCCCGAGAGGGGGTCGATAGAGTTAATAAAATCTTACAAATCTTACAAATCTTACAAATGAATTATTTATTTGCCTTGTTTTCTACCCTTGTATCTTTTTTTTAAAGTACGTTACTGCGTTAGCATTGAATTTCATTTTCTCTCTCTTTTCTTACCCCCCTCTCTTTCTCTCTTATTCTTATAGCTTCTCCATTTTTCTTCTCATTCTTTACCCCACAATTTCTTTTTACTTACCTTTGGCTCTTCCAATGTAGTCTGATTTTTTGTGTTCCGTCTCCTTGATTGCTGATTTCATAATATTTTAAAGGAACCTGGAGACTTTACAAGCTCTGCTTTTTATGCAGGTTCCTGCATATTTTGAACTCATTTATTGTCATTGTTACAATCTACTGCCATTTTTTGCTATACTGAAATTACTTTGCCACACTGTATTGTTATAATCAAATGTATTGTCTTATATTGTGTTGATATTTTACTTATTTTGTGAAATATGAGAATATACTCAATTCAAATCAAATCAGAATATCCGGTGAGTCTGAATAGATCACATGATATGCCATACTTTGGAAATGGTGAAATCATGTGGTTTTATATACACTGGGATAAGTGATCATTCCTTTTGTTTCTTAAATTGGAAATTACATATAAAAAGTTCTTCTCCTCGAATTATAAGCTATAGAAAAACTAAAACTTTCAATTCAAATTTATTCATCAATCATTTTATCAGCCTTGGCAAGGAGTATTCGATGTCAATGGCATAGATGAAAAAGTTAAAATCTGCGAAGATTTCTTTCTATTCCTCCACCTCTCATTCTAGTTATCACTGTCCCTTATCTCTCCCCCCCCCCCCCCCATTTGCTTGTTCAAATTTTTGTCTTGTTTGTTTTCTCTCCCCCTCCCCCAGTACTGTACACATCCCCCTTCTTTTTGTTTGTTGTCTTTGTAAGTTTGTTAAAATTTGGGGGCCGCGTTCGTAATTATTCGAATGAACCTAGCTTAAAATTGATTTATCAATCTAATATTCTTACTTTACTCGATTATGCCGATGTAGTGTAAGATTCTTGTAATAAAAGATACAGCAATTAATTGCAAAACTTACAAAAGAGAGCAGGTAGAACTATACTCGGGTTAAATCCATTCAAACGCATATCTTATGTACAGGGGGGGGGGGGGGCACAGCCGGCCCGTGCCCCCCCCCCCCCCCTTGGAAGAGAAGTATGAATTTTGACCATAGACGATCCGCCATTTTCTCGATTGTGCCCCCCCCCCCCCCTTTAGAGTGAAGACCTTTTTTTTTTTTTTTTTTTTTTTTGCTTGTCAGGGAATTATGGAGGGAAACTGGACCCCATAACCCCTTACTGAGCTATTTTTGAAGGTTTTTGAAGGTTTACCAGAAAAAAAAAATTGTCCCTAAGACACACACACAGATGATGGAAGAATGAATATAAATAAAGGAAAGACAGAAGGAAAGATTAATCGATGAATAACAATACAATAGCGAGGATTGAAAGTTAAGGGATAGAAGACATAGTAAAGACATAGGCCTAACGTAAAGATCGAGAGAGAGAGAGAGAGAGAGAGAGAATTGGAGGAAGGATAAAGAAAACCATGGCGGAAGAAGGAAGAGAAGATTATAAAAAGGACCCAAAAAAGAATAAGATAATAATAATAAATTAGAGAAGAAAAGCAAAATGAAATATGGAAAAGGTGAAGGAAGGAATCGAATAATACCAAAACTAAAGGAAAGATGGAAAATGAAGGGAAAAAAGCAAAGAAATAACATAACAACAGATAGAGAAATGATAGAAGGATAAAGATAGACATAACAGAAGCTGGTGAAAGAAATGAAAGGATAAAACAAAATAACAAAGGCACAGTGCAATAAAACAATAATAAACAATTCACTAAAATATTAATTGATTAATTTATTAATCAATCAAATTATTCACCAGATGATTCAGCACATGTAATTAATTCATGTCATGGTCCATCGGGTTTCAATTTGACGTCACAAAAAGAGTATGTATATGTGTCAGGGTAATGTGTACCTAGTCTTGGTTTTTCCCGGCCGCTTTTTTTTCTGTCAGGACTTGTGCCACCGAGTACCGACATAGACGTCTGAATTTTCGGGAAACAGTATGGCGTTTGAATTCTTTCTATTGAGAACACCCACTGCAGGTGCTCATCGCCATTTTGTTTCCTCTGCTATGCAACATTTCTATTCAATTCCGATGAACACCTGGGTGTTCTCAATAGAAAGAATTCAAACGCCATTTTGTTTCCCCAAAAGTCAGAAGTCTATGTCGCTACTCTCTATATAAAGATACTCTAATCTAGTATAGGACTATACATCCATGTTTCATGCTCCTGAAATATCTGATTTTTTCCACTTTTCAACAATTTTTTGAGTACTTTTTATCACTAAACTTGGATTTTGTTAATTTGAATGTCTTCTCCCGATGATACATTTGGACAAATTGGACATGATATCTCTGGTAAGACATTAACCTTGATTACATCTTGAGCTTAGGTAATCTGCATTGAGTCAATACAACTACGTTGTGGTTAACGGCAACTGTTCATCGTGAAACTCTCAACAGCTGAAGATAATGGCTAGATCCAAACCTAAAACAAATACTGAAATTGGGACTCCTGGATCTCATGATTTTAAGTGCAAATTACCGAAGAACATTACTTTATCTGGAATCAACCTGTACGATATTCAGAAAAACCATCTTGATCAGGCTGTTTTGAAAAACGACTATATTGAGTATGTTGTGAATGAGTTGTGCTCTATATATCCCAATCTCAGTAAAAAAAAATCATTGGTGATTCAATGCTGAAATCCACTGTCCCTCACAAATTGTCACGGACACGCGAAGTCCATTGTTATACGTTACCAGGGCCAAAATTGATGATGTTGTCGAAAATTCCATTGCAGTTCTCAGAATGAACATGCCGGATAGTGTGATCATTCATATTGGTAGTAATAACATCACTATTGATAGTCCTCATGAAATTGCTACAAAGATATCTTCAGTGATCGATGAAATCACCAGAATAGCGCCAACCGTGAAGGACCTCACAATATCCTCCCCAATTCATCGCTATGATGAGTCCCATGATGATTACTTAATAGTCGAGTGTACAAACCGCCAACTAAAACTTCTAGCCAATGAGAGGGACGCCTACTTCATCGACAATAGCAACATTGATCCCTCTACGCATCTCACCGGTGATGGTGTCTATGACGGGCGAAAAACGACATTAATATGCCCAACTATACAACTATGCAACTGTCGAGTAGATGTATAGTTTTAACCAATCAGAATACAGGAAACTATACAACTATACATCTGTGCAACTGTTAGGAGCTACGCATGTATAGTTGTATAGTTTTGTAGTAAGCGGGCCAAAGTTCCATAATTACGTACAACTATACATCCGTACCTCTGTAGAGTAGATGTATAGTTTTAACGAATTATTAGAACACAGGAAACTATACAACTATGATCTACTCCCGCAGTCTGGAATAGATGTATAGTTTGCGAGTAGATGTATAGTTTTAACCAATCAGATCACAGGAAACCATACAACTATACATCTACTCCTGGAGTCTGGAATAGAACTATTTGAAATAACTCCTAACAACTGGTTAATGAATCGACTGTTCCTTAACAAGTGAAAGACTCGGTGACTGCTAGTTCCACTGCCAATCCGAATAAAAACACATATGAGATGTGTGCCAGTAAATTGAATGGAGTAAAAGGTTTAAAATGTGATCACATTAACGCTAGAAGCTTAATTCCCAAGCTAGATGAAATACGGTATCTTATCAATGAATTATAGTTGGATATTCTTTGTATTTCTGAATCGTGGTTAAAAGATGATGTTGCTGATAAAGAAATATTTATCCATGGTTATGCCTTATTAAGACGAGACAGAATATCAAAACGTGGAGGAGGAGTTTGTATTTAGGTTAAAGATAATTTGGGTATTAAAGACAGAACGGACATTGTAACAAAGTTTCATATTGAAGCAAAAATGCCAAGTTATTTATTTCTTGTATTTTATAGACCTCCTGATGCTAAAGTTGAGTTTTATTCAGATCTGTATAATTTGTTTGAAAAAATGGAATTGGAGGATAAAGAAATGATCATTTTTGGTGATTTCAATAATGATTATCAAGTTAACAATCATCTGATTGAAAATCCATTATATGTTATTGAATGCCTATTTGCACTCACTCAAATTGTACCTGAACAGCATGTAATATGTGATGTGTCTAAAATTGCTCTCAGTGATTGCTATTTGATATTCACGTGTCTTGATTTCAAAATTTATGAACCTCAACATAAACTTGCTAAATATAGAGATTACAAGAAATTTGATGAATCTCTATTTCTTGCAGATATTCGTAATTGTAATATTTTGCATAACTGTGAAAACAATGATGTTAACTTGACGACCTCGGTGAAAATATATATTTGTGACAAACATGCTCCAATTAAACAGATTTAATCCTTGGATAAATAGCGATATTTTAGAACTCATGTATCAGAGAGACTATTGAAAAGATAAAGTGGTTACGAATGATAAACACAATGGCGCTTATCGTAAGGCAAGGAATTTGGTTACCAATTCTATCCGTGATCTAAAAAAAGAATTATTTTAATGAGATCACTTTTAAATTTTTATAGTTGTAGTAGAGCCTGGAAGGAAACCCCTTCAGTAAAGTCCTAAAGTGGTTTGCACGGCTCAGTGTAAATCATGTAAATCTAGATTTTTTTTGTTCTTGCTATTCTCCACACGCCATATACGCATCCCATGTACAGCTACGTGGCCACTACCAGACTGATAAACCACAGAGCTCGTACAGCTTGGTCCCCGTGCCGGGCAGCTGTGCCTGTGGCTATCAGTCGTGATCCCATATTAGTAACGTTAGCTGCGATCACCTTCGCTAAACCAGAAATAAAGAGTTCGACCCTGTCAGCCCCCAAAACATGGTCCTGAGAACAAATATACGTCAGTTTCATAACATTTCAGTATTACCAAATCAAAATACACACCTTAGAGATCACATAGTCGACTCATTTTAAAATGTTCTCGCTAAAAAGAGTCACTTTCAGGCAGGGGCGGATCTAGGACTGAGTAAAAGAGGGGCACAAAAATGAAAGTTTGTCAAGAGGTAGACCCATATTTTTTGGTCTCGAAAATAAAAAATTAAAAAAAAAAGCTTCATTCTAAAGGGGGGGGGGCCAAAATCGAGAAAATGGCGGATCGTCTATGGTCAAAATGCATACTTCTCTTCCAAAAGGGGGGGGGGGGGGGGGCACTGGCAGGAAGTGCCCCCCCCCCCGGATCCGCCAATGCTTTCAGGAACGTTTGAAAAGTTTGATCGTTTTCTTCGCGCGACGAAAAGATGAACAGAAACTTGTTAGATAGCTAATGAATATTCAATAGCAAATAAGCCAATCACAGAAACTGTCTTATAAAAAAGCTCCTTGAAACAGCCGCGTACAAAGTGAATGGCAAAAAAATGTGTAAGAAAAAGTGTGTCAGGGGTGTCAGAAAAGGGTCACCAAATGGAAACACCCAAATTAAAGGACAAAAATAAAATTAAAAACTCGCCCAAAACAACCCTCCACCAAAATCACTTATCACCCGCCTGTATCCACTTTGTCGCCCTACGCATTCCAGTATCTGCACGGAACGTCCAATAATCTGGGAGCCTGTTCCGACACATAATTAGACCCATCAAGCCCATATTTGACCACTTAACGTAAACCTGAGTCATTGACAGAGGTTTGTCCATAGCTGTCAGGTTTAGCTTCCAGAACCCCCGAAACATACTCCCAAGTTGGATCGAATTTCACCCCTTTAACACAGATACTTAGCAGGCTACTGTAATAAGCCTTGGCAAACACATGAAGGTGGTCAGAAAGTGTTGTTACATAATCCTGAATATATCTGTGGCTTCTTTTAAGAAACATAATATTTACCGTAAAATACTTTATCAAAGAAATTTTCATTTCTATACCAAATTGCACTTCAAGGAAATAGGCCTATGTAAAGTTGGACTGAATTAAAATATTATAAGGCATTGAGGAGGGGAGAGTGTTAATATGAAATAAATGATATCTAGTAGTTACCATTGATAGAAAATGTGAAAATAGTGTTTAAAATTAATCATCATCGTGTGAAAAATAAATAATAATAATGTGTTAAGTTACATTATTAAATTTATACAGGCTAGCAGGGTGATGAACAAATATGTTGTATAACGATGAAGATAATGACTGAATTTCCCCAATGCAGTTACACATCGATGCTGATGCTGGCGTAATCCAAGTCAATGGAATATCCTCGAAATAATTGTTTTTATCGTTGTACGGTCGAAGTTTTATTACCACGTTACGAAAATACAAATTATACAGTATTTTAATTATAGTGTTTTTTAATGCAGTGTAACAATCGTACAAGTCACAAACAAATTCATGATTGGAAAATGCGGTGAGAAAACAAAAACTAAAATGCTAAAAGCTAAATACTAAAAGTACACATATGTATCATTTTTCTAATTCATAGATTACCACCGCCATCATTTTTGGGAGTAATAACAATGAAATGAGACCTCTCCTTATTAAAATATGTTGGTTGTTATTAAGTTCATTTCCCTAAATTGCGATTTAATTTGTCTTTCTTGGATATGATAAAGAACCAATACTGCAGCAGTCAATCATCAACAACAAACACAGGTACATATGTATTCTATTTTCTTGTTCCATTCTAATATAAAGGACAGTTTACACTATAATATTTACATGTTTAACAGTTGAAACAACATTTACAGAGGATGTGCATGGAGTAACTATACATTCAGAAAGCCAACAACAATTCTAACTATAAAGGCTTTATCTACCAATTAAAGATCCTAAATAAACCTATTGGTAAGCCCCAAACTGTTTTGTCAGATTTCTTAGTTCGATATAGTATACGAACGATTCGAAGCTACAGTGGACATTGTGAAGTTGTGAAGAATATTAAAGGGCTACTCAACCGCAGATTGTGGACGTTTTTATGACGGGAGAGGGCACCATGATCGTTACCTGATCATGCCGTTGCCCCACGGGCCGCAAACTTTGGACAGACTGGTCGACGCACAAACTTTTTGTACGAGTGAATGTGCATGGCTTACGCAATCCCGACTTTCCCCACGGCCGCCTGGTGGCGTATCCCTTTAAATAGCATGAAAGGTGAAAAATATAATTGACATCCTAGCAGAGATGTAAATTCACTTGTGCGATGGACGTGAGGAAAACGAAAAGACAGCTTTGCGTGCACTGCTTGTATGAACCTGTATAAGATAGCTATGGGGCGAACTGTATATGCACAGATTTTTGAGCGATATAGGCTCTTTGGTGCTCGCTAAAGTTCGTCGAAAATCATGGACGTAACTCTAAAATATTCGACACATACAACTGGAACAAGATGAAACCATTTTCACTAAGATTCATGACAAATTATTTTTGTTCCCAACAGAACTAAACCCTATTTTTTAATATTAAATTAGTATAAGTAACTGAATGTCATTTTGAAACAAGAGCGCAGTTAAAGTGAGAATAATGAGAATATATTCTAACACTATTGAAATTTTATACTTTTGGTTCATACTCCTCCTTGACTTGAGATGAAACTTTGGTGTCGGTTTTGTATTCGAAAAGAGCCTCAGCTTCCGGCTTGGAACCGGTAAACAACCCACGAATTGCTGCACGGAACTTTGCATGCCGAACCGTGTAGACAATCGGATTCAGACATGAGTTGTAAAACGCCAGCAGTGTAAGGATATGATTTGTGTCACTGTAGAGGTAACTTTGATTTATGACGCCGAGGTTGTAGAGAAAGTAAGCTATGTTGTTCGGGCCCCAGCAAATGATGAATAACATGACAACCATGAATAGCATCTTGAGGACTCGATTCTTGGCAACCAGAAGGTTGTAAGATGGATTGGATCGGTTATTACGGTCATTATTCCGCTGGAACCTTTTGGACTTTTTGTGCAGAATGTACGCAGTGACGGCTTGGGCTAACAGCATGATAGTAGCAGGGACCAGAAAGTACACCATGAAAATCAGGATGCCTACCGAGTACTGCCCTGCCAACGATCTAAACCTCACGATGCATCTGTGCTCAGCGCCCTCTACGGAGCAGGTCAAAATCAGGAAGAGGTCAATGATCATCACAGCCAACCAGACAGCGACAACAGCTAGGGATGTGTAACGTCTACTAGAGAAACGATTGAACTCGATAGGATACTTCACAGCTATTAGGCGTTCTAAAGAGATTAATGTCAAAGTGTAGATCGATGATCCAACAGACAGCCAGAAAAAGTAGGACGTGAAAACAAAGCGGCAGTAGAGCTCGCCCAGAATGGAAGAAGGAACGGAAACTGCTGGTGGTATGGGAAGGATGAGGAGAGAAGTGAAGAAGTCTGCAACCGCAAGGGAACCAATGAGAGTGTCAGTGGAGCGACTCATCATCCTGCGTTGCCAGATAACTACTATGACTAGCAGGTTGCCTAGGACACCCAAGATGGAGGACACCACTTGTAGAGATGACCACCAGGACCATGTTAGTTTGCCCCATCTCCACGGAATTAACGCCATCGTCTCTGCGCCCAACCCCTCTATCAAGATATCTTCATAACTGGAAACGTTGGCTGCATCCAATGATTCTTCTGAATCTGTTGCGGTTGACGCTTGCTTACTTAATCTTTTACCAGAGTTAGATACGGCTCTACCTGTCGGCCAGGTCCCATGGTGCTTCGCTATAGACGGATTCAATGATGCAGTAAAACCACCCCCTGGTGCAGAATCATTGGTTACCTCAGTAACATCCTCCAGGTTCGCAGGCGAGTTCATTGTAGACGAAACCACGTCGTAAGGCGTCGTAAGCACTGCCCCTCTCTCTGCCAAGCCAATTCTTAAACTCACCAATAATATGGCGATTCCAGGAGTAACACTCGTCATGCTGACAATAGGGTTGGATAAATATGCGACGAATGGTACTGTGGTTCTAGCGTTATGTGACAATTTCTCTCCTTTAAAAATGGTAATCTCGACTTTCACTAATATCAAAAGGATCACCAGTTAAATCTGAAAAACCGTGTCATCGAAACAAGCAAAAGAACACGAAAATCAATCTTTACTTGGCCAACAATTTTAAGAGCACGAAGTGGTCAAGTCATCGAATTAGCGGGTTCTTACCGCCAATCAGTGTCCTCATAAGAATGCAGAGTGAAGTCTCTTTACCGAGCTGCAGTCATCTTTCTTGTTACATCAGTCATGTCAGTTGATTCGGATGACGTACACAGCAAATATCTGTAATGGGTGATCGAAAGATATCACGTTACAATATGTTACAATGCGGTTTGAAATAAAGCAACAAGCGTTTGTTCGTAATATAATGATATTAGTATTTATGCTTTTATTTACGCAAGGTAGCCTCGTCGGTATTAACTTTACTCTACTTGAGGGCCTTGCGATTATTGTTACACCAGCATTGCCAGATACCCACAGATGTGGGTAAACATGTCGTGCAAGGATGTAAGTACCGATTTTTTTTTTCCAACACGTGTTTTACTTAGACCCCGTAGTTGTTTCTCTGGATAGCCCAGAATCTTTTCTTTCAAATGACAGCACAAAATGTTACTATATTCTACGCTTGAGTGAGCAAAAATAGTTTTTGTGAAAGGGTGCAAAATCCAGACTTGACAAGAATGGGTATTTTGGTGTAGCAGGTATCATCAAATCTGAGAGTCATGCAATTGTAAATGCTTATATAGAGATCCTCACATTCTGATGGGTTTTTTTTAAAGACATTTAATGAAAGAATATCCGTTGTTATATGTATATTCTAACATATCCCATCAACATGTCATGCTTCAGTGAGCAAATCAAATACTTGATTGATTTGAAATACATGTATTACTTTTTGTGAGTTTTGGCATTTAAGCTGGGTAGCGTACTTTTGATGTTAGATTAAAGAAACGTAAATAACTCGAAATCAATTCTAATCACTGCAACGATTAATCATTGTAAGTAAACCATACTGTATCAAGTAGATAATCACGAAATCAAGCAATACTTTCCATGGCAATTTGTTCTGTACTGACACACAGCAGACACAAAATCTCACAAGAACACAGACATGACTCTGCATCCTATTCTACCCTCTTCACCATTACCCCCACCCCAAATATTCCTGAATATTCCTGAATACCAATTCTTGCAAAGTCTGGAGTTTGCACCCTTTCACATAAATAAATTTTGCTCACTCAAACGCACATTTTCTCATAATTTCTGATATCATTTGAATGAAAAGACTCTAGGCTATACATAGATAAAGAAATATCATGAAAATATTTTGAAATGTTAAGTTGGGGAAACAATAAAGGCGTAAAAATGGAAACACGTCATAAAGGAAACATAAGAAGACGAAAGAAGAGAGGGGAAAGGGGAGAAAGGAGGTGGAAAGAGAAAAGGTAGAGAAGAGAGGAAGGGAGAAGGGAGAGAGCGAGACAGAGAGAAAAAGACAATAGAGAAGTATGCTCGCGTCTTCTTCAGGGTAAACCCTGAAGAAGACGCGAGCATGCGAAAATTTGGTGTACTAATAGTTGGACTTAAAAATGCATTACTTCTCTACTTTGTCATCTTTTCTGTTTCGGTGCCAAACACGCGGACTTCTAATATCATACATTGCGTCCCAGAAAAATAAAAAATAAAAAAATAAAGGCTTATTGTGGACAAACGATGAGCTGTATGAATACAATTCTTCACTTTTCATGAAGCATAAGTAATATGCTGTTAAATGATGACTTGATGGCATTAATCCATCCATGCATCACAGAGCAACATTGTTTTGAAAATGCCATGTAAAAATCAATTTGTGCAAAAATCATACGCGAACATGACTTAACCCTTGCTGTACAAATTTCGCCGCACATTTCGAACCGCTACATTTCACGCTACGCCACTTTCTGCCTTTTTTCTTTCAAGTCTTGCGCATCTTTTTTGACACCAAGTTTTCAAAAAGCAGTCATATCGTTACTGAGTCACGAGACCTTTTGTGACCTCATGTCAGCCCGAAAACGGAGATTTTCTGAGTTTTGTGTACAAAACGAATGGGAAACTGCATTTCCTCATGTTTCTCATTTCATCATGAGGGCATACCGTTTAGTACTTTCATTATTAAAGAACCAAATTTCATTGGGTTTTAAAGTTTATGTTTCCTTCGGGTCATATTCGCATGTGATCCTCTCGTTTTTACTCTTTTTTACCCAAATTCATCACAACTGGGATTTTGCATGTCATTTACAAAGTGATTCTGCTCGGTAAGGCATGTATGAATGGATATCATCAAAGTTCATTAATTCACCATGTACAAGTAGGAAAAACAATTGGCACTTGCTCGCCTTCACCTTATAATTATTATACTTTTGCTGATATGTTTATACAAATTTGATATCGGTAACCCCGGTTTTAGAATAGTGTAGTCATTTTCGGTCAGTGTTCCAAAACTTTTGTGGGGAATTTTCGTTTGCACAAAGGCATTTTAATTAAAAAACTACGAGAACAATTCAGAGCACATTGAAAACCTTAATTGTATATGTATGTTGTTTTTTTTTACATACATTTTTTTTTAAATAATAATTTCGATGTAACACTGGCGGCGTTATAATGATTTTTTTTTTGGGGGGGGGGGTGTTGTTGTTGTTTCTTGTTTTCCTTCGTTTTGCTTTGCTTTTCAAAGATTTCGGAAGCATATTTAATAAATGAAATATGTGTGAACTTTTGATTAATTATTATTATTTATCGTCAGAGATTTTGAATACCTGTGCCCCCTCCATTTTAAATAGTTGTCAGTAAGTCATGAATGAAAACACCGAGTGAAATTATCATTTCTCAGTCCATTTGGTAACAGATATGTATAGCGTAAAATGGGGTGAATAGCAACAACCGAAGTGAATAAGAACAAAATTGGAAGGGTATTTTGATGATGTTTTTTTTTAAATCTCCGAAGGTGATGCCAACCATTTTTATTTCTTTAATTCATTATAAGAAAAATAATGGAAAGGGTCTGTTTTAATACTAGGAATAAATATTTTGTCAGGAAACTTTTCAAATTTTTGTTCCTGTTCACCCGGGTGTTCCTATTTACCCCGTTTTACGGTACCTAAAATACAAAATATACTTATGATTCATCTCCTTGTTGAATGTAGTAAAATATATTTTCAAATGCACCAAAAAAAATTGCAACCCTAACAAGATTTCGGCAATAAATTCATGCCCAGTATTGTCCTGTATTGAGAAGACTCTCAACAACAAGTTTTTAAAAAACCGTGATCATATCAAAATAAAAAATAAAAAAATTAAAAATTAAAAAATACAAAATAAAATTTAAAAATTAAAAATAAACAAATAAATCAATCAATCAATCAATAAATTACTAAATAAATAAATTATAATGAATAAAGAAATTTTAAAATTTTAAAAATATCAAATAAGTGATTTGGTAACTTTGTAGAGGCTTGATAAAATGTGAGCTGCCTGGCCTTACATACTATCAGTGTATGTAATATGGTGTAAAAATGAAGCCCAAGGGGAAAAACACTTCTAAATCATCATATCCTTCACAAAAGTAAACATATGCAAGTGACCGGAAATGCCAGACTCATGTTCCCCATAGACTCAGTGTTAGACTAAAACTTATGGCCATACGCTTTCGTAAATTGGAGTACTCAGTCATAGATATCTTAATAATAGCATTATATATTTGAAAACCTTTCTATGCCTGGCTATTTATTTATCCTTCTGAACATCATTATACAGGACAGATATCAAAATTCAACAATTTATTAAATCAAGCCTCCACAAAGTTACCGAATCCCTTCAAAATCATTATACGTGTAAAAAGTAGATGGGAGCAACAAAACAGTGACCCTGCTATTAAAGCGTACTGACTTGTTTGTGAAACGTTTCGCCTATGCCATTTTATTTTGCTGAGGTATTTTATTGAGACGGTCAACCTCGTCATGTGTGAACAAGACTTTACTTTCTTTTTTCCTTGCCTGATTGTGAAGTTTCAAGGGGCTTTTTTGAACGCCATATAAAGTAATGTTCTAATAACCTACTGAGTTACCTTTTTGAGAGAAATATTCTATTCATATAGTTTCGTAGTTATCTTGCTATTTTTAACATACTCTAAACTGAGTTGGGTAAAATTTTGCCCATGTTTGTTAAAAAAAAGGGAACATGTTCAATTTATAGGGTAAAATTTTACCAATGTTTGATTCAAAAAAAAGAAGAAAAAAAAAGAAGGGAACATGCATGCTTGTTGGGTAAAATTTTATTTATTTTATTTTATTTTTATTTGAAATAATTATTGTAAAGGTCTCCTTGGTGTTCATAAGGGGGCTTATGGTGAATTGGGAGAATATAACCTGGAGTATATTGTCGCGAGTCGTATGCTGTTTTGGTATAGGTTAGTTCATGAGAAACAGGGTAAATTGGCTAGCATTATGTATTCTTTTTATTTTTCACTGCATCAAAGTGGTTTTCACACTATACCATGGCTTGGAAAGATTAAAGGTCTCTTTGATAGATTAAGGTTTCCGTATATGTTGGATAGTCAAGCACGATATGGAATTTTCTGTATTTAAAGGGAAATTAACCTCAGCGTATGAATTAGCTTATTTTGAATGGTGTAGTATATGCCTCTTATTTGATACATGCAATTTCATGTAAAAACACAGGATATAGATATAAATCACTATTTTCCAGCCAAGTTATTGTCTGCTAGCAATAATAAGGGGGCTGCCATTACTTTATGTGTACACGAAAATATTTTTCATCCCAAGTAATATTTCCTTCATCGTTAACTTGTAATTGATTTTTAGAGGACAAATATATATTAGATATATAGTCACATATTCTGAAATGTAAGTTTAGTTTTATATATTTTTTAAAAGGTCTTAATTTGTTCATAAAAATATACTTTCTGTACGTGGAGACGGAGAATTGACGTCAAGGACGGAGACAATCGTAACAATACCAAAACAAAGCGAGGAATCTGCATTACAGGATGGCTATTAGAACTCATGGGTCGTCAATTATCTAGGCCCATGGCCAATAACAATCGTAATAAAATCAGAACAAAGCGACGTATCTGTTGTAAAGGTAGGCTATTATCAATGCATATGGTACCTAATGATCCGTGTCATGCACAAAATGGCAGCCTCCATGGAAAGACGTAGCAGACAATACCGCATCTAGAATATCATGTGGGGTTAATTGTCCTTTAAAAATATCGTGTCACAGAGGTTACGTGATATCTGCCAAGAAGATTGGCATAATGATGTAAAAACAATTTTTTTTTTTTTTATATTATTTTGCTGAATTGAAACCAGTTGATAGGAAGAATTTTTGTCGATTTAGATGTTTGAATAATAAGCTTCCAATAGTAACAGGGAGGTATGCAAATGTACTGAACTCTCTGAACCAAATCAGGGATGAATTTCATTATCTTTTCCAGTGCCCAGTTTTTGATAATTACTGTAAGCAAGCATTAAAGAAGTTCTTCTGGAAAAGACCAAATGTAAATAAGATTGATTTGTTGTTTAACCATTTCACAAGACCAGTGATTTTGAGACTGGTGAAGTTTTGTAAGAAAATTATTATTTGTTTTTATAAATATTATAAGCTAGGTATGCAGTGGTGTTCTTAAATATTTTGGACACATGTAGATAGATGTTTATACTGTTTTCTACTGACTATAAATGTCATGAGATAACCAACCTTTTATAAGCAGGCACAGTACCTGATGTAAAATTGATCTGTTTAGCAAGGTAGTTAGTTCCATCTCCTGTATATAATTACCATTTCATGTTTTATCACTTCATATATATTGTTATTCTTATCTTACTTTTTTTAGGCATATACATTTTTTCTTTATTTGTATCTCTTGCCAGCTTACACCAAGAGTGTAATCTTTATTGTTTGTTTTTATTCGCATACCCCAGGAGGGTGATTGAGTTAATAAACTAAACTAAACTAAACTAAACCCAATTCTTTTAGGAGCGCATTTTTTCAATGGCAATTTAAACAGATTAAAAATTATCTCATATTTATGGTACGGTTTACGATAAAGAAAGATTATACTGAGAGTACAAATTAATATTATAACAGAACAGTCTGTTCAATTTTCCTTAAAAAGAAAAGGGCAACATGATGATATACTTACCAGGCAATTATTGGGTGTTTACAGTGGGGCAGATCAGTTCTATCTAGTGACGACAATATCAGGTTACTGGTCAGAGCAAGGAGGTACCTTCTTGGTCAGAGAGAAAAGCATATTCACAATCAGCTTATTGGTGTTATGAGATGCAAGTGAGCTGACACTTTAATATAGGCATTCGACTCCCCAACGCGCATGCGCTTATTCGTAAACAAAATGCATAGGGCTTATTATCAACAAATTTCGTTCTTCCACGCTATCTAATATTCTACTTTACTTTTGCTGCCCCGTATTATTCTTTGCGTTTAATCATTATTCTAGGATTGTAACCATGTGCATTACACTATAGAATAGGAAATTTGCTTCCAAAACAATGGACATAATGAATGGCCGCATACCGTATCATGTCCAGTGAGATTTAGGAGTGAGCACGAAAACATAATGATTTAAAAAGTTGTTGTATTACAAATTTGTAAGCAAGACCATTACAAAAGAAGTTCACAGTATATCACTATATGATTTCGAGGTAACCGAACCTCTTTTTAAAGACTTTATGTAACAAAATGTGTTTTTTTTCTTTCCTGATGGGATAGAATTACCGTTGTAAAGCCTGTGACATAACTTTACAGAAGATGTTACTTGTTAGGTGTTACACACGTTCCAATCGTCACCCCCCTCCCTCCGGGGAAAGCGCTAAAACAACCTTGCAAGTGATTTCAAGGCCATCGGGTTTCTTTTAAATATAGCTGTTGCTCTTCTAGATAGGATAGAATTACCATTACAACGCTTGTGACATAAGTTCCGAGAAGGTGTTACTTACCACACGTTTCAACAAACAAAAATCCCTTTTGTTTGATGTCATTTTATAGAAAGACAACTATGTGCTTGTTAGAGATTTCAAGGCGATAGAACTTTTTTTTAAAGACCTTATTAATAAAATAAAGATGTCTTATTCCTGATTGAATATAATTACCATCAAACAACACTTGTCATATAAGTTAACAGAAGATGCTCCTTGCAGCACGTTCCATTAGTCAACAAAACGGGGAAAGCGCGAAAACAATTCTTTTGATGTCATCATTCACAAAGAAAATCGAAATTTATATATCCAGGGATTTTATTACCTAGTGGAGGTCTCACACCATGCACACACCTCGATTTCGGCGCTGCCAAACTTCCTTGCGGCACGTTAGCCATATAACCTAGATTTCAGCCGGGTGGAAAACAGTGAAAATTAATTTACTTGACGGCTCCCCCTTCTGCAGTTCTCCTGGATCCTTGTTGATGGGCCAGGTAGCGTGGATAATCATAATATGTGAGACCTCTAACATTATGATGCAATGCAATGATCTCTTTTTTCCCCTTGCCTATAATATTACTAGGCTTTGGTGTAGTGTAAATATTTAAAATTGAATGAAAAGCGACTTAAAAACTAAAATAACAACAATAAGTACTAATGATAATGTTAAGGATACATGACATCCATATATTTGTCATACTACATGCTGGATAAACGTGAACACTGATCGTCCACAAATGATTCAGGAAAGTGGACACATGGCTATTTGGCGTCATTTGTTTGAGCTATAAATTATGAATTAGATAAACAATATTTTCATTTGTACTTTTTGCACCATCATAATTATCGTTATTATTATTATCATTATCATCATCATCATCGTCATCGTCATAGAAGAAACAACCACTCGTTTTATTATCAATGGCACTTTGAATTAGACTTCCATTTACGGAGAACCCAGATTTAGTATTGGAATAAAGCGACATTTCCATTATTGAACCTTTAAAAAATATTAATTTCATTAAAAGAAACCCCCGAGCTTTTTTATGTAAACCGTTAAAGTTATTTATTTTACGCTACAAAGCATCAGCAAACACATATATGTTTTAATAAGCCATATCTTAACGCTTGCAGGTCAAGCACAACAGAGTGAAGGTTTTATACTCTACCCCGACTATAATTTGTCAAACGCGGCAGGAACTATTCGGTAGACCATACTAAAAATATGTTTAGTGGGGCAAATTATGAAACTGTCAAATTTCATTACGTGCGCTTCTTCTATGATGTAAATTCAGGTTATTCTAACCCTTCTCTTTCTTTAAATTAAACAGTCTGTAGCAATAACACAAAAGAATCGTTTTGAAAACGGAAGTCAGTTCCGGGTTCACAAAATTAGCATACAAATTAGATCCGATGTCAGGAGTTCCGGTATAGAGCGCCCCAGATAGCTTTTACATCCAGCAATCAGTACCTTACTCACTGTTTGGGTTTTTTGTTTTTGTTTTTGTTTTGTTGTTTTAGGGTGGTTTTTGTAAGCTCCTCAAACATTTCCTTAATTATATCAGCTGAAAAGAGGAAGATAAAATTCTGTACTGCTGTGATTTTTGTTATCAACGATGAGAGAGAGTTCAAAAATTACTTATACATGTATCTCTGACCAGAAATTTACACAGGGGTCATTCGGTTCCCTTGGACAATTGGTTTATATGAAACCATAATAATGATTCTAGTTTCATCAATACTCCCTTTTTGCTACTAGAACTAAATATCATAACTGACAGCGCTCGCATATTGTTTGGTTAACTGAATACCTACCTTGACTGATCCCATTTTTCCAACCTTCCTCCCTTAACCCCACCTTGAACGCCACCTCTTTTCTTTTGCCTATGCGCCAATCGCTAACGAGGGTAATTTTCTTGCTCACATGCTGCGTACCCTGTCTGTCATCAATTTTGGAAAACAATGCGGTTGTTTTGATAAATGATTCTCGCGTGAATTGAAATTTGATTTAACCAATCAGACCTTTACACGCTCTCTCGCGCTGCTTTTCTTTCAGTTGTACCAATTATTTCTTATTTTTTGTCGGTGACCTACAAACTTGTGTGGCCTTTTTCTTA
Organism: Heliocidaris erythrogramma; assembly: GCA_025617745.1. Taxonomy (NCBI): domain Eukaryota; kingdom Metazoa; phylum Echinodermata; class Echinoidea; order Camarodonta; family Echinometridae; genus Heliocidaris; species Heliocidaris erythrogramma. The sequence goes on from CM046858.1 coordinate 21,380,516, forward strand.
CACCATTTAAGAATTGCCTCCTTCTTTTAATAAGAAGGTGTCTATTTTCATAATAACAAGCACTCCTTCCTTTGGCGTTTTGAGGGTAATAGATATTGTTCTTTTAACAAATTATACATTTATTCAGTTGTTTGGTTTTTTTTCTCATGGCCGTATTTAGCTTTCACATCAACATAATAGACCATGCAAAGATTAAAAAAGGGGAGGCAAGCAAACAAACAAACAGAAAGCAAAAAGAACCACCGGCCACAATGGAAAAAAACATCAATGAAGCACTTTATAAACCGGTGTCTAATTTCTGTATTATTCGTTAACTCAATTCCCATCTTCTACAATGTCCTCGTGGAACAACTCTTTTATATGATCTCTGCTGTTATGCTCCTCCCATTCAACGTTATCCTGTATTCCAGGTAATAAAATTTCGTCGTTCTTCATGTACAATGTATCTTTTAGCATTTTATCTTAGTGTAACTACTTTCTTAGTGATTACCAATACCATTGGCAAGGGAGGACAGTGAATAAGAATTCTCTTTAAAGGGAAGACGCTTAACCATATCAAGCATTTTCTTAAAAATCGAAGGTTAATTTTGACGCATATTTTTCTTATTCGAATTTTCACACAACGGATACTCACTTTTTTACTTATTATTATTAGGTGAGTTTTTTATGTTATTTTTGGAAACATTGATTGCTTAATGGATTTCATTGTTTGCCTAGACTTTTTTGCATTTTTTTTGTTGAATGCAAGGCTTAAATTTTTATAGTATACGGTGGTGCCCGTGGTGATCGATACTTCATGCCAGCTGAAATCTTTGTCGGGCGAACGACTGTATAGAAAGAAATATATTCAATCAAAATTAGAATTGATAAAATCTCCCCTGAGAGATATTTATTTGAATTATTGTATAAATAGAAAAAAATATATATTCAATCAAAACGAGAAATATAAGATCTCTCCCCTGAGAGAGGTTTTATTTGATAAAACAAATTGTGATTGGTTTGATGAAATGGTTGATCATTGTGTTGATTCATACGATACGAGAATATGTTTTTTTTTTTTAATCGTTGGCCTTGATTCAGTTACCACAAAATAAAAAAGTGCTCTTACAAGAATAAGACGGAATCGCGTGCAATGTGCTTTATTAAACATGAAGAGGGAATAAATGAAAATAGATCCAGGGAAAGAGCGAGCGAGAGAGAGAGAGAGAAGGAGAGAGGGGGTGCAGACAGACAGAATGAGTTATTCCCTTATTTATGTTTATAGAATGCCCATTGTGATGCAGATTCAGAATCCATCCGCAATGTATTCATTATAACTTGATTCGACGTCGACAATGCAAAACAGGTTTAAAAGTGAATGTCTTAATGCAAGTGTTTACATCATGCACTTTGAGTGGTTTTAACGCTTGTATAACGCCTATAAAATGTTGAGAAACGTGAAGGGCTGTTACGTAATGAGCAAGCTAGGCGAGCTATAAACTTAAATGACAAATATAGATGTCAACATTTCAGCTTTCCAACAACTAAATACAATTCACTATTGTGGTACGTTACTTCATGTAATAACTGTTACCTTACAAAGAGACGTTTCTAAGCTACTGTTTTTCACTGTTTGGGAGTTTGGATTTTCATTCCTAGTTCAATGAATAAAAAAATGATATTCAGCAGCCTTCCGTCCCTCATTTTCTTTTCTAATTACGTCGACAATGCAAAACAGGTTTAAAAGTGAATGTCTTAATGCAAGTGTTTACATCATGCACGTTGAGTAGTTTTAACGCTTGTATACCGCCTATAAAATGTTGAGAAACGTGAAGGGCTGTTACGTAATGAGCAAGCTAGGCGAGCTATAAACTTAAATGACATGATTTTAATCTATCAGCATTATAAGAATGTTTGACAAGGAACGAGATAACACTATGAGGCGAAGGAATTACAAATATAGATTTTTTCCAACAAAATTTTAGCTTCCAACAACTAAATACAGTTCACTATTGTGGTACTTTACTTCTTGTAATAACTGTTACCTTACAAAGAGACTTTTCTAACTACCGTTTTCACTTTTTGGGGGTTTGGATTTCTAACCGCCAGATGAAATTTGACGATATTTTGAAGAGTGTCGGAGAGTTTCAGCGCCGTCTATACGTCATCGCGGTCATTTTTAATTTTACAATTTCATGGGCTGTAATGATATCTGTCTTCATCAATACACCCGTTGATCACTGGTGTGCGGTAAGAAAAACATTCCTTAATAACCAGTCGGGTCTTCCCTATTTCTTGATTACAGTCCCTACAGTTTTATAAAACTTTAGTCAGTTGCCTCTATTTCTGATATACCTATACAGAGCATTATTTCGGTGATTTTTTTTTTCATTCCTAGTTCAATGAATAAAAGATGATATTCAGCAGCCTTCCGTCCCTTATTTTCTTTTTTAATTACGTCGACAATGCAAAACAGGTTTAATGTCTTAACGCAAGTGTTTACATCATGCACATTGAGTAGTTTTAATGCTTATCGTCTACAAAGCGTTGAGAAACTTGAAGGGCTGTTACGTAATGGGCAAGGGCAAGCTATAAACTTAAAGGTCCACTGCAACCCCAATGCAAGTTGATTTCTGTTGACGGCAGGGATTCATATTTTGTTATTCAAACATTTAAATATGTTTCATAGATATTTAAATATTTTAAAATATCATTTTCTCAAACATGCTAAGCTCCACCCTAAAAAAAATTGCTCCAGATCTCATTCCTGCAGTGACATCATCTGTCAATCATTTTTTTTTTAAATTTGTGTCTGTATTATCTTATGTCTTTTTTTTTTTGTGGGGGGGGGGGGGGGGGTTGGGATTAGCCTTGATAGGCTTATGGCCTTTGCAAATCCCGCACATTTCTATTATTTGTATTTTATGCCTGTATACTCAACCTATGTGTTTATGTATGTTATTTTGTCTTGTTTTTTATGCAAATGTGAAATAAATGAATTGAATGGAAGTAGTGAGCTGAGGAGAGACAGTGGTATGTAGCTTTGCCAGAGATGACCATCTGTTCTAATAGACCATACAATGCCTACATAGTAGTTGCTTTGTCAGACATGCTGTAGCATCACCAGGAAAAGAATGGTTATGAGGAGGTACTGTTTGAAAGCAGGCAATTCTATTGTGAGCATGTGCTGAGCTGGGGGAAGTTACATTCCACTGTCTATTGCAGAATGTTAGTGTAGCTGACTGATGATTGACAGATGATGTCATGTTTGACAAGGAAAGAGATAACGCTATTTGGCGAAGGAATTACAAATATAGATGTCAACATTTCAGCTTTCCAACAACTAAATACAATTCACTATTGTGGTACGTTACTTCATGTAATAACTGTTACCTTACAAAGAGACGTTTCTAAGCTACTGTTTTTCACTGTTTGGGAGTTTGGATTTTCATTCCTAGTTCAATGAATAAAAAAATGATATTCAGCAGCCTTCCGTCCCTCATTTTCTTTTCTAATTACGTCGACAATGCAAAACAGGTTTAATGTCTTAAAGGTCCCCAGAAATCCAAATGCAAGTTAATTTCTGTTGATGTGCGGGCATGCATACAACTCATATTTTGTTATTAAAACATCTAAAGATGTTTCATAGATTTTTAAATATTTTTTGAAATATTTTTTCCCAACCTCTTAAGCTCCACCCCCCAAAAAAGCTCCAGATCTTATTCCCGAGATGACATCATCTGTCAATCATTAGTCAGCCATACTAACATTATACAATACAGAGTGGAATGTAACTTCCCCCAGCTCAGCACATGCTCACAATCGAATTGCATGCTTTCAAACAATACCTCCTCATTACCCTTCTTTTCGTGGTGATGCTACAGCATGTCTGGCATAGCAACTCCTATGTAGGCATTGTATGGTCTATTAGAACAGATGGTTATCTCTGGCAAAGCTACATACCACTTTCTCTCCTTAGCTCACTAATGATTGACAGATGATGTCATCTCGGGAATAAGATCTGGAGCTATTTTGGGGGTGGAGCTTAAGAGGTTGGAAAAAAATATTTCAAAAAATATTTAAAAATCTATGAAACATATTTAGATGTTTTAATAACAAAATATGAGTTGTATGCATCCCCGCACACCAACAGAAATCAACTTACATTTGGATTTCTGGGGACCTTTAATGCAAGTGTTTACACCATGCACATTGAGTAGATGTAATGCTTATATAACGTCTACAAAAGTTGACAAACGTGAAGGGCTATTACGTATTGAGCAAGGGCAAGCTATATAAACTTAAATGACATAATTTTAATCTATCATCTTGATTAGAGTGTTTGACAAGGAAAGAGATAACACTATGAAGCGAAGAATTTACAAATACAGATGTCAACATTTCAGCTTTCCAACAACTAAATACAATTCACTATTGTGGTACGTTACTTTATGTAATAACTGTTACCTTACAAAGAGACTTTTCTATAAAGCTTGATGGATTGTCAAGAATTGAGTCAGTCACCCTTTCATGTTGAGTCCTGGGGGAATTGTATAATTCCAGTTTATTCAATCTGCAAAATATAAACGTTGAATCCAAGATTGTAAACAATAGTCTTTACTCGCTTATTCAATACATAATAACCATACATCATCGTTACAACAATGTCGAACAAGTGCTTGAGACATAGTATGTAAATAGCCTCTTTCTTCATCAGTGTATTGAATATATGTTATATAAGTTTACAGCAATGAATGCTTTGTCTGACATAGCATCAACAAGATATAAAGTTGACTGGTTTATGTGTTCACATAAATATTATGAAAGAAACATTGCATCAAACAGATTCGCAATATAATGCTATATAAGCTAAGAAGCATTCTTCAATAGCCTGATTGGCTGAGAAAAAGGTTGAATACTAATAGAGAAAATACTTCAAAACTTTCTATAACTCTCAATGAACACTCGTCTTGTTACAAATATTCATACACATTAACCAGTATACCACAACTATCCTTATAAAAATAAGGATGCACTAATCTAAATTCTATCCTTCCTCAAATTGTATCTCTTTTATCCTTTCCCCTTTAATAAATCTTTTCCCAAATAATGAATCTTCTTAAACTACCTGCTTTATGCATCAATGAACGTACACGTACAAATGGGCTATCACGTGACAAATCAACAACACATCGTTCCTTCTAACTTTGTTGTATTTTCATTACTTTCTCTTTTATTACCTATTTACTGACACTAAATCTTATAATGCCTGAAATTGTATCTCAAAATAGTTTCCTGACCAAAACTATAATAATCAATATAAAATCTACTTATTTCTCATGAATGTCCAGTTATCGATATAGTGTATACTAATATGCTAATACGTTCTTGCGACACATACACACACACACCAGTCCCAAATACTTTCTTTCAGGTAAGTGAAAGTTTAGTTTGCAACTCAAAAACTTCTATAACCGACATTTATGGTTGACTCCAAAGTCATTATTTCTTATTTACCGTAACACTTACTTCTTGACAGGACAAAACATGGAACTGATAGAATGACTGAAGACATATTTGCCCCAGCAAAACTTCCCTGGCTTCTTTCCACTGAGAAGATTGCACCTTTTTTTTCAGTTGGCGATATGTCGGGTGCGGTCTTTGCATTAATTAACCTGCATAACTTAAGAACAAATTTGCATACATAGTTACGGTGTCTTTAAAAGACCAAATGAAAACTAGCTGAGCAAACTTTGCTCGCCAGAAAATACATGTACAAATTAAACAATCTTTAAATAAGCTTTCGTTTGCCTGACAAAAAAAAAGGAATTGATCGACTTAAAGCTTTTACTGAATGAAACATTCCCGTTTTTCACTGTTTGGGGGGTTTGGATTTCTAACCGAAATGAAATTTGACGATATTTTGAAGAGTGTCGGTGAGTTTGGATGGTATCAGCGCCGTCTATACGTCATCGCGGTCATTTTGAATTTTACAATTTCATGGGCTGTAATGATATCTGTCTTCATCAATGTACCCGCTGATCACTGGTGTGCGGTAAGAAAAACATTCTTTAATAACCATTTCGGGTCTTCCATATTTCTTGATGACAGTTACTACAGTTTTACAAAATTTAGTCAGTTGCCTCTATTTCTGATATACTTACAGACCATTATTTACGTGATTTGTTATGCCTCCGCCCACCGTAGGTGGTGCCGGAGGCATTATGTTTTCGGGTCGTCCGTCCGTCCCCTTTCGTTCTCGCGATAACTTCAAAACCGTTTTTTGGATCAGTTTGTAACTTGGCCCATGTATGCATATGGGAGGGACGATGAACTGATTAGATTTTGGGGTCTCAAGGTCAAAGGTCAAAGATCATAGAGGTCATTATATACATAAAAATGGTTCGTTCTTGCACTAACTTCAGAACTGTTTGACGGATCAGCTTCTAACTTGGCCCATGTATGCATCCAGCTCCTGATCAGCTCTACAACATACTTCCCTAAGGCTATAACCAATAAGCATAGTATTTGCAGGGCGTGGTAGCAGGGCGTGGTAGTTGTATCCAAATTCACTTCCTGGGGCGTTCCTGGGGCGTTTCACCCAATGCAAACATGCCCTTGAAACTTGAAAATTATTTTTAATTTACCTCGTGTCTCCCCTTATGCTTCTTTTTATTTTTTCCTAAATTGGCTTAGCATTTTCAAAGGATTTAAGTATCCTACTTATTTTTTGTGATTGTCTATATCTGAGCCAGATTTTCGAATAAATTTAGCTCTTATCTATTTTTCGGGTTACACCCATACTTTGAAATTTTGACTGGGAGAATAGTCGCGATGCTTTGCATTTTTGCTTCATAGACTATTGTGATTATCACAATGAATGTATAGTATCAGTAAAACGATCCGATTAGATTTGAAACCCGAAGGTACATACTACACCTGGTACCGACCATTATAAAATATTATTTCTTGAAATCAACAAAGATTTTTTTTTTTTCCTAAATTGGCTTAGCATTCTCAAAGGATTTAAGTATCCTACTTATTTTTTTGTGATTGTCTATATATGAGCCAGATTTCGAATAAATTAAGCTCTTAATTGTTTTTCGGGTTACAATACATACTTTGAAATTTTGACTTGCAGAATAGTCACGATGCTTTACATTTTTGCTTCATAAACTATTGTGATTATCACAATGAATGTAGTAACAGTAAAACGATCCGATTAGATTTGAAACTCGAAGGTATATATTACACCTTGTATTGACCAGTATCCTACTTATTTTTTTTTTTTATGATTGTCTATATCTGAGCCCGATTTTGAATAAATTAAGCTCTTATTTGTTTTTCGGGTTGCAATGTCGTGTGTTGGGGGCCGGAGGGGCGTAGACCCTGTGTTAAAACATATGAGTTGGCGCCCTTCTGGCTCTAAACGGGCGATATATACTTTGAAATTTTGACTGGGAGAATGGTCGCGAGGCTTTACATTTTTTACTTCATAAACTATTGTGATGATCGCCTTAGGAGATAACGGCTTGTGTTTAGATTTCAAACGTTAAAACGACTCTGAATAGTCTTTTTTAATTGCATTCTCAGCCTTTTTCTGAAAAAAAAAAAATCAATCAACAAAGATTTATATGGAGTCCACTCTCCTGTGAACTATTATGCAATTGGTGTTTTACTCTTTATTTTGCTTCGGATCATACAAAACAATTTGTCTTTCGGCTATTCGACCTTGGTCAATGTAGGGCCTTTTTCTTAACATAGGTATTTAACTTGCTATGCCGGTCAATTACCTCAGGGTTTTTATAGCATCTCACTTATTCATTCTGTGTTTAACCCATAAGAACGAAATACCACAAATACGTGGTTTGGAATAGTATGGTATGAATCTTTACAGTACCATTGTCAATGTCATATGTTTGGTCGCCTCAATAGAACAAGGAGATGGGGTCTGCGTTTAACTAAACAAACAAAATAATCTAAACAGTACTTTTTAATTGCATTCTCAGCCTTATCCTGAAAATAACAAACCAATAAGACGTATATTGAGGCCACATTCTCCCAAACTTTTGACCCCAATGGTATAACAATGTATTGTACTCCTTTGTTATTTAACATATAACCATGTATTGTACTCCTGTGCTATGTACTTCGTACCGAAACTGAACAGATTGCCTTTTGACAATTGACTTCAGTCGATGTGTACCGTACATAAGTATTCAGATTGCTATATGCCGGTCAGTCACCTCCAATTCTGTTATTTAAGTACTCATACTGATGTTAATCGCTCTAGGTGTTTCTTTTCTCTTTTAGAAATTGAAAACCATATAATCATGTATTGTTATGTCAACAAACAGCTCTACTTTTTCCCAATTTGTAATTTCAGCATCCTTACAGCAAATTCTGCTGCACTCATTTGCTGCCTTTCTTTCGCCATTACACTTGCAAGAACAAACCAACTGCACTATACTTATTATTTCCAAACATGCTCGTGTACTGCTCCATCCCGAAGTCTAAAAAATTACGCAACTATCCTTTTGTACTAGGTTTCCCTATAGACTCATTGCTACATACTGTGTACAGCCTTTGCCTCATACTTTGTAATGAGAACAATTACACACATTTTCTTTTCAATTTCAGCGACCTACAGGGTATACCCGGTCACTGGTCCATACCTGAATTAAACTATAGAATCTATATGCTATGGTTGTATTAAAACTGTTTCCTCCATATTTATATGCTGTATCTAATCAACAATTACTTATCCTTGGTACCCCCGGCAGACTGTTAAATAACCTTTTCTTTTTTTTTCTTTTGGCATTGAAAGATTGTATACTTTAATGTACTCTCTTTACTTTAATCTTTATAACACACCATGTACCCACCTTCACTGCGCACCCACGTGCACGCACAGCACAACAGGGCATAAGTTGAGGATAACGTAACGTCACACAATCTATCCACAAAAAATGAACAATGATGACCTTAATGATAATCAGGCCTTGAATATTCATAGTGATTACTATACAACTGAGGATTTTAACACTAAGTTTAATTCTTTAAATGCAGGAAACAATGATACTTCTACAAATGGACTTAGTCTAATTCATCTAAACACTAGAAGCTTGAACAAAAGTTTTGATAATTTCAATTTACTTCAGTCAGTCCTTAAAAATTTTCAGTTTTCCCTAATCGCATTGACGGAAACGTGGTTGAATCATAATTCTCCACCTATATATGATATTCCAAATTATGATCTCTTTCGAGTAGATCGCCAGATTGGAAGAGGCGGTGGGGTAGCCGTCTATATTCATAAAGACTTAAAATATAAGCTAAGACCGGACATACACATTGAAGATGCTGAAGACTTATTCCTAAAACTGATAGATAGTAAATCAAAAAACACAGTAGTTGGAGTTGTATACAGACCACCAAACAATAAAACTGAATCATTTTTACAAAGCATAGACGTTTGCCTTGATAAAATTTCCACAGAAAACAAATTCAAATACATTGTAGGAGACTTTAATATTGATTTTTCAACCCCTCACAGTTACCACTGCCTTCAACTTATAAACATCTTGTCATCCCATTCTCTCCATTCACATAACGATAAACCAACCAGGATTACCAGCTCAACAGAATCAATAATCGATAATATTTTCTCTAATGATCCTATTAATAAAGACAATGGTGTACTGTATTATGACATTTCTGACCATCTTCCTGTATTCATGATAACTAGAGTAAAGCAAATTGTACCGGAGAAAAAAAAAATAGTTTTCGAATGCAAAGGGCTGAAACAAAACAAAATATAGATGCATTTATTAATGATTTATATGAAGAAGCATGGCAGGACGTATTCTATGAAGATGACGTCAATAAAGCCTATGAATTTTTTATTAATAAGCTCTCATATTATTATAACAAAAACATCATTTTACAAAAAATAAAGTTACATAAAAACCGTAGTAAACATCCTTGGATTACACGAGGAATTATTAAATCAATACATAATAGAAATATCTTATATAAAAAATCACTACGTCAACCAAATACCGAGAATCATACAAAATACACTAAATACCGTAATAAATTAACAACAGTTATCCGCATTTCTCGTAAATTATACTTCTCACGAACAATTGAAAACAATAAAAATAACACGGGTTCCCTTTGGAAAACTGTAAATAATATACTCGGTCGCCAGAAAGACTCTCACCCTATAATAGAATTCACTCATAATAACCGTGTTATCAATAACCCTGATGAAATAGCACATTCTTTTAACAATTTCTTTATAAATATTGGACCAGATTTAGCATCAAAAATTCAAACAGACCATGGACATTTTTCCCAATACCTTCCAAACAATTACGACGCCTCTTTGTTTTTAATCCAACTAATGACCATGAGATTTTAGAAATTGTCCGATTATTAAATGATACAAAATCAAGTGGACATGATGAAATAAGCGTTCATCTCCTAAAACAAATTATTTATTACATAACATCTCCCCTCACTCACATCTTTAATTTATCCCTCTCCTCGGGAATATTTCCTGATGCACTGAAAATTGCGAAAGTAATTCCCATCCATAAAAAAGATGATCCATCTTTAATAAGTAACTATCGTCCGATTTCTTTACTGTCAAGCATATCCAAAATACTGGGAAAAATTGGCTACAAGAGATTATATTCTTTTTTGGCTACAAATAATGTACTTACTCCCAACCAATATGGATTCCGAAAGAACCTTTCAACTGACTATGCAATCCTTGAATTAATTGATAAAATTACTAAATCTCTCTCTAAAAAGGAGCACACAATTGGAATTTTTATGGACCTTTCGAAAGCATTCGATACCATTGATCATTCAATTCTAATACAAAAGCTTAGGCATTATGGAATAAGGGGAAATACCCTCTCTTGGTTTAAAAGTTACATTTCCAATAGATCCCAATTTGTTCAATATAATAATAGTAGATCACAAACATCCACTATAAAATGTGGCGTTCCCCAAGGATCCATTTTGTGCCCACTCCTCTTTCTAATTTATGTTAACGACATTGTTCATTCTGCGCCATCATTATCATATATATTATTTGCAGATGACACTAATGTATTTCATTCCCATAAGGATTTAAATGAACTAATTGAAACAATTAATACACAATTAATCAATATATCCCATTGGTTTAAATGCAATAAACTTTCGTTAAATATAAGCAAAACTAACTTCATACACTTTAAGACTGCGAGTTCAGCAAATTTTTTCCACGACGATATAATAATTGACGATGTTACCCTTACTAGTAAAGATTCAACAAAATTCTTGGGGGTGTTAATAGATTCCAATTTAACGTGGAAAAATCACATTGATAATATATCATCTAACATGTCAAGAGGAGTAGGTATATTAAACAAACTAAAAGACAGTTTACCTCAAAAATCCTTATTTATATTGTATAATGCGCTAGTTTATCCGTATTTATCTTACTGTAACCTGGCATGGGAAATTCCTACAAAACAAGACTCAATTCATTACTTTTACTCCAGAAAAAAGCGCTGCGCATTTGTACGTCTTCGCACTATTTAGCAAACACAGATCCGTTATTTTACAAACTCAAAACACTTAAAATAAATGACATTCATGTATTCCAAACGGCTATTTTTATGTTTAAATTCTCGAAACAATCTCTACCTAGTACTCTTCAAAATGCTTTCACTCAAAACTCTAGCATTCATTCCTATCCAACTCGTCATTCTTCTGATATTCACTTGAACAATCCCAGACTATTCATAGCGCAAAAAACTATTAGACACAATGGTCCTGATATATGGAACTCACTACCTGGAAATATAAAAACTGCCTCTTCTCATTTTTCTTTTAAAGCTCTAATGAAGAAACATCTGCTGCTAAATTACAACCATGAATGATTGCTTTGAATATCGACCCCTGATTGTCCTGTATCCCTTGTTATCCTTAAACCAAACTCAATTTCCCTCCATACAATTACATTCTCCGCAAAACCATAATCCCCAGCTATATGCACTTTGCACCTGCGCACTCACGGCACAGATATATGCAATTCCCTTAAAATTACAATATGGCGAGTTATAAGTAAATCTCAATGTATGCAATTTTCTTGAATTTACAATATGGCAAATTATTTCTATATATATTTCCTGAATCCTCATCTATACGCATGCAATTCTGGGCTGCTATCGTCTTAAGCATTTGCTTATGATAGTTTTGCCCTCTGCATTTTGTAAATAATTGTACCTACATCATCAAATGTTTTATATAGAATTATATCCATACTCACTGTATTATTGGTACGTGTATATAATATTATTATCACTGTAAGATGATTTGCATTCATGATGTAACACTCAATTATTTCTATGTAAGTTTATCGCCTCATCCATTATATGTTACGTTTGAAAGCAACGGTTGTTTACATTGATTATGAAATAAATGCAGAAAAGCATCTGCAAACAAACAAAAAAAATATGTGAGGGACGATGAACTGATTAGATTTTAGGGTCTCAAGGTCAAAGTTCAAAGGTCATAGAGGTCATTATATACATAAAATGGTTCGTTCTTGTGATAACTTAGGAATGGAGAGAATGGGATGACAAGATGTTTATAAGTTGAAGGCAGTGGTAACTGTGAGGGGTTGAAAAATCAATATTAAAGTCTCCTACAATGTATTTGAATTTGTTTTCTGTGGAAATTTTATCAAGGCAAACGTCTATACTTTGTAAAAAATGATTCAGTTTTATTGTTTGGTGGTCTGTATACAACTCCAACTACTGTGTTTTTTGATTTACTATGTATCAGTTCAAGGAATAAGTCTTCAGCATCTTCAATGTGTATGTCCGGTCTTACCTTATATTTTAAGTCTTTATGAATATAGACGGCTACCCCACCGCCTCTTCCAATCTGGCGATCTACTCGAAAGAGATCATAATTTGGAATATCATATATAGGTGGAGAATTATGATTCAACCACGTTTCCGTCAATGCGATTAGGGAAAACTGAAAATTTTTAAGGACTGACAGAAGTAAATTGAAATTATCAAAACTTTTGTTCAAGCTTCTAGTGTTTAGATGAATTAGACTAAGTCCATTTGTAGAAGTATCATTGTTTCCTGCATTTAAAGAATTAAACTTAGTGTTAAAATCCTCAGTTGTATCGTAATCACTATAAATATTCAAGGCCTGATTATTATTAAGGTCATCATTGTTCATTTTTTGTGGATGGATTGTGTGACGTTATCCTCATCTTATGCCCTGTTGTGCTGTGCGTGCACGTGGGTGCGCAGTGAAGGTGGGTACATGGTGTGTTATAAAGATTAAAGTAAAGAGAGTACATTAAAGTATACAATCTTTCAATGCCAAAAGAAAGAAAAAAAAAGAAAAGGTTATTTGACAGTCTGCCGGGGGTACCAAGGATAAGTAATTGTTGATTAGATACAGCATATAAATATGGAGGAAACAGTTTTAATACAACCATAGCATATAGATTCTATAGTTTAATTCAGGTATGGACCAGTGACCGGGTAGACCCTGTAGGTCGCTGAAATTGAAAAGAAAATGTGTGTAATTGTTCTCATTACAAAGTATGAGGCAAAGGCTGTACACAGTATGTAGCAATGAGTCTATATAGGGAAACCTAGTACAAAAGGATAGTTGCGTAATTTTTTAGACTTCGGGATGGAGCAGTACACGAGCATGTTTGGAAATAATAAGTGTAGTGCAGTTGGTTTGTTCTTGCAAGTGTAATGGCGAAAGAAAGGCAGCAAATGAGTGCAGCAGAATTTGCTGTAAGGATGCTGAAATTACAAATTGGGAAAAAGTAGAGCTGTTTGTTGACATAACAATACATGATTATATGGTTTTCAATTTCTAAAAGAGAAAAGAAACACCTAGAGCGATTAACATCAGTATGAGTACTTAAATGACAGAATTGGAGGTGACTGACCGGCATATAGCAATCTGAATACTTATGTAAGGTACACATCGACTGAAATCAATTGTCAAAAGGCAATCTGTTCAGTTTCGGTACGAAGTACATAGCACAGGAGTACAATACATGGTTATATGTTAAATAACAAAGGAGTACAATACATTGTTATACCATTGGGGTCAAAAGTTTGGGAGAATGTGGCCTCAATATACGTCTTATTGGTTTGTTACTTTCAGGATAAGGCTGAGAATGCAATTAAAAAGTACTGTTTAGATTTGTTTGTTTAGTTAAACGCAGACCCCATCTCCTTGTGGCGACCAAACATATGACATTGACAATGGTACTGTGAAGATTCATACCATACTATTCCAAACCACGTATTTGTGGTATTTCGTTCTTATGGGTTAAACACAGAATGAATAAGTGAGATGCTATAAAAACCCTGAGGTAATTGACCGGCATAGCAAGTTAAATACCTATGTATAGAAAAAGGCCCTACATTGACCAAGGTCGAATAGCCGAAAGACAAATAATTGTTTTGTATAATCCGACATGCTACTCATCTAAATTGAAAAATGAAATCCGTTTGCAATAAATACGTATCAAAATATTTTTAAAATAATATTTTCCCCAGGTATTCATGTCCAAAACAGTCTGCTCAGCTCCGCCCCCTTTTAAACCCCGAATTCTCGTTCCGCGAGCATGATTGACGTGTGACGTCACAAACCGACATTGCCGATGCTTGTTGACAATATTGCATATGTATCACATGTGCAAACTAACTTGCTGTTGTATATAGGCTACCACCTCGAAAACCACCTCTAAAGCGAAGTATGCCGCAACGCTGCGTTGCTGCCGGTTGCAGCAACACCACAAAGGAGGGTGTCAGTCTACATTTATTCCCTAAAGACCCAAATATAAGAAGGAAATGGACCGCAAAAGTAAAATTAACTCGCGCCCACTGGAAGGGGCCGAGTGACCGCAGTGTTGTGTGCTCCGAGCACTTTTGTGCGGAGGACTTCGTCGATAGCACGGGGCTGCATGCGGCGTTTGGCATCAAGAAGAGGCCGTCCCTGAAACAAGTTTGATCATACATGTATCAATAATATGAAATTTGGCGACTCTGAGCTTTACCTCACAAGCACCTCTCTCAATTAGTCTTTACTATTAAAAATTTTTGTTCTTGATGAAGAAAAAGATCTTTCTCCATAAAGAGGGTGTGATAAAAATGTTTATCATGGTAGAGTGGAAACTCAGTATAAAGAGGTCTGATACAACAATATTCCTGATATAACAAGGTAATATTCTGGTCTCAACTCTTTATATTTTTTTTTTTTTAAACTGATATAACGAGATTCTGGATTTAACCAGGTAATTTTAATAGTCCCAAGGACCTCGTTATACTAAGTTTCCACCGTATATTTAATATTGATTTTTGTGACCACCCTGAATGTAGTGAAAATATAATTGGCAATTTTCAACCTACAACCCCCCCCCCCCCCCCCCCCTCCCCGGCAGGAAAAAGGACAGAAAAAAACTATTTTCCAATGATTCCCTCTCTCTCTTTCACCATTTCTTCTCTTGTGCTTTCCCTCCATTTCTCCCTCTTTATGCCCAAAATTCTCCACTTTCACACATCTTCCTCAACTTTTTTATCTCTCCCTTTTTCCCCAGTGATTCCCTCTCTTTTTCACTATTTCTTCTCTTGTGCTTTCTGTCTCCCTTTCTCCTTCTTTTTGCCCAATATTCTCCAATTACACACATCTTCCTCAACTTTTTTATCTCTCCCTTTTTCCCCCAGTGATTCCCTCTCTTTTTCACTATTTCTTCTCTTGTGCTTTCTGTCTCCCTTTCTCCTTCTTTTTGCCCAATATTCTCCGATTACACACATCTCCTCTCAACTTTTTATCTCTCTTTTTTTTCTTTTTCCATTCTGCCAATTGTTGGTTTTGATCTCATTCACGCACTCACACCTTTCTTTTCAATTGTTAGTTTCATTCACGACAAGCCTTGCATAGTAAATATGTTTGAGCTCTTCCAGAGATGACAAAAATATTCAATTGATTTGAAATATATGATTACTTCTGGAGAAATGAAGATATAGATGTTGTATCCAGGAAATGGTTGTCTTAGAATTGAACATCAAAAATTTAATAAAGGAGAATGCCCACCCCCCCCCCCCCCCAAAAAAAAAACATAACAAAACAAAACAAACAAAACTGATTAGCTTCCAAAGTGTGTTTCATTAACAAATTAAACAACAAATGCCATAAAAAAATAACAGACCTCATATGGCATTAACAATAGAGTTATCATTCTTAACTGAGATACATGTATCTTTACAACATCAATTACAAAAAATGCTCTGGGCAAATACTTAGATGTGACGAAACTCAGACCAGCTGCAGCTGGATTGTTTTGCGTTTGTGAACTCAGTTACCCAATTCCAATTTTATTTCTGACAGTGAAAATGAATATTCTAAATAAGCCTCCTAGACTCCTCTTTTCCTCTGATACTTGAACCAAAAACAGCAATATAATTTTTACCATATTGTCACAGTGTAGCACACCCTCATGTAATAAACCCAACTTTCAGGGAAACTGATATCCATGTATAGGAATTAAATATCATGAAAAGATAGAAATGACGTACTAGCATTTTCAACATTTCTTATAAACAGTTATGTACATGATAAATGTATATGCTATCTAAGCGTTATCAAGTTAACAACTAGACCAACATATATAAGTACATAATAATAAATACAACAATCAATCAAATGAAAGAAGAAAAAAAAACCTGTAGAAAAAATAATGTCAATTTGAAAAGAAATATGATGTGAAGCAACAATAATGATGATCACATGAATGACCCGAGTAAATAAAAAAAAAATCGCCAAACCTTTAAAAAAAATCGCTCAGTAAGGGGTTATGGGGTCCAGTTTCCCTCCATAATTCCCTGACAAGCCAAAAAAAAAAAGTCTTCACTCTAAAAAGGGGGGGGGCACAATCGAGAAAATGGCGGCGGATCGTCTATGGTCAAAATTCATACTTCTCTTCCAAAAGGGGGGGCACGGGCCGGCTGTGCCCCCCCCCCCCCCCCTGGATCCGCCAATGGTTCTGATGGAAATGCTGCACGGATTCTTGTCACGGCACAAGATGGAAGAGGAACACGTTCTGCCCTGCCCAGGAAACCCCAACACCATCTTACAAGCTGCCTATAGGCCACATGCCTGGCTTTCCTATAAAAGATTTTTTTTTAAAGAGTACAAAGGAAACTATGATTAGACAACTTCAAAACAATGCACAGTGTAGTCTATGACGTAGGTGATAGTGAGGTAACTTTAACTTTGAACTTCACAAATAAACAATAGCAGATTAGCTAATAATTTAGTTGTCAACATCGCAGTGTAAAATGTTGTGATGGGGAAAGAGGAAACAAACGTTAATCTGCACATAGGACAAGAAAATACATGTACACTGCAAATAGAATAATCTTCCTCTATTTACATTAAGGCTAAAACGTTATTTTTCTTTTATAGAATATCGTAATATTAATTTCATAAGGAGCCAAATTGGCATTTTGCATCCAAACTGCTTTATATAATACAGGAATACTGCAGTAAGGATATGGTGTACTCACTGATTTTCAGTTGCATCCTGCCTTGCCTGTCCGCCACACTGCTGCCGATACAGATAGTAAGCAGTTTCCATCACGTACCGGTCCAGACACACTGGATGAAACCCTGGGTGGAGAAGAAGAAGAAGAAGAAGAAGAAGATCATATCTATTGTCAACTATAACGGTACCTAGACTTACTTAGTGTAGCAGCACAAAGAAAACAAGCAAGATAACAGGAGAGCTAAGAGTTTTCTGGATATCAATGTTAGAATTTACTAGAATCAAACGCTACCACCCCATGCACCAGTAAAACTGCCCATGCAAGCGCAAGCCCAGGCAGGGTCAGCAGGCGAACAACCAAACGGCGCGGCGTGTACCCTTGCGCACATCGAGCTCACTGCCTCGATCAGCGAAGTATCAGCTCAGCCTCTCGGGCAATTTGCAAGCGTAAACAAGATTCATAATACGTGGATATGCGTGAATTAAACTTTAATCGGTAATTTATTATCAAGAAATAATTACCAGTTGTTATTCCCAAGTCTCCCGTCGATATCCTCTCCGTTATTAAAATCAGGGACGTCTCTGTCATCATCAGAATCTTGCCCAGAATCCGACATGTCTGGTTCAAACATATAGTATACGGCCGGGCCCCTAATTCCTCTTCAATTTCTTCTGGGACTTGATGCTCCAAATCAGATATATCTCATCCTGAATAAGTGTCCTCGCTGTCCGAAGAAGATGCCATCGTTGATGTAGGATTTTGTCTTTAAAAAGCTAAAATGAAGGGCTGAAATGGCACGAAGTCGAAGGGATCTACACGAAGTTCAATAGCCTATAACACACACACATCGATACTGATCCAGCTTGTGTGAGTCGAGCGTTCTGCGAGTGACGTCACATGACGTCATCGATCGCTGGACCGATTTTCCAAAATTGTTAGGGGCGTTCCCAGTTATTTTTTTATTTTCAAGTTTACAGATTAATGAATGGAATTCAGGTAATATGGTTGACAGATCTGGATTCACAGTAGAAAAGTCTATTAAATGAAGTTCCTTTGTAATTCCATAAAAGGGAACCTTTAATGCCCGCCAGTTGTGTCAATTCCAACAGTTTTGGCACTTGGCTCTCATTCTCGCATCTCACAATCAACAGGTTTCTTTCTTTCACTATACCTTCTACTCTTCCAACAAGATCATGAATTTGTTTTACAACCTTTACCGGGTTGGCTCTGCACACATTTTTATTTTCCAATCCTACAATAACTACTTTCCTACTTGAATGAGTCGGAGTCGAGAGGGACAATTTGGGTATTTTGTTGTTCTTTTCATGCAACATTCCATCACTATTGCTTCTATTTCTTGGCCTCTTTTTCGATTTCACCGATCTCTTATGTACTGTATTCCATGAACAATCAGCAATGTCATCACTGTCTTCGGGGACGGTAGTACCGTCAGAAGATATAACCTCCCCTACATCTCTACATAAATTTCTCCGTAACGGCCGTAATATATTTCTCTTCTCCCGAAGATATAGAAGAGACAGAAGACATCATATTAAGCTTTCAATAGCGCATAATTAAAATTAGTAAGATCAATGAAAAGTCTTACCTGTTAAGGATGTGTTACTATAAATTGTTAATCTTACGTGGATGGAGGGATGAAAATGAGGGCATAAATCACCACAGGATCGTCACTCTGGGTAACCTAGACCTTTGCCCCGACTACAGTGACGACTTGATACGCCAAATGGTTCGAAGTCAGACTCCAACAACAAATTTGCTTCGGTGCAAACTGGTATAGTCCAAAGGGCTGGATACGGCTCGGGATTGACTCAGCTGCCGTCGAGCTAAGAGGGGTGCGGCTGGTTCGAAATTCCCGCCAAAACTTATATATAAAAAAAAAAAATTCAATTCGGCCATAGAGGGCAGTCTTCATAATTTATTCCTGGACCTGTCACCTAGTCCTAGTTCTCTTCCTCACTCCCTCTCTTTGACTTTGGCATGTCTGGCCTTTCTTCAATAATATCTCCATTTCCTGCTAGTATCACTTTATCCTCTCTTCTACTTGCTATTCATCTGTCCTTTATCTTTCTCGTGCTCGTATTAATCATTCTATCATTCCAACATTCAACCTGACCGTCTACTATAAGCTCCGGTGGACTTCTGGAACCCTACTCCAACACACACATATGGGATCATAGGCGATGGATTTAGTTTCAACGCTCTTTATAATCAACTTTCCAAATCACTTTACATACCATCAACTGTGCATCAAATATCCTGAATTTGACCCAATGTTCCTTACATCCTAGTGTTTACAAAGGTGCAATCCCATGTCCTGAAAGGGTGTTTAAATGTCTAAAACTAAGGCTGAAAAGAGTTGAAAAAGAGGTTAAAAAACTTGTATTTTTTCCGTAACTTGTCCATCTTGATTCCCAAGTCTCTGCCTTTGCCGCCAGATGGCGCTCTTTCGATTAATTGGCAGTAACACTTTATTTAGAATTTTACTTCTCAGTTCATTCACCCTTTTTTATCGAGGTTATCACATAACAACTTTACTACTAGGACCGTCTACAACAGCTGTTCAATAGGGGACCACTTTCTATAATGAAGGTGTTCTTTATTCTTTCCTTTTCCAATACATAATTCTGTATATCTGATGTTTCGAATAAGAGCAATAAGACCACCTAGATTGACTACCAAGTTTTTACATTTCTGATTATATATGTATCTTTTATATAACAATACGAACAACATCCTGTGAAGACCTTTCCAGTCTTTTATGAATCCCAACATTACTCTTCTCTGAGTAAAATCCTCAAACGAAGCACGGAATTTTAGTGCAATTTTGTCCACAAACTCATGTCTTAACTGTGATACAACATTGCAGTCATAGAAAACATGTATTGGAGTTTCAAGGGATGTCTGACAGAGACAACAGAGTTCACTTTCCACTATTTTCATTTTGTACAATCTGTCGTTAGTGTACAAAATGTTGTTTAAGAGTTTAAACTGAAAAGCTCGCATTTTAACTTCTATTGTACATTGGAATGGTAACAAATAAATTTGGGACAACTCCTCCTCTTGAACCCCATACTGGATAAAAAAAATTGTGTTCACAAACAGATCTAGCTTTATACTCATTTACAAACTCTTTATATATACTCTTGGTCTTGAACTTGTGAAACTCTGATGACAGAAGTTCTAATTGTTTCTGTTCTTCATCTAAGTTACTCCAAAGCATTTCAAGTAGCAATGGATTAAATGTACTCTTCCAATGTCTGCTTATCGACTGCACTATTGCCATATATATTTAATACAAGTTTGATACCCCTCTTTCTTTCCAAGATTCGAATTGAACAATTTCGCCATTATGATTGAAAATTTGATAAACAGTATAACCGTGCATCATGTAGTGGCTTGCAATATAAAGATTTGCTATCCACTAAAATATGTTTGTTATTCCATACACATTGCATGAGTATACTTGTCTGGTTTGTGTCATCCCCTCGAAATTGCTGATGTACATGTAGTTTCGACCATGCTGCTTTTAACATATTACAATAGACTGTAGGAATGCTGTGTGTTCGTAGATATTTTATAGAATAATTGCTCATAAATATTGTTTTCCACCAAATCTCTTTAAAAAATATTCAAACAATAGTATCCAGTGGTGGTTTGTTCTTATGAAATATCTTTGAATCCATTTAACTAGCTGAGTATCTATCATACACTGTATATATTAGGAAACTTAAGTCCACCTTCAGAATAATCTGCAAACATGTTCGCCCTTGATATATCAACCTTTCAACTTCCTTTAAAAACTCTGCAGGCATTTCAGTATTTGACAATAGATATATTATTTCTGACATAACAAAAGTTTTCAAAATTTGAATCTTTCCAATAAATTTCAGGCCTCTATTCTTCCACTTTAAAAATATACCTTTTATTTCGTTCAAACGAATGTCAAAATTTCTTCTCCTAGCTTCTAGTTTATCAAAGGAAAAATATATGTCTAAGATTTGAATACCCTTCTCGGGCCATTTAATGTCGTTCACCTTTTCTCCAAGGCATTGGCGGATCCAGGGGGGCACAGCCGGCCCGTGCCCCCCCCCCCCCCCCTTGGGAGAGAAGTATGAATTTTGACCATAGACGATCCGCCATTTTCTCGATTGTGCCCCCCTTTTAGAGTGAAGACCTTTATTTTTTTTTTTTTTTTATTGCTTGTCAGGGAATTATGGAGGGAAAGTGGGCCCCCATAACCCCTTACTGAGCGATTTTTGAAGGTTTGGCGAAAAAAAAAAAATTGTCCCTCAAAATTATATGCTTCTAAACAATTGATCAGAAATGCATGACTAATGGAATCAAACGCTTTAGTCAAATCTAATGCTGCAATGATGCCTGGCATATCTTCCTCTTCAGCATAATACATTAGATCAGATATCAGCCTAATCCCCTCCCCCATGTATCTTCCTTTAATAAAAGCAGTTTGCTGACTGTCAACTAATTTTCCTATAACACTTGATATTCTTTTGGCCAACCACTCTGAAACTATCTTTGCATCTACATTTAAAAGTGTAATTGGACGCCAATTGCTCAGAATTATCTTGTCTTTGTTTGGTTTGGGGATTAATTTAATCACACCTTGTCTTTGTGAGACAGACATGAGTTCCTTTTCATGCGCAAAATTAAAAGCTTCAACCAAATGTTTTGAGATCAAAGGCCCGAAATTCACATAAAATTCAACAGTTAGTCCATCATTTCCTGGGGTTTTGTTTTTTGCCATTTCAACAGTTCATTTCTAACTTCAGAACTTTTTATCTTGCCTTCCCATGAGGCTTGCTCATCTTCTGTGCGTTGTTCAACCTTGGTTTGCTCAATGTACTCTCTACAAACTGTTTCAGACACCTGATCTTTATTCTCAAATAACTTGTGAAAGGATTCTTTTACAAAATTTTGAATTTCTGCTGCCTTATCAATGTTACCATTGTCTGTATTTAATACCTCAATATTTGCTCTTTGTGCCTGACCTTTCTCTAGTGAAAAAATATTTTGTACTCTTCTCTCCTTTCTAATACCAAGTACATCTTGACCTCAAGATTGCCCCACCGGCAAAATAATCATATATTTTATGTAATTCCTGCTCAATTTCCATTTTTCTGTCCACAACATCATCTCTCCTTTCTTGATCTTTTTCATTTATTTCCATCAGTTCTTTTTCCTATTCCTTTCGTCTCTCTTCTTTCTCACATTTTTTCTTTTTCGAGAATGGAAGAGTGAAATCTCTTATTTTA
Organism: Heliocidaris erythrogramma; assembly: GCA_025617745.1. Lineage (NCBI taxonomy): Eukaryota > Metazoa > Echinodermata > Echinoidea > Camarodonta > Echinometridae > Heliocidaris > Heliocidaris erythrogramma. The sequence continues at coordinate 21,403,383 of CM046858.1, forward strand.
AACTTCAACCAATCCCACAACATCCCTTTATCACTCATGTCTTCATTATGAAGACATCAGTAAGAATTACCCCATATGGGTAAATGGTTATGACATAACCATTTACCCATATGGGGTAATTCTTACTGAGGGCTTCAAGATAATCTTTATCATTCTTTATCATTCAATAAGCTATTATTGAATTTCCAATATTATGGGCCAGAAACTTGTTTCTTAATCTGTATATTCAAGCTGACATAATCATGATCAGATAACACACTTGGTAAGATATCATTTTCCACTATCATACTTTGCAACGGCTCATGGATTAACCAAAAATCTAATCTTGATTGCACATGAGGATTGTATCTTCTCCATGTAAATCCTTTTGTTCTCAAGTTTCTAGACCTGCATATATCAATCAATCCAAACTGTCTTTTAAAATTTTCAATTAATAAAGAGGAGTGTTTCCAGATTGTTTTCATTGAACCCCCTTCCATATCAAGCTCTAAATTTTGAATAGAATTAAAATCTCCACCCAACAAGAGAACTTGTCTCACATTAAGGTGCTCTTTCAGGGCTTAGTTCCACATTCTTAAAGAATTCCACATGATCTTTTTCATTGTTTGGCGCATATATGTTACATACAACATAAACCTTCTTATAGATTTCCACTTTAACTAACAGAAATCTTCCCATTGTATCCTTCACTGAGTCCGATACTGTAACATCTGGATTTTTTTATTGTTTATACTTACTGAACTACAAAAGAAACGTCGCACTTTTCAAATTGATATCTTTTATACATGATATTGGAATTTGATACGTAAAATCACATTTTATGCTTTTTTAACATCACAGATATGGCATTGACCGTCCATAACACATCATCATAAGAAAATGTGATTTCTGTGTAGGATTAAAACTCATATCCTTTCCGTGAACATGGTAGTGCACTCGAGCGCAGCTTTTTGAAAAGCATGATGCACATGCACATCCTCTATCCAGTGGGTTTAAAAGGGACCCAAAACCTTCATCCTGCCATTCGTTTCCTGAGCGCTGTCACCATGCCACGTCTGACTCGAAACCAGAGGGAACAAGCCATCGGACGTCTTCATGCTGGCCAACGTCCTAGAGTCATTGCCAACGACTTCAATGCAGCGTTCGGACAGTAGAGAGACTGCGGGAGCGATACAATGCAACCAACAGCACCAACGATCGTCGGCGCAGTGGTCGTCCCAGGGTGACAACAGCACGTCAAGATCGTCTTTTGTAATAATATGATATCTTTTTTTAACTTTAGCATAAAATTGAAATATCGTTTTTTTGTTTTGAAATCCCCTAATCCATTAACATTATGTGTCATTAATTTCCAGTCCATATTTTAAGTTTAGTTTCTCTAAAGTTCCCACCATATCACAGTGTACAAACAAGCAATTACATAACAATACAAAAAACAATATAAACAACAAAACACAAAACAGTTCAGAGGTTGATCTTCCAGCCTCTGTTATGGAGTTCACTTGGCGCTCTGCTCCGTGAGTCTCATTTGTTCTTACTTCAATGAATGGTTTTCTATCATACACCTTTAACATTTTCAGTCTTTTTATGAGGTTATTTTTAACTTTCTGTTTGTCCTTTTTCTCATTGTGTTATTTGTTCTCTTTACTTCAATCCTGTTTGTTCTTCGTTTCTCCTTTCCAATATATAGCCAGCACTATATTACTTTTATCTTGTGGTTCCTTTTCCTCAACTATTATTCCGCTTTCTTGTGTGGGAAGGATTCACTTGATCTTATATTCAACCTCCTTCCCATTCTGTTGATCCTTGTAGAAAATGCGCGCTGGGAATTTGAAGTACACCATTCTGCTTCTGTTTTCCTCTTTCAGCTTTCAGTAACTTTTTTCCGTTGCTCTCGTATCTCCTTCGGAAGCATATCCTCTACGTAGATGGGGTGGTCCTTTCCTTCGTGTTGGTAGGGTTTCGACTTCAAAGGGCGACGGGCATTGCTCAAGATAAGGCTTCTCCTACTGTATCGATTGAAAGCCACTATGATTGGTCGGGGGCGACGGGTTCCTGATTTTGATGACGGGACTGCACCAGAGCGATGCCCTCTTTCACTTATCAAGCCTTCTTCCCCGATCTGCAGATGTGACACGGCGAAAGATTTAACGAGTTGTCCACAGTCATTTTGCTCTGCCCCGTCTGGAAAGCCATGGAACACAACTTGCTGTCAGGTCTTAACTGCTCACGCTGTTTCCCATTCTCTTTCTCTTGGGTTTGTATCTGATTTCTCAACAACTCAATTTCAAATTCACACCTGTTTTTCTTTCAATGTTTCTATTTCTTGTTTGTTACTGTCTATTTTGCTTAATGCAGTGTCTAATCGTTCAGAAAGATTAGAGTTCATTTCTTCAATCTTGTCGATTAGCGTAACAAGCAATCAGTAGTACTTGCCTTCTGGTTGCCGTTTGTTCTCCGTTTTCTGTCGACGTGTCCAGGGCTATGCCCTGTTGTTTCCACCCCGGTAGCTTCCGCGGTGAGTGAGAGTTGGTCTCCACTGCTTTGAACGTCAGTTCAATGCATGCACATGCAGAATAGTTATACTTCCAAAAATTCTAAGAGGGGAATAAACAAAATGCACAAATATCAGGGGAGCATTTCATCAAGCATTTTGTCAGTGATTTTTACTGACAAATTTGCTCTCAGCCAATCAGATGCAAGGATTTCAGTAGTTTATAACAGTTGTCGGTAAATATCACTGACAAAACGCTTGATGAAACGCTCCCAAGGTTCTCAGTTGTTCAAATTTTTCCAACAGGGTTTCAGCAATTTATTCGTCGTATTTTCATTTTTTCAAGGGATGCTCCTACCAATACAAACAGTGGCGTATCTAGGTATTATGGCGCCCGGGGCAAATAAAGAAGTTACGCACTCCTCGCCCCCCCCCCCCCCCCCCCCCCCCCCGCCCCATTGTCCAAACCTATCGACGTTATTGTACAAGCGAGGGAGCAAAGCGACCGGACGGCAATTTTTTTTTTGCATTTTTAACCCTAAAAATCACAATTTGTTGCGCATTTTACCCAGGAAATTTTGAAACTGACCACTGCAACTATGCGGTAGAGAGGTTCAAATTTTGTACCCTGATAAACGGTTTTCTATTCACTCCCTTCTAAAATTGGGAGCAAAATTAACGAAAACCTTTGAGAAATAGTCGAGGAATTTAGCAACTGAAAGTTGAGATTTCTTTCAAATGTTGAACCTCTGCAAATGCATGTTTTATGCATTTTATCTTATACTGGGGGCGCAATACTTAGCAAGAGGCAGATGAAACATGATACCAAGCAAAGCAACGACAATTATATCTTTATTTTTGAAATTTTCAACTTTAACGAGATAACAAATAAAATTGTTCCAAAGAAAGTCAAATTAGTAATAAATACAAAAATTATTGGCGCAATTCATAGCCATAATTAAAGAAAGGCCGACAAAATATTCGTACAGACACGACCGCACGGAGTGACTGATGATTCATTATTATCAACGTCCAATTATATTATAAAGCAACAACAAAAAAGAAGAAACAAACAAAAAGAGAGAATTATTATTTCGTTTTATATGTCCAAATTATTTTTTCAAATCTCTGTCGAGAGAAAAAAAGTACAAATTTCAAGACTTTTCAGGTTTCGTCTAGATCTAAACTTTGAACGATTGGGGGGAGTGTAACACCATTAGGGTGGCACAAATACTAAGTTAAACGCGATTATAAATCATCACTCTGTCAAAATGATAAGACAGTAGAATAGCAAATAAAACAAAGGCAGATAAAATTACAGGTATAACGACCCGCAATAGAACCTACCACCGATTGCCGAAGACCGGTCGCCTTCTTGAGGGACATTTTCTTCCATAGAATATCAAGAGTATATAATTTTCCAACTGTCATCATTCTCCAAAGATCTTGTGTGATCTTCGTGTTTTTAACAAAAATGAAGTTCGACGACATTTTGAAGAATGTTGGAGAGTTTGGACCCTACCAGCGCCGTGTCTACGTTATCTCGTTGATTTTCAAGTTCACCGTGGCATGGGCATCAATGTTATCGGTCTTCATCAATGCACCCGTCGACCACTGGTGTGCGGTGAGAATAAAAAAAGATGATGATACATGTACATGTACGTCCCGCGAACGGGTCTAATGTCACTTTCTCTTAAATAGTGATTAGGCCTACGAAGTACTTAGTTACTGAATTGAGACATTTTTTCAAACTTTCAAATGATATCTATATTTTGCTTCGTTCAAATATCTTATAAGGAAAATAAAAAGAGTTATAAGATTGTAATGATATTTTAAAATACTTCTCTTCGTTAGAAAAAACAACAACCCACCTGTAAAGAAAGAAAAAATGTCCAACTAAGTTTGATGACGAAATAAGCTATATCCATTTTGCCTAATAGCAATTAATCATGAGTAAATTCCACAACTTAAAAGGTGTATATTTTGATCTATTAATAGGCTACTAATATTATCGTCTACTCAATGATTAGTATAATTTTAATTTCCAGTTCATCTAAAGTTCGGTTCAGCTATTATCATATGGTATAATACGTTAGAAGAGAATTCAATTTCCAGATTTGTTGTTCGATAGGTGTTTTGATGTTTCAAAATAAATATGTAAAGTTTTGACGTAAACTCACATAAAAATCAAACATTTATTTTCTCCTTGTATCAAATGAATGTGTAATCTTTGTTTAGGTTGAGATATATAGAGGAAAGAGGTGAATTTCCCCCAAGCACGATGCTTGTTATGGGTTCGTCATCACGACATATTTTCAAACCTATTTATTCGTTACTTCTATTAAATATGTACACTTAAAATGTAAATCTTCATATGCTTGATTATGAGTAGGTGGTGGGGAATAATATATCACACACAGAGAATAATAATGTTGTATTTATTTGATTCAGTTTAGTCGGCTAATCGATTTGTAACCTAATTTATTCTTAAATTAAAACAAAAGTGTTAAATTGGTCATTCGATCAATATTAAGCATAACACATGGATAATGCACGAATAACATGTAGGAGAAATGGAAATTATGCCAAATATATTTAGACAAGCTGAAATGTGGACGAAATTCTGCATGGACTAAAGAGGTATTACCATTACAATAATCAATTCACCATCTGATGATAAACAAACTTGTCAAATAGACAAAATGATAACTGACCAAATGCTTATGGAGCAAAGGTCAAAAAGTCTTCTGTTGGACAAAATAGCCATTGGACACAATTGATATTAGCTTTATTGGTAATAAGAGTAAATGATGATTCGACAAAATGTTAATAGGCCCTTATGTATACTGGACAAATTGGGTGTAGAAAATTAGAATAGACTACCTAGCTATATGTAACTGACTAGGTGGCATTGAACCAAAACAAACATATAAAAGTTTTGCTTTTTAGCATGTCCATTATGCCTCTTCTGATAAAAAGATCCCCGAAGGTCATTAATTGTTGTGTTTATTTACGGTACTATTTATTAAAAAATATAAAAGGTATAATTTTGATTATACATGTAGCTATGTAATGCAATATGTTTACATTACTATTTGAAAATGGTAATCAGTGGTAAAAAGAAATTAATAATTAAATGAAATAAATAAAGACACATCCTTTCTTTTCTGTGATTGGCAAAGATAAATAAGCCGTTCAAAAACTGGTTGCACTTCTGTATAATGTTAATTCACATTAGTATGAATGGCGTTATTTTTTAAAGAAAATAAACAAAATTTATCATTTTTCCTTAAGACCCCCGAATGGGATTCTGGGTGTGAACAATATGCGTTGTCCGACGAAGCTTGTGAACTAGCCCAGAAACAAGGGAGCATTCCATCAAACTACACGTCAGATGGCGAGCTGACGTACGCACAATGTGAGAAATATAACGTGTCAGGAGTGGGATTCTGGCCCGGGATGGATCCGTCCAATTACAGCAGCGGAACGATGTCATGTGATAATGGATGGGTCTACGATGACAGCCAATACGAAACGACGACAGTAACAGATGTAAGAGGTCTATTGCCAGAATTATTATTTATTTTTTATTTATCTATTTATCAATTTATTATTAATTTCTGATCGTTAGACAGGGTGGCACACATTCACGGAAAGCGATAGTCTTCCATGGGACCCTGTTTTGTAAAAACAACAATATTCAGTACCAACATGAACTCATAACAGCAACAAAAACAAAATACAGAATAAAATCAATACAAATACTGTTGCTGTTATGAACTCATAATTCAACTCATTTTAGTAAAGGGTATGGAAATTAGTTTGAGCAAGAATGGGCCTTCCAATTTGTGAGAGGAAAGTCCTTTGGAGCTTACGGAATGGCTGCGGAACATATATATCTGTGCTTAGATTTAAGTTTCGAGTTTTAAATATGACGCAGTCTATATGATGAACCCTCCACATTTTGTAATCTTGTTACGTAAACTAATTTTCTGGGAAATCAGTGCTCACCCAAGCATGAATTATTTTGGCACTTTTTGGTGTCATATGAAAGTTGAGTCCACGAGCTTCCCATACATATAAACCTTTTCCCCCAGAATCATATATTCTTTTATTTGGCAGCCATTTCAAAAGTGTAAAGTTTTTTTATGAGACGCACGATATATATATATATATATATATGTGTGTGTGTGTGTGTGTGTGTGGGTTTACATAGATTCATTTGTGGGGTACAGAGAACAATAGAGCACAATGATGGCCTTTATTCCGTCATGCTTGTGGGGTACAAAATACAATAGGAGAAAACAATAAAGTTCCCCACAACTCAATGTGTGTAGAGGTGTGTTTGCGTGTGTGTGTGTATATATATATATATATATATATATATATATATGTGAACAGAGAATGATGGAACGGAATGAAGCAGGTCACTCGGTTAATTTACAAGCTTTCGGCTCCTGACCTTCTTCAAGTTTATTTGCTAAATCAAACAGAATGAAACAAATAATAATAATAATAATAATAAGCAACTTAACAAAACTAAAGACAACAGAACAGAATTGTCATAAAGTTGGCAACATAAATCAAAAGGAGTAAGCGATATTGAAAAGATGTTACTCGCCAAAGCCAACTTTATGACAATTCTGTTCTGTTGTCTTTAGTTTTGTTAAGTTGCTTATTATTATTATTATTTGTTTCATTCTGTTTGATTTAGCAAATAAACTTGAAGAAGGCCAAGAGCCGAAAGCTTGTAAATTAACCGAGTGACCTGCTTCATTCCGTTCCATCATTCTCTGTTCACACATCTAAATTTAACAAGGTTCAACCGAACGGTACACACATCCACACCTCTCTCGCTATATATATATATATATATATATATTTCAATATAGCACGAAAAAGAGACATGATAACGAAGCTTTTCGACCTGCACTCATCAGGTTATCACGCAGGTATATAACAAATTACTTGAAATCAACTATATTATACTCGGTGAACCCGGACGCAACCTAGACGCCGTAATTTCAGAACAATCGCAAAGCTTGGGCGAACTCCTTTTGTCTGCACTGAAGAGGTTCATGCGATACACGAGATGGGACTCGTACAGTGCAACTTCATACAAGATTGGGCTCATTAGAAACTTAGTGTGCCGCGCCCTTAGGATTTGCTCTGCGTGCAAATTAGCTCCCGAAATCGCGAAAATCTAAACTATTCTCCTTGACAATGGTTACCCTGAGCATGTTATATCTCGCACCATAACACGGACGCTGGAGGCACAATCCAAATCTGACACCAGATTTGGACCTGCCAAATGCCCCGTGTATCTCAAACTACCCTGGAGGGGTAAGGTATCTGACAAATACGCCAGTCAGATCAAACATGCAGTGTCACGTTGCTATTACGCGGTTTCGACACGCATTGTGTTTTCTACACACAGGATGCTACCGTCAACTAGCAAGGATGTACTACCCACCCCCCACTTGAGTAATGTTATTTACCAATTTCAGTGCCGGTGCGATGCCAGGTACGTGGGCCGTACTTCTCAGCGGTTGGCTGATCGCATTAAACAACACATCCCCTCGACTATTCGGAACCGTACAACCAATCAGCGCACGCAGCCCGTCCGTGCCTGCAAATCTGAAATGCACGCTAACAAACAGATAGCCAAATGCGATTCAGCGATTGGTCTCCACTTGCTGAACAATCCAGCTTGCGCACAAAGCTATGCCGACGATCAATTCTCAATTATGTCCCGGGCCAGAAGCTCAGCGCATTTACGCTTTCTGGAAGCCGCTTACATTCAATCGCATGAACCTCTTCTGTGCAGACAAAAGGAGTTCGTCCAAGCTTTGCGATTGTTCTGAAATTACGGCGTCTAGGTTGCGTCCGGGTTCACCGAGTATAATTTTATAGTTGATTTCAAGTAATTTGTTATATACCTGCGTGATAACCTGATGAGTGCAGGTCGAAAAGCTTCGTTATCATGTCTCTTTTTCGTGCCATATTGAATTATTTTGTAGTACCAAGAAATTATTTGTATATATATATATATATATATATAATATAATTTTACGTATTATAATTACTGATTCCACTTCTAGTCACCCAACGGAACTCAGTTCATTAGTACAATACCGCCTACATGTGTCCCATTGACCTATTTCGTTGAAAGTTGTGATTAACCATAAGCTGTCTTAATATCTTTTCTATTGGTTTTTATTCAAGTGGTGAGTTTTCTTTAAGTATAACTAGTTCAAGTCAAAACAAATTATTGGAATGAAATTTGGAAATAAAATAAACAGGGACTAATAAACAATCGAAATAGAATGACAAATCATCACATACAAGTGATATAACAACATTATAATCAAGAAAGGTGCAGTTGCACAATCACTATGGATCAAAAGTTATCAGTTGTGGACAAAGTATACCTCCTGCCATACTCTTCTTGTATTTTTGTATCACAATGTATCAATGTATCGTCCGTAATCACGACCATGATTACAGATACGCATATAAAACAATTCTTCGCGTAGTGTTTGTTGAGTGAATTAACCACACATATATCAGTTGAAATGTAAAGGATACAGTTATTTTCTTCTATTGACGCCAAATTATAAAATCGAACTCTTTAATGTGAAAAAGGCCCTGTCTGTCTTTTTAATCCAATTGTTATGTCAGCAAAGGCCCACGATACCGACAGTCCACGATATTGACAGCCTGTGAAACCGACATTTTACGGTCTCCAGGCCTGACCTTCTGACAACATTTGAGAGTTCAGTAGACAGACGGTCCTCGAAACCGACCTCGCCGATCTCGTGGAACTAGCTGCAACAATCTCTGCAAAGATGAGTGGATTCCTGCGCAAAGAGTTGTCATACACAGAGCTACGCGAATTAAGCCACTTTTAAGAGGGGTCGACGAGATGGACAGCCCACGAGACCGACATTTTGTTCAATCTTGTTTCTTTGTTTTGTCCATCTTGAAGTGTCACATTGGTAAAGCTGATTATCTCGTCGTAGGTCTATTTAACATTTCAAGGTCAATGATGCAAACTTGATGTAATCCTGATGATTGGTTGACCTCCAACCATACTTTATGGCTTCTCGATAATTCAAATCGTATTCGCGATTTCGTAATAACCTGTCTCTGTTTTCTCATCCCTCTCCCTCTCTCTCTCTCTCTCTTTCTCTCTTCTTACGTCATCTATCCCCATTTCCCTGTCTGTCCACCAAGGCTTTATTATTCGCTTTCTCTCTCTCTCTCTCCTCTCTTTCTCTCCCCCCCCCCCCCCCGCACTCTTTCCTGCATCATGTTCATACAGTTTGATCTTGTATGTGGCAAGGAAGAGCTCACCCAGGTATCTCAGTCCATCTACTACGGAGGATTCTTGGCAGGGTCAATTGTCTTCGGTATCCTTTCAGATGTGTGAGTAAATATTGTCATACATGTGTACTAACAAATCTAAATCGAAAATCGACCCTAGAAGGCGAGATTCATGCCTGTAATTATAATCACAATTATTTTTATTTGTAATTATCCATGTAGCAGTGGTATAGTCCCAGGTAGTAAGGGTTATTGGATGGATGGGTGTTGATAGTTCTATTTTGTTTGTTAACATTCACGATGTACTGACCTTTATTGCTACAGGATTGGGCGCTGGTGGACTCTCTTGTTAACTAACCTCGTATCTCTTATCTCTGGAATCGTGATTGTATTTTCACCCACATGGTGGTTCTTTGCTACCATGCGTTTCTTCATGGGGTTTGGCAACATTGCTTTCAACATCACCCTGTATGTTATAGGTGAGAACGTTTTTCGGTATACATTAACGCTTTAAATAGCCACGCAGCAAGCATCACTTTAGTAAAAAATTTTCGGTATTGAATATCATACTTCAGCTGCAGTACTACATTCATGGTGACAGTTGTTATTTTTATCAAATGGTAGCTACTCCTCCACCTAACACCCCATCTCCTTCTTTCTCTCAATCTCCCTCCCTCTCTTTCTTTCTCTCTCATTCGGACATAAATTACTTAGTTACATGCGGGATATGATTTTAAGTATACTATGAGAAAAGAATGGTGACAATAAGGGCTTAAGATTTCCGTTAGAATCTTACATTCTTAATAAATTTCCCACTTTTCTCTTACTACCTCTCATTCTCCCACCCCTTTCTGCCATTGTTCTCACATTCTCACTCTTCTCATTTTTTATATCCCTTGTCGCTCGTGTTCGTTGGGGCGGGCTACGTAACTTACGGTTAGCAACGCTTAGAGCGATGAAAACAATAGTCGTGCTTGCTCGAATCCTGCTCGAATGCTGATCACACAACCTGGGAACAGCTTTTAACTCAGCTTTTATCAGGCCCATGATAGCCTCGGTATTGTGCTGGTCGATGATTCGGTCGAGAGAGCCATGTTTTGGTTTGCTGATCATGCAAGAATCTCTGTGTTTTCATCGGTTGTCAATGGCATTGAACAAAAGTACCCGGATGACCGCCCCGATCTATTCGATTCCCGACTCCTTTACCCTTTGGCTTGTTTTCCCCTTCTTTTCTCTTTTTTCTTCTCGTGTACTAGCTTTTATCTTTCTGTTTCCCTCCATCAATATATCATCTCCTCTCTCTCTCCATGTACATATTTCTTCCACGCGCCCCACCCCCTCCTATCTGTCTCTTCCTTTGAAATAAACGTTAAGAAGCTCAATTTAAAAATTTAGTGGCAAGTCAAAGGCACGATTGAAATGTCTTTACGTAATACTGCCATCCTCCGATATTCTTTTTTCATTCAAATTTACCATTTCCTTTTATTTTTGTGCCATCAGGGACGGAGTACATTGGTCCATCAAAACGGTCAATAGTGATTCTCATCTCGACCAGCTACGCAATAGGATACATGTTCCTCGCTCTACCGGCCTACTACATACGAAACTGGCGCATTTTAACACTGACCATGACTTTGCCTCTCCTGTTTTTATTCATATTTTTCATGTGAGAAAATGCCTTTTCCCTTTTGTTTAGTTTTTCGGGTGTATCAGTAACCGCTGCAGACTATTGATCAATATGGTATTTAACACACAATCAAGCCAATATATGCCGCCCCCTTGAAATCCCTGGAAAAGATTAAAATGTTTGCAGTATAATCCAGAGCTGCCGAGGTAGAGCCTACTTTCCGACTCTTCCTCTGAAGTGAACCCCCCCCCCCCCCCCCCTTATTTATCATTTACTTGATATTCCACTGATTTAAGCTATTCCATTAATTTTGTTCACTCATAGAAAGGAAACGATAATCGTTGTTTGTCGAAGCTATCATTGTGAGAAGAAGGTTACTGTGTCACTTTCAAGCTTTGTCAAGCTTAAAATGTTAATATTACAAATACAAATGTAATAATGATAAATTGCACTTATAAAGCGTTGTCTGATACCAGCTTTAAATACAAATCAATATAACTTTCCTTGCGCTAATTAGTAATGTTGGTAATTTTCTTGATTCTTCTCTACATATTTTGAACTCTTAAAGATGGCTTCCTGAATCTGCAAGATGGCTCATAGCCTATGGTAAATACGACAAGGCCGAGAAGGTCATCGGCAAGATAGCTAAAGTCAACAAAGCTGAACTACCAAGCCCTCTTTTCACAAAAGAATTTACGGAAGAACAGGTTAAAATGCCACTTTATTAATATCATTCAGCCATTTTATTGCTAAAGTTTTGTTTTCTGTTTTGTTAAAAAATACTACGCCAACTTATTTAAAAAACTGAGTGCTGAATCACACTCACATTTAAAGCATTTAAATACTTTCAGTTGTGCAAATTAAATTGGATTATTCTAATTTAGGAATGACAAGAGCGCCAGTTGTAAATAGCCATTGTATAGCGCCAAACATTTTCAAGGATAATTACAAGTTAACAAGCCTATAGTAAATTTAATTGGAAACATATACACATTACAAATATGCATTTGTCCGACAAAGATTCCAGTCAACAAGATGACTCAAATTGTTCACATGTTAACCATGACGGATTTGAATTGTTATTCTTGACGAGGATTTGGTATTTTGGATTGTGTTACATCAACATTTTCGTCAAAATTACAAAGTGTGTCACTTGATTCCACTGACATTTCTGCTCTGGCGCCTGCTCTGTCAACGACATTTGTATAAATTAAATATTCAGTTCATAAGTGCATCCCTCTCTCTACATCTTTTAGTTTTCCAACTCGCTCTTCAACACATTTCGATCTAACCATCTAGAACCATTGTTTCGTTATCCCAGGACCGGATCCGCAAGGCTCACAGACCGACAGGCCTTGACTTGATTCGCACGCCACGAATGAGATTGCGAACCTTAAACCTTGTCTTTATATGGTAGGGCACAGTATTATATATATATATACTTATCATCTGAACATGGGAAGTCAAGACCTATTCAACAAGTGGACAAGTCCGTTACTTTGATTGAAAATGATTTCGTTTTACTTAAATGAATTACCATATATAGTCAAAATAATTATGGAATAGGTCTGTACCACATATTTGAATCAAACAGGTCAGGACTTTTTATTTGATCTTCAACCTAAATTGTTTTATATACTTGCATAAACCATCTTTTCCAATCATTTGAATAGTGAAAGGAATATCCATCATATTAATCACACGTACCTACTATTAAAAAAAAAATTACTCCCCACCACACGTAATTGGCCATTTCAAGTGCTACATTTCTCATCACTTTATGATTCTCAGCCACTGTATTTTGTTTCTTTTTTTTTGTCTGTAGGATGGTGAACGCCATGGTGTACCACGGCCTGTCTCTGAACAGCTCCAATCTCGGCACCAACGACTACATTGCCTTTGCCATTACGGGTGGCATCGAGATCCCAGCCTACTTCATGGACATTGTCATTGTTGAGTTCTTTGGCCGCAAGCTCAGTCTTTTCTTCTGTTTGATGTTGGGTGGGCTAGCTTGTCTGTCAACTGCGTTTATACGTAAGATGGTTTTCCTGTAGAGGTTAACAGCCGCTCATACAAACAGGTCTGTGAAGTTGTTTTGATATTCGTTATTCGTTATTCGATATTCATTTGATATTCATTTGATATTCATTTGATATTCATTTGATATTCATTTGATATTCAAAAATGCCTAAAAGCGGATTTTTTTTTCGATGTATGCCTGGCGCCCACGGTCCCCGATCGAATGCTACGATGAAATAATTTTCGATTTTGGGCCACTTTCAGTTAGTCAAAAAGCTAGTATTCATTTTTGGCGCCATTTTTTACCGTGACCTTGAGGGGTCAAGGTCAAGGTCATCATTGCATTAGATCGGGGACCGTGGGCGCCAGGCAGTGGACGAAAAATTTTCGATTTGGGGCCACTTTCAGTTCGTCAAAAAGCTAGTATTCATTTTTGGCGCCATTTTTTACCGTGACCTTGAGGGGTCAAGGTCAAGGTCATCATGGCATCAGATCGGGGACCGTGGGCGCCAGGCATACGTCGAAAAAAAAAATCCGATTTTAGGCATGTTTGAATATCAAATGAATATCAAATGAATATCGAATAACGAATAACGAATATCAAAACAACTTCACATACCTCATACAAACATCCTTTGCCATACAATCATCATGATCATCATCATTTATCATCATCATCCTACATGCAACAGGACAGGAGTAATGGTAATGATCATTTTGTTTTTGTCTTTGTCTTTGCACCATCTTATGAAGGGTCGCCATTGATCAGAATCGATCGTATTAAAGTCAACTGCAGTTTGATATTAATCGTAACTCTGCGAAATGATAATACTTATTTTCCATATATCGTACAATAAGTTATATGTAAAAGTATGATCAATTGCTTCCAATTATGTATCTTTTTTATATATTTGATGCGATTCTATTGTATATATATGCACATATATATCTGATTGTAAATTGACCCCTTCAGCCCCTGTGCTGCTGGTTAATCATCATATACCATAATAAATAAATAAATAAATAAAGAGCTCATTCAATAACGGTACTTTGGGGGACTTCACCGTATCTATTTGTAGCACCTGGCGTAGCCCTGACAACTGTTGCGATGATAGGAAAGTTCGGAATCTCCGGTTCGTTTGCTATCTTATATCTCTATACAGTGGAGCTTTACCCAACAAATATAAGGTATGTATTGAAATAAAACTGGGAATAATACCATTTGTGGAATGTACATGTAGTTCACTGTACTTTACACGGATTCACAGTAAGTTTGTCAGTATACGGATGGAGGGTGTCAATGAGTACATGGAGTAATGATTTTATTTTATACTCTATCAACTAACATTAATCCTAACAATCCTAACAACGACGAAGCAAAGTATATTTTTTAAATAGCATCCAAAAATTGAATGCAATCATCTACAAATGCAATTTTTTTTTGGAATGAAGTTCGAATGGGTACATCGAAATTAGGGGTAATTTGATCTTGCCGACTAAGGAAACGCTTAATACATTCCTGTATAAAGTCATAGTGTATTTCACATTTTTGTTCCCTATGAAGGGGCGTTGCCATTGGCAACTGTTCGATGTTCTCCAGGGTAGCAAGCATATCGGCTCCTCTTGTTCTCATTCTCGCAAAATATTGGGACCCTCTTCCTCTCGTCATCTATGGGTCCCTATCCGCCATCGCTTCTCTAGCTGCTCTTGCCTTGCCTGAGACCCGCGGAAAGAAACTTCCAGAGACGTTGGAAGAAGGGGAACGATTTGGCATGTAAATAATATCTCCTCAATTTTCTAAAGGTCATTCAATAGCCTAGACATTTACATTTTGGGGATGTATAATGTAATTCCCCTTCGTTGCACTAAACTTAAAACGAAACTTATCCCTTTGTACTACTAATTGGATGATAACATCACTCTTTGAAAATATCCAGGATGTTTATATCTTAATTGATTAATTACGTTAAAAAAATATGTTGGTGTAGCATTTTGGAGCCGAAATATAATATATCTTAAGACTGGACATCATCCTCTTCACTCTGAGCAAATAGTATCATCAACCTACAGAATAGACCGCTTCGGTAATGTATGCAAATGTTATACATACCTTTCAAACAAAGGGTGTTCTTGACAACCTGAAAGCTTGCCGGAGGATTGCCGGGCATATCAACAAATAATGTATGCAAACTGGATTCCAAGCATTGAGGCTCATTTATAAAAAAACAAAAAAAGCAGGTTAATGGAATAGCTCGTCACTAGGTGGTCAGAGCATATATATGCTTAAATTTGTATACATTACAGAAGCGGTCTATTAGTACAGTATACTGATTAAAAAAAACTATTGCTCAGGAACTCTTTATGTCCTCCAGAACATTAAACCTGTTGTCGTTATCATGGATATAATGTTATCATTTAGATTACTTGAAAACATGTAAATATTCATATGTCTTAACATTTTGTACAAAATAAGGAATATAATTCGTTTGACAAGGTATACTTTTTTAATGAATTACCGTTGTCAAAATAAAAATAAAAACTATGACTCTTTACTTTTTTTTACAAGAATACTGTATGTCATAATGAATCTTCAGTATACGTGAAGCGATTGAATTACATTCTATAAAAAAAAATTATTCTTTCCCATCCTAAGCTTTCATCCCCTGTTTTTCACCCATATAGATCAACTGAAGATGACAAAAGCTTCAAAGAAAGAACGTCAGATCTTGAAGCTTACGAATCGAAGGGGGATAACGTTGGCAACGGGTATGGTCAAGGAGACAAAAGGGACATTTCAACGGAAACTGTTCATGAGAACCCTACTTTCAACATGGAGGATGAGAAATAAAGGCTCGTTCAGATCAAATTTTATTTGATATACGTAAAAAGGGAAAATACCGAGAAGGGGAAATGGGGAAAAAAGGGGAAAAACAGAATAAAAGGTTTGTGTGTGTGCGTGTGTGTGTGTGTGTGTGTGTGTGTGAGGGGGATGGGGAGAGAGAGGGCATTCGAGTGGCAGAGAGTAAAAAATAAAGAGACAGATGGAGAGGGAAAGAGAAAGAGAGAACATTTTTCTATTCCAGCAATACGGTATATACAGTGTATATTTCCACTGGCATACTTGTCACTACATTGTAATATCATAATATGTCACTAAGCATCAAAAATAACATTTCTTTCCAATTACTGCATGTTCACGTCTGTCCTTTGTTTTCCGTAAATATGATACTTTGTACTACAACTTGCTATGAACCCTAATAGGTTCATGGATCAGGGGGCGTTTCATAAAGCTGTTCGTAAAGTAACGCATGACTGTATTTCCAATAACCTGAACTAAATTATGGCAAAAATTATACTTTGCATTAAAAAAATGTTTGTGATAAGAATGTTAATCTACATCTACACAGTTCAACTTTAGTAGATGCAGTTAAAACTGATTGAGCATCCCATTTGGCTTGTCACATTTAAGTCATTCGTAAAGTCAAGCGTAACTTTACGAACAGCTTTATGAAACAACCTCCAGGTTCCTATTACTGCTATTTTGCATTATGCAAATTTGTATATTGCTTTATATTTCTTTGAAATAAAGATTACAAACAAAAATATATTGCGGGACTTGAAATTTAAATTATGATTCAATACATCATATGTTTAATGTGTGCATCATTTGTAATCACTTTCATTACTGTAACCATATATGTTTACATTATATTGATTGTTTAAAACACAAAAAGAAAAAGTGTTAAAAATTTTAAAATAAATAATTATACAAACCTTTAACATTGTATCCCGGTATAACTATGAATACCTGCCATAAGGAAATTTGCATATTGCGAATATTTCACATGTTCAAGAAATTATATGTATCAATAAACGTAATAGTTTGAAATCAAGTGGTTTAATTAATAGCTATCATGTTCAGTGATTGGTTTGTGGTCAAATTGTTATTTCCTTCTTGTACCTCTTCGCATGATTTTAAAAAAGTAAATTATTGATTTCACTAAAGATATGAATAAGTAAGATTATTTAACTCTGTTTCTGCTTATGATTTTGAGGGGATACAACATGACTGTGAACTATGATTACTTTCGACAGCCGTCAAAAATGCCACTAAAATTATGATTCTTTCATAAATATCTTAATTGTTGATTATACAATTTAAAAAATGAAAAAAAAAGTCCATAACAAAATTGTAATGCAATAAAGTTATGGACCAGATTTTGACTTTTGCCTTTGCCGAGAGATACAATGCAGAATAACGCTTTTAGAAAAAAAAAAGAATTAATGATCTAGAAAGCTTGTCCCAGATCAATGTCTTGTCTCACTGGGATTCAATTTCAATTTAAAGAAATTTAGCTTACAATGAAACAACTCTGTAAGCAATACTAGTATACAAATTCCACAAAAAATGGCAATGAGGAATTTTGTTCTTCTCAACAGTTTTTATTACTTACTGTACCATTGAGCTATTTGGCTATAATCCCACACAGGAGTATTTATATGGCAACCAAAACGTTAATAGACCTGTTTACTATAAAGTGATTCAAATTTTATGCATACTTTTAAAACAAAGGTTGTTCTTGACAACCTGAAAGCTTGCCAGAGGCTTGCCAGACATAGCAACAAGTAATGTATGCAAACTGGATTCCAAGTATTGTAGTTCATTCATTAATAACAGGTTAATGGAATACCTCGTTACTAGGTCCCCAGGAAAGGAACATCCGTAGCCTAAATTTGAATCACTTAGTAAACAGGTCTATTGTGTAAAGTTACATGACGTATGTGCACATACGATCTATTTGTACACGTCAAAGATGTTTTCCTTGTAAAAACTTAAAGCCATTTATGTATTACATATCATTTAAAATTTCAGTCTGAGTTGTCAGTTATTACGATTATTATCTATCTGCATCATTAAACAAATGTATGAAACTAATGACAGAAAATAATATTTTCCTTTAAAATTGTTTGCCGTCTCCCACAAAAACTTTGTCATAAAGAATTATCAAACGACATCGCTCTTTTGTTTATGACATTGCACTGACGGCCCTATGTTTCGAGGATTACCGTGATCTTTAAATGTTCATAAGAATATGGCTTATTTGTACTTACATTTATTTATAACTTTACGATAAAGAATTATTAAATGATATCGTTATTTTTTTTAATGACATTGCACTGGCGGCCCTATGTTTCGAAGATTACCGTGATTGCCGACCGTGGTAATATCTTTAAGTGTTCATAAGAATATGTCTTTTATGTACTTACATGTATTTATCAGTCTTTAAATTAAAAAAAAGTGTAATTCAAGTATTCCGGAGCATTGACCTATGTTATTAAATAAATCTACTTGCACTCTTGGAACTCCTTGTAATATTTGCGTATGTGCTATTCAATAATGGAATATGTTTTATATGTACTTACATGTATTTATAAGTCTTTAAATTAAAAATGAAGTGTAATTGACCTATGTTATTAAATAAATCTATTTGCACTCGTGGAACTCCTTGTAATATTTACGTATGTGCTATTCAATATTGGAAAATGTCACGAACAAGATGACAAATTAAGGTGAGAGGATAAAAACAGGACTTTGGATCCATTTTCCGCCTGCCTTTCACTTTACCCCACTCTCTCTCTCTCACTCTGCGCCCCCCCCCCCCCCCGCTCTCTCCAACTCTCCCTCTATTTGTGCCCCACCTCTCTCTCTCTCTCTCTACCTATATCTACTCCATCTTTGATATGTTTGATTTTTCCACTTGCGTCCTGTGTTAATAACTTTGAGTTGTCAGGGGTAACTCCGTTCCCCCTGATCATTCTCGTCCTCCACAATGAATGAAGTAATCCCAGTGCTTTGCTCGTTTTCACTTGCGTCCTCCAATTCGATTGTAGGGATGTCATCGGTGGTTCCAGTTGCCATGTCTCTTTTGTTCCCATTTTCGTCGTCCATTGTAAACGAAGGGTTTACATGGGTGGTATCAGTTGATATGTCATTCCCATTTTCATTTCTATATGCATTATGTACTTTATCCTGCTCCGTCTCCTCCATACCGTGAGATCCATGTGACTTCGTGTCTTTGGGGTTCTTGTCATCCTCGGTGGTCCTTAGGAAGAAAGAGAGGTGGAGAAAAGATAGGTTTAACTTTGGAACTCTGAAAAGAACCGCAATGTTACTGTCAAAAGCTGAAAATACATACAATATACCTTTTTCTAAATCAACTCAGTCTTCTTCGCTGTGATTCGCACCCACTCAGCATAAGTCTAATAACTGGTGATATATTGTCATCGTCGTTAATCAATCAGTATAAATCAAATTTATTAAAAATTGCATGGATCGTTTGGAGGTAAAAAAAAAAATCTTACAAGCCGAAGCGTTCTCCTTCTTCTAGCGTCTCTGGTAGTTTCTTGCCTCTCGTCTCAGGCAAGGCGAGTGCAAATAGAGCAGCGATAGCAGATAGAGACCCAAAGATGACGAGCGGAAGGGGGTTCCAGTACTTGCTGAGGATAAGAACTAGAGGAGCTAATATGCCAGCTATGTTTGAGAACATTGCACAGTTGCCAACGGCAACACCCCTGTAAAGAAAAAGAAAAAAATATTACCCCGATAATTTTTGTCGTTTTGTCGATGCTATTCTGATAATTGTCTCGTCAGTTCCCAATGAAATCAACCTCCTCGCAGTTTTTTTATAAACACCGAGTAAGAAATAACAAACATATTCATATGATCTGATTATCGTTGCTATTTTCATTGATTTGGCATTATCAAATTATCAATAAACGATATCCAAGTGGACCAAGATAAAAATGAAAATAGCTTGAATGCACGGAGTTCACAATTCAAAGAAACTTTTGCAGACAACCAGGTTGCTTTGAAGTTATCGTAATATATTTGTTTTATAATACTTTAAAAATGATATTTGAGTGAGGAATGTTTCAAATTCTATTTCGGTTGCAATCTACCTTATATTCGTAGGGTTAAGCTCCACAGTGTACAGGTAGATAATGGTTGATGCGGCTGTGATCCCAAACTTTCCGATGATAGCAACGGTCGTCAAGGCAGTACCATGTTCTGTACGGAAATAAATTCAGTTATTTACCAGTCTGAGAGATACTTCCGAGACTGTGATTCGAGTAACTACGGAGACTTTCAGCAAGCATAAGTAAAAGAGAAACAAGTTAAACCACAATAACACTGGGAGTAAAAGCCTAAAAATATGTTTACAAATTAAAATTCCTCCCATTAAGCTTCTTCATTCACAATAAAGCATTGTTTGGTATTTCTTCATAATCAATTGGAATATCATAGATGAATTTCATTTCAGGTAAAATATAGATTAATAGACCGAAGAGAATAATGTGCTAAAGTGGTAAAATTAGAATGCTAAAATTAGAACACAAAGTGCAATTGGCGATTAAAGGAAGGGGCTATATATATATATATATATATATATATATATATATATATATATATATATATAAATATATATAAGTGTATAAATATATACTTCTGACTTTCGAATAGGTTCTTCAACTATGAGTACCATTGAGCATCATGATCATACCAATGAATGCGGTCGCCACGCAAGCTACCCCGCCCAACATCATACATCCAAACAGACTAAGCTTGCGACCGAAGAACTCGACGATGACGAAAGTGAGGATGTAGGCAGGGATTTCGACAGCGGCCAAAAGAGCAAAAGCAATATAGGCGTCGACACCAAGGTTTGAACTATTCAGCGACAAGCCGTGGTATACCAATGAGTTCACCATCCTGGGGGGAAAAAACGGGAATGAGTGTGTGAAGAAATTAAGGGATACCGCGACACTTTATCAACGTGATATGCATGACGATTTTATTTGATATTTGTAATATATACATACTCATGTATACATGTACGGTATGTAGATACTAATGTGACTCTCTTTCTCTTTCTCTCTGTCTCTGTCTCTGTTTGTATCTCTCTCTCTCTCTCTCTCTTTCACTACGTCACCTCAGCGGAAAAGGGGAAAAACTGCCATGTATTGTAAATGAATTCCCTAATTGTTAATTTAATGTGAGTCTCTTTCAATTATAACTTGATCTTGACCTTGGACTTGGTACGGATAGAGAAGGAAAGGCAAGAAAAGATAGATGGGGTAGATGTGTACCATGAGTTGCTGTTTTTATGAATATGTGGTAATTAAAGTTGATAAAATGGTGTTGACGATCAAAATAACTACATCATCCTATTTCGGTCTATTGATTGATTACTTAACGATGTATAGGAGAAGAACATAATAATTACCATATCCAGACAAGGGTGATAGTACGTAGTCTCATCCTAGGTGTCCGAATTAAATCAAGACCGGTAGGTTTGCGTGCTTTACGTATTAGATCCTGGAAAGATGAATGAAGGAAAATCAATCGGGAATGAGTTCTAGATGAATTTCAAGACTGTGACAGAAGATAAAAGTCTTAGTGCAAGTCTGAGTATGAACATGTGATTAAGATGAAACGTCATACCACAGTCACACCAACAAGACCGACGCCAGACCAACAATTAATAGACCGAACAAAAATTTACATTGCCACCAATGGCCAAGAATCGGTCGGTTTGGAGTCGGTCTGAGGTCGGTCGGTCTGGCGGTGTGATTATCTGAATTAAAGGGAAATTTGTCGCGAGAGGGCATTGTGTTCGTTATCTGATGATGCCGTAGCCCTGCGGGGCGCAAACTTCGGACAAACTGGTCGCCGCGCAACATGCACGCTCAGCCTGAGCTCGAGCTCTCGTGCGAGATTCAGTCCGAAATGTTATCCAATTAGTCCGACGGACGCGTTCGACGCACGAACTTTGTGTACAAGTGAATGGGGCTTACGCGATTCTGACTTTCCCCACGGCCGCCTGGTGACGTGTCCCTTTTTTTTTAAAGCGTTCGTATTATTGAGTTCAAACCTATGATTCAAATAATATTTTAACTTCAGAGGTTGCAATTTTGGGTGACAGATCATTGTTTAATGGAAGAAATATGTTGTTGTTGGTTGTTTCTTGCTAATATAAATACTAACATCGTGGTTGATAATAAAACTAATAGATACTCATTTTCTTTCAAATATCAGGAACAGCAAAACTACGATACTTTTGTTTAAATCATTGGTTAGAAGATTTTAAAAAAGATATTCGTGTTCATGATTTGTGATCTGTCAATTTGAAAGTTAATAGTGTAATGGTAAGAGAATAATGACCTTTATAGGCAAGTAATGTGATTTTACCTGTTCTTCCATAAATTCTTTTGTGAAGAGAGGGTTTGGTAATGTTATTTCATTGACGTCAGCATACTTCTTAATAACCTTCTCCGCCTCGTCGTATTTCCCCATAGATATCAGCCACCTTGGTGATTCTGGAAGCCATCTTGGATTTCAACAAATAAATTACACAGAGAATGAAGATGGGAATACTCATAATATAAAAACTGTGAACTTATGGTAGCATTTAGTGAAATAAATATCGATTAGAAAAATATCAACCTCTTTAATCAATATATAAATGATCTATTTTTCAATTGAGGACGGTTTCAACCAAGCAGATATCAATAATCGGACATCCCTCAATCGAACTATACTGACCCACAATAAAAAGTACCCACGACTTTATAATGGTATATCATATTTATATTGACAGACACAGAATGGCAATGAACCAGGGTGGAAAGATTGACCTTTTATTGAAACATTTCACTAATTTTGGAAGACAATGCTGTCTCTTGTCAGCGCGCATTACAGCGCAGAACACAACAAGTTGAAAAATGAAAGTCACAGATCACCCCTGGTGTTTGTGGATGGCAACATCACTGCACAGCGCTATGTGGACGATATCCTGAGACCACACCTGGTGCCATTCCTGCAGAACAACCGAGGACTGCGCATCTTTCAGCATGATAATGCCCGACCTCATGCTGCACGGCTAACCACTGCATTCCTGAGGGGTGCACATTAACACCATGGAGTGGCAGGCGATGTCCCCTGACCTCAATCCCATTGAGCATCTGTGGGATGAGCATAGGAGGCGCATTGCTGACAGGGTCAGGACTCGTGCACAACTGATCCAGACTTTGCAAGATGAATGGAACAGGATTCCACAAGATTTCATTCAAAGACTGGTGCGCAGTATGCGTCGCAGATGCAAAGCCTGTCTGCAAACAAATGGTGGCCACACACACTATTGATCTGTGACTTTCATTTTTCAACTTGTTGTGTTCTGCGCTGTAATGCGCGCTGACAAGAGACAGCATTGTCTTCCGAAATTAGTGAAATGTTTCAATAAAAGGTCAATCTTTCCACCCTGGCTCATTGTCATTCTGTGTATGTCAATATAAATATGATATACCATTATAAAGTCGTGGGTACTTTTTATTGTGGGTCAGTATACTTAATATAGTGTGTGTGTGTGTGTGTGTGTGCATTCCCATATGTGTGTAGCGCATGTGCTTTTCAGCGACAATGGGTCAATTTTTTATTCTTTATGGTTCCAAAACCTCATTTAGACATTATTAACCTTTCCCAATTGCTTTATGACAGTGTCTTTCTTTATGTAACTGCAAGACCATAACTCAACTTTATCTTACAAAAAACATAAACAACAAAATTTTCTTTAAATGTTTGGGTTGCCTGGTTTGCTTGCATGATGGGTGTGTGAATTTTGTAATGTGACTGGTCAACACTTTGGATAAAAAATTGATTTTTTTTTTTTTTTTAAAGATTGATTAACATAGATCAACTTCGTTGAGTTTGATCTTTACGGCAATTGTCTCCGCGATCCGGCAAGGGGAGGTAGTTCAGTGTACATGTCAGTCGCGTGACCTGACAATTTCTTTCGTGGTTAATCATCTGTTTATTAGAAAAACTAACACGCGGACAACTGCCTGTCTTCGTTCAGGTAGCTACCGCCCGAAGAATTTGATACCCAACTGATTCAAATATCAGTCAATGACTAGGAAAGTAATTATTTGAAGAAATTTTCGCCTTCTTATGGTTTTCAATTTCTTGTCATTGGATGAGGCAGTCCGAATAGTGGTGTCCGGGTTGTAGTTAAGAGTTATCCTGAAATCCAACCGATGTCCAGCCTACTCATGTATTATTCATAACTGCACAATTATCATTTGTCACCTTCTAATTTCTTAGCGGTCGGTTTCGTCTTAGCAATGCATACCGCGACAGATCATCAATCAGGAAAGGCGTTAAACCGAAACTTGCACTTGTTTTTGTAATTTGTCATATTGCTGACGTAGTCCTATTTACGCATTTAATAAAGACAAAGAGGTTCCACAGGTTTGGAAAGCGGAACGATTTTGCATTTTTCCCATCTAAAGAGAAAACTATTCAAGTTTGTGGACTGTCGTTGAATATGGACTATAAAGACGCTCATACATAACTCGATAAATTAAATACCTGGTGAATTTCTTACACAAAGAAAATAAAAAGA